>JABAOA010004355.1:963828-1011884 GCA_017140985.1 Hormaphis cornu | reverse complement strand
TTTTTTTTTTTTTGGATAAACGATAATTATTATTAATTTTTATACGCGGGAAAAAACATCGTTTGTCATCGTCACGCCACGTGAATAAAAACACTGTTTATTTTTTTGTTTTCAGTTGTCGGAGTTGGAAAAACGCGTGCTGGAAGCGGAAACGAGAGCCGCGGAAGCTGAGGGAAAAGTGAGTGAAAAGCGACAAACCGATTCGTGTATTTATGCATATAATCCGATATCGACGAACTCGTCCGTTTCTTCGGGTCGGCTGCAGCGTGTATAATACAGTCGTAAAAAAAAAAACGAATTAAAAAAACGTATTAACCTAACTCGACTCGTTCGATGTTTTAATTAATTTTTTTTTTTGCGCGTTTCGTGTAGGCAGATATCGTGTCTCAAACTCCGAAACGTTTCGAATAAATTAAAGCGAATCGCGCAAACGTAACTTTTATTTTTCTCGTATCGTAATAATTGAACATTTAACGTCGCCAGCTGTCGCACGGATTTTTCTATAAAAGGCGTTCAATTGTTTTGCCGTTTCTACGGCAGCTGGTTCAACTCAAACGTAACATTAGTGTACACAAATTTTCTTTTTGATTGTTAAACTTAACATTGGTATAGTTTTTTATTTTAAAAAAAAAATATTACCCATAATGTATGCGCTTTTTTCTATTTTTTTTTTTTTTGCATAAAACATTATTTAAAAAAAAAAAAACTACGTGGTTGTCGTCCGCGGTGAAGATTAACTCTTTTTAATTCGTCTGCGCTCCGCAACAGTCGAGCCTAAATGTGTAAACGACTGTAATTTTCACTTCGAAAATACAGAGAACCGGAACAGTTCCGAATATTTACAAGCAGTAGAAACGAATTTGAAAGGTTTTTTAAAGAAAGACTGATTGTGTTAGTATTGTCAAGAAAAAATCGTTTTCTAAAATACTTAAACGTGGCCGAAACACACGACGTGTATTTTTGCAAAACGCACGATTTATTGACAACGTTTTTTCGCGTATACTGTTATTTCATTTTTCATGACTCGTAGCACGCGATTGATCGATGTTTATATGTTTCCGAATCCGGCCTAAAGCACACCTGTATAATAATATAGTACGTCGGCCGTTCGATAGACCGAAAAATAAATATTATTGTAAATGTTTTTTGCGCGCTAAAACATCCTCGTTAGTTTTTATTGGAGTTTTTATTCGTGCGATTAAATTTTATAATACCTACTGCGAACGAGTCCTGCAGAAATAATACCCGCACCACACGGCGAGTTTTTCGTATCTCGAAACTCTTAGAAAATTGTTTTTTCTTCTTCTTTTTTTTTTTTTATAGTGGTATTTAAAAATGTAATTACTCCGGCATTGGGATTTTGAATTTCATAAGTCAGTATTATTTTTACGGGCTTTTCGAAAATATTATCTCGCGTTTTCTACATTGTTGTATCGGATAAGACACACTCGTTTTACGCCGCCAGATCTTTCGTTACGAAACTCTCGTTTTCCACTTCTCGCGGTCGTCCTACCATCCGTTACCGAGGCCGCTCTGACTATACCGATGTAACCTATAATTATTACCGCTCATAAACGCCACAATATTATAATTTATTTATAGCGTAAGTACACCTACTACTAACTGCAGTTGACTAGTAAAACGCTATTTCAAAAGTTCAAATTATTTTGTGCGAGAAGCTAAAATTGATGTCCATCGATCGTGTGTTTGGCCTGGACGGAACGTCGAGTTTTCGAACCGGCTGAAAAAGAAGGTGGTTTCGACTAGGTGTATCCGTTTTTGTATGGAGGTACTTACTAACCGCCTTGAACTTTTTTATATATCCCCACGCGTAAATGGCGCCAGAACAGACAAAATACAATATCGTGTGTACCCATTATAGTGTTTTATCCACTTTTGACGCGTTTCTATAGACTAATATAATATTGTCAGACCGACAATCGTGGTGCTGGTTTACAGATCGCGAATCCGATCGGCATAAATGAGAAAAAAAATTATACGTGACACTACGTTTTGCGGTTTTCACTGCACGACCGTAGTAAATAATAATAATAACAATATCCGTGGGCCCGACGGCTGTCTTCTCCTTTTCGGGAAATCTGATGTAATAATATCGAGCGCGAAAGAATCTCGTGTTAGCGCGTTGCGTTCGCTTATTTCCGTTGACCCGATTTCTGCAGAATTATCTCGTTCACTCGCCCTTCTTCTCGAATTCTTATATATATATATCGGGGTGAAATAGAGAAAACACCCATGGGCGTCTCGAGTCCATCGATATTTTTCATTTTTTAAAGTGTAGCCAAAAAAAAAAAAAAAAAATGTTCTTTTTCGTTTTAAATGTATGAGCGTTTTAAATGATTCAAACTAGGTAAGTACTTTGAGGGGGGAGGAGCATTTGAGACGTTTGGAGGCTAAGCCCTCTCCCCCGCTATTTGCACTTGTGGGGCAGGGTATATTTTTCCGTCCGAAAACGATAGATTTAAAACTGTAACGATAAATTCGATCTTCGAGAACTTTTTGGTCTTTATCCATTATTATTATTATTACGAGTTTGCCAAAAAGGATCGGATCGACCGACTCAGCGACGCGATAAAAAAAAAAAAATTACAAGAACCATTATATCTTTGGTACATAATGGTTTTAACGATGTTTTCAGCGAATCAGCGGTGGACGAGAAAAGAGAAACGGATACGACGAAACCTCAAAATATTATCCTATATTATACTATTCATCCTGTTTACGCGTACCTCTGGTGATTATAGTGATAATACGAGGGCAAAAACGAATGTATATCGATTTCATATCGCAGGAACTCGCCTTATTTTTATCCATCCTTGAACCATCCATTTTCAAAATTCCTTTACTAAAACGTATAATTGTTAAGTAATCTGACTATAAATTACAGAGTAAAAACCATCGATGGGTGTTAAACACATTTTATAGGTACCTAAAAATATTGTTGAACTCGCGTCATATTTGGGTCGTAAAATGAAAACATTTCCAATGCGTTTTCGGTTGTATTATATTGTGTTAGAAGTTTTTAAAGGATTCACATTGTTGTGGAAACAAAAATCTCTAAACGTCTAGATTTTATGTACGTGCGATTCAAAAACTGTTTACTTAATAGAATAGTTCGTTTGGATAAAAAAAAATAAACTAAACCGAGTTTTTGATGTTTTCTTCTCTTTCTGTATACACACCATTAGTATTTTGATCATCGTCTCTGCACACCCCATACTATATAGCCGTTCTCCTGAGTGGCATGCGTTGACATTTTCGAGAAAAAATCGATGTAAATATTTGACAAATAATAATAATAATAATAATATTGCGTTTTAAACCGTACCAACCGACTTATTTACCCGATTTATCTCGAAAAGTATGTATATATATAAAGAAATCCCAACAAAAATTTTCTACTCAGCCGCAGCAGTGTAGGAGCGTTTTAGAATCGGAGAATGTTGCGTTGAAAACTCTTTAACGTGTACGACTTTCGTAATTATTTTATACAAACAATAATACGTAATTCCGTGTTTTTTTTTTTTTTGTCACTTGCAGCATTCGTGTTTTGAAGCCTCTATATTTCTGACCGCCGAACGGGTATACGATTTAACGGATAGGTATCTATATTTACAACCACAACGTGATATCTGGCTGGAAAAAATACGACAAAGGTCCGCAAACTATTAAATTTCTGCGTACACGGAATGCGTATCACGTGCCGTTCGCGGACATAATATTTTGTAATGTTGTGTGTACAATAATAATAATAGTATTGTGCCTATTAAAAGTAAATAATATATATATTCGCGATCTGGGTCAAGCGGGGATTACTCGATGTACACACACGCGCGTATAGGTACGGTTTCTCGTTTTTATTTTATCGACGTTTTAAGTCTCAAGTCGGTTTTTTTTTTTTTTACAATAGGTACACGCGCATTTCGGTCCGTACATAAGTGCAGCTAGCCACACACACAGCTAGTCGTACAATGTTATACGGTCGACTTGAGATTTTATTCTGTTATTCGTTTTGTGTATTGTTATTTGTTGTTTTCCACTTTTCCATTGCCATTGTGCGTATCGTGCATACCGTGTATAGTTTAAAGTCGTACCACGGATAACATACCGTGAAAACAGACAGTGCACTTGGCCAGTAAACAAAAATAATCGGCTTGATATCCGCTGAAAGCAGTTTAACCTTATCGACGTAGCAAAAACATTGAGAGAGCATCGTACTAGTTTTGTCTACAGTGCAGCACTATCTGTTCTCGTGTTATCCGCGGTACGGCCAGACACCGTATGTAATGGCAATAAATGGGAAACTCGAAAATGACAATTATACGACGGGTTAACAATAGTTGTGTTATTGGTTCAACAATAAAGTTTTGCGCCGTTCGTGGGTCACCATGATCATGTCACCATGATCATGTCACCAGCTGCCGCCCTATCATCTGAGATCCTCCCCGTGTTGTCATTTTTTACGGCGTTTGGTGGTTAGTTGCAGCGAATACTTTTTGAAATGACAATACCGGAACGCAGACCACCATGTACAATACGGGCGACTAATTCTCGTATCGAATCCGTGTTCATTTTGCGCTCAATTTCAGCGAGAATTGTTGTATCCGCGAAACTGTGCAGGAGAGGTCCCATGTTAAGTTCGTGAATGACGATCACAATGCGGAAATCGGGCGCAGAACTGTCGTCCATCGCGCATTGACATTAGGGTAATTGTCGTTTTAAAATATTCGGTTGCAGGCAGTGCGAAGAACATTTTTTCATTCTATTCAAATTTTATCATAACAATATGTACCAAACGTCCCGACGGCGGTCATATGAATAATAATAATACGCGAACAACGAGCAGACTGCTGGAAAATATTATTCGAGCAGCCGGGAACAATTTGTGTATAAAGTGTGGAACGAATATTACGACGACGGCGAACGCTTTTAAAAAAAACTAAATTATTTATACGTTTTTCTCGCGTCCTCGTGTCGTACAATATTTTGAAACGTGTCCTTTTACACGATCATATTAACGTCGTCGTGTCCCTCGGTTCCCGCAGGCCATGTTTATGTAACGAGTGTCCGACCGTGTTCCAGTAATTGAAGTTTGATGACGTTTCGTCGATTGGCTCGTTATGGGATCGTAAAATATTTTATTTATAACGTGTGTGTTTGCAGGACGACATTTCGACGTACCTTCGTAATTCGATTTTAAAATACGATTTGATCCTCGCTTATTATATTCCGATTTCAGGCCTCGCCGTATTGAATGTGCGCCGTTTATGTACAGTAAATTTGTTTATTTTTTAATACGTTATACTCCGATTACACGTGCAGTTGTGTGTACATACCTAATCATTGTGAGAAAAAAAAAAAGAGTTGTTTGACGGAGTATAGCGACTACGCTTTGGGTCACTGGTTTGAAAATAGTGTTTCAAACGTATTGTTTAATATCTGAAAGCAATCACTGCCTTCAAAAACACGGTTCTGAGAGAGCTCAACCTATATACGTCCTGTAAATTTTTCGAGAATTTCGAAGTTCTACACTTATAGCTCCAAAATTTTCGAAATCACTCGAAACTTCTTATCAAACCTGTATCTTACCTATTTCAATAGTGTGTAAAAGTTTCAGTTTGTTCCGATCATTGTTTTGGATGTTATGGCCATAAAACTAAATCGATATGTCAAAAACACGCGTATGTCGTAATTCGCATGTTTCTGCTTAGTTTGTTGATTGTAACTTTTTCAATTTTGAACTTTCAAATTTAAGACCTCTCTGAGTACCAGCTCAGTCCAAAAACCTTTCAGAAGAGGTATTGACTTTGAAAATCGGAGCATTTATAGTACCCTAAAAAGTGTTCACGCTAAAAAAGAAAAAAAAAACGTCGTTGTAAAAACACAAGCATAAAAAATACAAGTATATCCTATACATTTTGTATTCCTAACTTTTATGTCGTATTCAACGTAACAATTGGAGCGCTCCTACCCAAAAACGTCATTATAAACCTAAAATTTTTTAAACTTTTGGCCGTAAAATTTTTGGTTTTTTATTTTTGGGGTAAAACTCCAAAAGTAAGCAAAATTTCAACAAAACTTCAACCAAAGTACCACCGGAGTCCATATACCTATCAGTAGAGGTACTGACTTAAAAAATCTGAACATTCTTTCTACCCGAAAAGTTGTTGACAGAAAAAAAAACATCTTTGTAAAAACAATACATTCCTAGCTGACGCTCAGAATCTAAAAACAACTGGGAATTATTTTCTTTGTCGGTCCATGAAGAATTAGAACGTTTTCAAGTATAAATATTATTAATTCAAGTAAATTAATTGATATTTTTAATGCTCAGCAACACGTGTTAACTGACTTCAATAACGATTTCTAAACTTTCAAACCGTGTTTACAAAGGTACGCGATACGCATGTTAATATTATGTAAAATCACTCGCTTAGGTATTGTGCATACACTTTTCGTATAAAATTTTCATATCGTGCTGTTTAATAATGTAAAGTTTCTGCAGATATTCCATTCAGTTTTGAAAAAATCGAGGATACCGAGACAGCCGGATACTAGCAGCAGCATTCTCATTTATAAATAAAATACATGATTTTGTACAAAGGATATAATATTATATGCATATTTATACCTAACTATTGTAACTATATATAGGTGGTACGCTTAAGCCTTGTTGTTTACTTTGGCTCTGGCTGCATTTT
Source organism: Hormaphis cornu (assembly GCA_017140985.1). NCBI lineage: Eukaryota > Metazoa > Arthropoda > Insecta > Hemiptera > Hormaphididae > Hormaphis > Hormaphis cornu. The sequence goes on along the minus strand of JABAOA010004355.1, from coordinate 1,005,165 downwards.
AATGAAACTAATCCGCGTTAAAGCCGTCCCCGATAGTTTGTTCGTAATAGTGTATGTAAATTTATATATATATATATTTTCTTTTCGTTTCTTATTGTACCCGTGTATACACTGCGATTCGATTGCGGGCCCGCGTTCTGTTGTCTTTATAATTTGACACATTTTTTGACAAGGGCGAAGCGGATTTGACTCGAAAACTGTTCCCATACAACCATAATATTGTAATACACAACTTGTAGATGATTATATTGTACAGAATGATTGTACATAATTCTGTTTTATTTTTATAAGTTTGACACGAGTGATTTAAAAATCGAGGACAATAATTTGTGTCGGGATAACACAAAATATTGGTAACAAAAAGGGATAATCTCGATACTGCATTATTCTTGTGTTTAAATAATCGTCTTACTGGTCTTACTGGCGATAAACCGTAATATATATACTGTGTATAAGAACAAACACAAGATATTTGAAGACAATTTTTTCGCTCACATGATCATATATATATATAAAGGAAGACTTCAACCGCAGTCGGTCATAAGAAACAATTGAAATTTTTCCAGGAGCATTATAGAAGTTTTTTCGTAGAATCTGTATATTATATATTTGATCACAGGGTCCGGTTTCAGGCAAATCAAAATGATTGTTCGCAAAACTAAAGTATGTTTACAATAGGTAATTTATCCTAGTCTTTATTGAGGGGAGACAACAATTGTAGTCTAAAAAAGAGACATCATCCCAAACCTTTGCTGTTGGGAGCATATTTTATGTATATATACAAGGAGTACGTCCTCCTTTGAGTTATATTACTACTAATAAAATCGAAAACGAAAGACAGAAGGCCCTTTTATTTTGTTTTACAACCAGTCCTCGAGAACATAAAACTATATTTTCATACTTGAATATGGGTTTTATTTTATAGAAATTTGCCCATGCCGGTATTGTGCAGGAGAACACGCGCTTTCGATGCTAATGGCTTTTTCCCGCAGCACTTTTCCCGCAATTTGATCGCGATGAATCTTCGTTTTTATTTTTTTTTTTTGAAATATTATGCGTCGTTTAACTCGCAGCACTGCACCTCGAACGCGTTTATTGTTATTTATTTATTTTCGTACACATGCGAAACACGAGGGCCACGGTCGCACTACGATTATTTATGCTGAAACCCGAAACCGAACAAGGGTAGTAGAAACGGTATACTATTGTGTTCTGTTGCAACCGCGCAAAAAAAGTGTATCGTATGTCATATTTTCGTGGTAAAATTCTTTTTTTTTGGAAAAATCTAAAACTTTTAAGTAAAGTTTGCGGCGTAAGATTACGAATTACAATATTCGCGCGGAAACGACGTTTCGGTACATTATAAATTCGTTCGTTTGAGCGAATCGCTAATAATAATTGTTAATTGAATCGGGCTTTTAAAGCAGTGCGCGCGAAGGGTTCGTTAAATTATATAATAAAGTATACGCGCCACAAGACCCTCGATAAAATTATAAATATATACGCGTGTATAGAATATGTAGTAAACGTACGTTTTACGTTTGAAGGAATTGAATTGCAAATTAACTGTAAATAATGGAGGCCATTAAATTTAAATTATTTCAATTACGGACGGTTGACCTCCCAGCAGTATATACATATATATATATATATATAGATAAACCCTTTTTGAAATTTAAATCAGTTTCGGCAAACGCTGTAAAACTCCTCGCTCGCGGTAAATATATGTTTTTTCCTAGAACATATTCGTCTCGCGCTTTTTCGTTTCACTAAATCTCGTATACGTAATAATATCGCACTTGTCCCGATGACAATTCTATAGTATTATTCGAATACGCGTTATTTTGATAACAGTGCAGATCAGATAACTTACTGTTTTTTTAGTATTTGTATTGAAAAATGTAAAATACTTTTTATCCTATCCATGACTTTACCACCTGCTATTCACTTCACTCGTAGTTTCCAAATCGTTTGTAATATTGTAATAAAAAATCAAACTAACTTAAAATTAGGAATCTTAAAATATACTCATAGTCTAATAGTACAACTAATTTTATAGTAAAATATATGTTTTGATTTGGTACATTATGTTATAATACCTACTTTATTAATCATCATAATGGTATATAGTTCAAAACGAATGAAAATTATCGCTTTGTTTAACTGTTGAACCGTATAAATTCGAAAAAAAATCCGATGGTTTAACGACGATATATAGTATAGTTTTTTTTGCTCTATCTAAACGGTAAAAAGTACATGTCATCTATGTATGTGTGTATAATATATTATACAGCTGAGTATTGTTTTGATCTCTTTATCAATAAACTGCAGAGAACAAGAAAAATTTTCTTTATTTTTTTATGACCATAAAGTCTTATATAACGCTATAATATGTTTATAATCGTATTATAAACGCAATATTTCACACAGTCTTTAAATACCCGGCTACTTTTAAACGTACAAATACTAAGTGTATTGTTTGTACTTAACAATGACTGCAGTTTCAAACGAATTGTTACGACCACATACTATATAATTTTAAATAATAAAACCAATTTTGCCGTACTCTCGAATATTTAACTATATTGTCATTATACCGGGTCTACTAATTGTTATTAGAAAACTTTTACACTGTATAAAATATTCTGTACAAACAATACCGTTTTTATGTACGTAAAAAAAATATATTTTATGTCTCTCGCAATTATTATTTCGCATATTTTGTGTTCTTACCTCTATGTATAGTCACGCGAATGCTCGCAGTAAATACGGTCGTCATGGTTACCGTCGAAAGATGAATATTTTCCCGTGTTACTCGCGTATATGAAAATGTCATTTCATAATCCGATTGTGAATTTACGAAAATCCTAAATGTGCAAAACTGTGTTGCAATTGTCTGTCGTTTGCAAACCGTGTATATTTATTATTTTATAGATCCAGTTTTCGCATTTTTCATGTTTTTCGAAAAACAATTTTCGCGTCATTGGGTGGTGTAAATCGCAGTGCTGATCAGTTATTGGAGCGAAAATTGCGTGTAAAAAAATAACAACGAACAATGATTGAAAACCGAAAAAACTATACGGGTACACAATCGGGTGTGCCCCGCGATAGTTTTTCACCAACGAATAAGGGATACGAGTTTCACTTTGTAAAAAAAAAACTGCACACTTGACGGGGTTAAAACACAACGTTGTTTACTGTCCACAGCTTTTAAATTTATATTCATCACATGCAGATTTTTTCACTCAAAACGGATTTTTCAAACGTGTACTGTTGATTTTTAACTTTTACGAGCCTATTACGTTGTATAGGGTTTTCTCCTCCTCGCTCAGTTGACGTGTACCGTTTTGTGATTTCATAGGTGGGTGGTATACCAGTTGTACAATATTCGAGTAAAATATCGATCAAATCGACGAGTCGTGTAACATTTTTGCCTTTTTTTTTTTTTGGTGCATTAATTTCTTTTTTTTTCGCTTCAGGTCTTTGACGCGGCGCGTTTTCGGTCGTGTTTTACCCGTTCGAACGTCGTTGCGCGACAATTAACTGAAATTGTTATGCTGACGTTTATAGTAAATCACGTGTTGTTTTTTTACGTTCTACACCGGCCGAGATGACGAAAAAAACAAAAATTGTAACGTGCAGACGACATTTTTATAAATAAACTGCAGCACCTGCGATACTCGCCCATTTTCCATATTATTACGTGTACTTCAATATTGAAACGATTGTTGTCGTGTCGCGATAAAAACTGCCGCAAATACGAAATGTATTCATATTTTTTTTTTCAAACTGCATTTTTTTGTAATTCGTGTACTGGCATACGCACCGACGGATCCCTTTTGAGCAGTTTGAAAAAAATGTTAAACCGTTGAAATATTTATAAGTGTCGTTTCGATTTTTTTCTACCACGTCGATAAAAATTATTAATAGTAATAAATTCTCCACGATTGCGATTTAGAGACGATAAATCGCCGCTGTTAGCAAAAGTGTCATCGTGCTGAACTTTTAAATAATAATACTTGATATTATTGTATTATACTCACGTATATTTTGATGTCAAACGGGACTGTTTCGTTCAAAACAAAACTGAATCGAATATATAATATCGTGTGTTATTTTTCGTCTTTTATCCGTCAACGATAGTTTTGACAGCGGAAAACTAACAAAAACAACATTATCTTGCATATTGCATCGTGTGATCGACGAGTTTTTTTTTTTTTTTTTTTACAAACCCATCTGACAGAAAGCAGATGTTTCGGATGGTTTTCGTTGAATAAATTATAATTACTAAAAAGTAAAAATGTCTCTATACAGTTCTGTGGAAATTCGTTGACACCACAATAATGTTGTTGTTTCTATAAAATATATATGAGATGCATCGTTAATTTGATTATAGAGAGAATATTAAAAATGTGTACCTTATTTTCAAGCGTTTGCCGTTTATTTTTACCGTCGAGCGCAGCAAATTGAATTACGATACGATTTATTATGAGTTTATACGGTATAAATTTGTAATTATTTTAAATTTTCGCACTTGGTATAATAATATAGATGTACAGTTATTTTTATGAGTATATAAATGAAACTACCGACCAAGTTTTTAAACATGTATAACGTATCTGTATGTTTAGATAACAAATACCTAAACTTGAATGAAAATTTTTATTTTAAATAAAAACTGAGTTCGACTTAATAACAAATGGTGTAAGGAAAAATGTTTTTTTAGCGTAAAAAAACATCTACGCAATAACTCATAGTAATATAGTTATAGATGCGGTGTACTAAAAGTATGTTTTCTGTACTAATATTTTGGTCCTATAACTTAAAACTTTATGAGAATGAAGGTGTTTTAAACGTTTCAGTTTTAGTATAACACTGTGAACTTTCAGAAACACGATACAATTTTAAGAAATTATTAAAATATCTTTGTTTACAACTGCCGCAGTTGCTTAAAATGTATAATACACCAAGTTGATTAGTTAAAAATATTAAATCGATGCTCTAAAATATTTTATTTGTACCTTATAAGATTTTTTTGTTTGTTTTTATTGTATTAACTCTATTCTTCCGTTTATAACACTGCAGCGGCCTCTACTCGCTAATAACCGCATATATCCGCGGTGACGCTAGAAAATTTGTCTGTGTGGATGCGTGCGTGCAGTCCTCATAAAAACCACGTGAAAAGTAAAACGACGAAGAAAATTTCGAAAAAATGTATAAAAATTCGAGCGTTATTTTCGTAATCGTCTAGAAACCCAGTAAAAAAAAAAAAATAAATATTTTTCATCTTTGTTTAAGTCCGACGTCGTACGAAGTCAACCTCTCGTGAAAGGAGAAGAGTAATCCTTGCCAGCTTTTCGTCTCCTTTGCCCCATCTGTCCTACGCTGCTCAGATATATGTTGTTTAGTTAATTAATTTTTTATACCGTAGATAACTGAGTTCGCTCAGAATCGTTTTTTCGAAGAAAATGTCATCATTGCTTTCGGATATTAAATAATACGTTTGAATCGCAACTATTCCAAACCAATGACCCACCCAAACCGTAAGCGCTATTGCACCTTAACAGTGGTACCGTTTTTTTTATATTGAACACTTTTTAAGGTATAAGGAATGGTCCGATTTTTACGTTCAACGCCTCTAATGAAAGGTCTTGGCTCTCTAATTGCACTTCGAGAAATCTAAAATTCAAAAAATTGAAAAAGTTATAGTCAAAAAAGTGGGTCGAATTTTACCGAAAACATTCAAAATCACGGCTAACGTGTTTTTTTTTTGTCATAATCGATTTTGTTGTTTGGCCATAACTTCCAAAATAATAATACAGGTGAAACTTTAACACAATATTGAAATAGATAGGTCCTAGTTTCAAGTGATTTCGAAAAATGTTGAGCTAAGTATAAAATTTTCGAAAATTTCCGTTTTTTCTGTGGTTTTTGTTCGATGAAAGATGTAATTTTCGAGAAAAAGTTTTGAAACTTTAACACGAGGTCAGCAATATACATAAGATACTGAAAAATTTGCATCTCGCACAAATTTGTTACTAAAGAATTGAAATGAATTTGTGCAAAAAAAAAAAAAAAAACGTTCTCTATCCGATAAAAACAAGTTCAAAGTAATCTGCCCAATAGAACGCGTACAAAAAAAAAAAATGTCGAAAAACGTCGCGATTCGGTGATGACGACGAAATTACGCGCGCGCCGTCATGCAGTCGATACTAAAAAACCTCAAATAATAACAACGGTCTTTTGTAATTTTCGGACCATATTAAATATGGAATATAAATTTTATATTGTTAAATATGGTTTTTTCCAGAACGCGTGTGTGTACTTGGGTAGACGACTGAGCTCGCTCAGAACCGTATTTTCCGAAAGCGACCGCTGCTTTCAGACAAAACGTAATGCGTTTAAACCGCGACTTCTAAACTATTCACTGCTGTGACCCGCCCATCAAACAAACCCACGCGACCTAGTTTTTTTTCTCTCTTCTTTTTTATCACCGTGATATCTCGCATTATTGGATTCTGTTCTTACCCCCTCAGGCAAGTGTCCCTAATTAGAACAAGTTACAACACAATTAGCCCGCGTTCTGAGCGCGAAATCCGAGGGCTTACACCGATCCGCTACCGGTCACCGGGTCGCCGAGGGGTGACTGCTGCACCGCCGCCGGCGGCGACCACGTGCGCTGTCGTGTTTTTTTGCACAGGCCGCGAGCGCGATCGCGTCGCCGTTGGCAACGCGCGCGTGCGATGCTCGCCGGTTACGAGGGCGCGTGCACAGCATTGATTTTTTTAATTTCCTCCCCCGTCACCGTCACCGCCACGCTGCGCGACCGACGACCCCCATCACCACGCTCGGTCACATGTTTCGCCCGATAACACTATAAAAAGTATGTGCGCGCGCGAGCGCAGCGGCTGCCGACTTATCGCTTCTTATCGGCGGTGGTTTTCCGACACGGTTTTCCGACGGTTTTTATTTCGGAGGTTTTTTTTCTCATTTTTTTTTTTTCCGCGCCGTTTTCGACGATGAATCCGTTTCGCGTATGCCGCCGCGGCTCGTAACCGTGGCGGTGGTGTCGGATCGCCGCCGGAGTCGTCGCGTTTGTTGCATTCGACCGCGAATCGTCGTAGCCCGCGGCCGAGAGGACGAGAAAATAAACGAGAAAAAACTCTGCCACCGTCGTCGCCGCCGCGGCGGTCTACCAGTGCGGTAAGTTTTGACAAAAAAAAATCAAAATGCTCGAAAAAATCACCGTTTCGTCCGCGGCAGTACGCGCGAGATTCGTCGTCCTAAGACTGCCCGTTCGCCGGCGTGACAGTGCTGTATCGTTTTGGTCTACACCAAACGCCGAGCGCGATTTTTACGAAAACAAACAATGTTACGTACAAAAGTGCGGGGTGTAACGCGATATTCGGGCGGATATGATTATATACCGTTTGTCGTGTTATCATCGCAACAGTGTGTAGTGTAGCCAGTAATATAATGTTTATGTAGTGGTGCGGTGTGTGTCGCAAGTAATCGAGCGAATTGTTCGATGCACGCGAAAATCGATTATAACCGCCCGTGCATCGTGTATGTATAGCGCATGAAGGACGCGCGCGAGGGGTGCACGGCGGCCCCCGTGACGTGTATCCGTCGTGCGCTTCTACCCCTCTCACCCACGTTTCCGTATTGACCTGGTTAGGGGTGTGTGTGTGTGCGAAGTGGTCGCCCGTCAGCGCGTTCGGAGGGGATCGAGGGTTGTGCATTTTACACGCACAGCAGCAGTATGCGTCGGCCGTCATGAGTCAGCGGCGTTCGTTTGATATACGGCGTTCATCATCAAACAACACTGTTATTTTAGTATATTTCTATCTAACAAATAAACTTGTAAAATAAACGTGTACTATATTCTATGAAGCCACGATGAACCCGTCGTTAGGTGACCGCCCCCCAGGTGTACAGCACGCGAAAATAATTCGTCGTTTGCGCACGGACTCGTTCCTGGTGGTTTTCTTTTTAATAACATGTCGGTTTTTTCGTCGCAGGTGCGTGTTATGGAGGAACGGCTACAGGCCGAATGGAGCAATCATCTGCCGGACCAAGCGGAAAAGGAACAAGCCATTAGCAAGCTGGCGACTCAGGTGGAGGAACAGGTAAGAGTGCTTACACGCATTCGCTTTTGCGTTCCCCGCGTGGCGTTGCTAAACAGAGATAGTTTCGTCGGTCGAATCCGATCGCGGTGTCTGCGCCGGGACGACGGATATGCGAGTTTCACTTTTCGCGAAAACAACTCTATTTACTTTACGTAAATCGGGTAGCCAGTATCGCTGTATGTATGGGACCTGCTTATTTTACTCGATTTCCAACGAACCGCGGCGCGTTCGTGACTATGTTGATATTGTCGCGCGATCGAAAAGTGTAGAGATGGCCGTCGTTCGCGCCTAACACGAATCCGCGTACATAATGTCATAAATTAATTACATGGCCGTTTATATTTTTTGTAAATTTCAAAACAACACTGATACTACAATAATAATACCGCGAATCGAATATCCGTTACCGGGCGCGTTGAACACGACCTGATCGCGCGGCGCGTCCTGTTTACAGCGTCAGCTGAGACTTCAGGATGCGAAGATGGTGGAAGCCAAAGCGGCGCGCATCAAGGAATGGGTCACCAACAAGCTGAGGGACCTAGAAGCCCAGAACCAGCATCTCAGGGAGCAGAACCACAAGTGCAACCAACAGCTGGAGCTGCTCAGACGGCACATGGCCCAGCTGAGCGCCGACAAGATGGCCGTGAGCGCTTGTGCCGGCACGTCGTCGCCGCGCGCCAGCACCGCGTCCCTGCACCGAGCCAACAGCACCGGTTCCACGCAGTAAGTATCGAAGCGATGAATTTTCGAACAAAAACGCGAATCGCTTTTCGGAGTGAGATTACTTCGCTGTACGATACCCTCGAAGGAATGCACATCGGTGCAATCTGGGGGGCAAATTTTTTTTTTAAAATGTCTCAGGGGGTTGCCCGATAAGATTTATCTCGCACGAAAAAATCGTAATTTCAACACTCCGAATCGCACCCACGTTCTAATTCGTTTTGTTCACAGCGCCCTGTCCGACAACGAGCCCGTGTACGCACAAGTGGAACGGCACCACAAGACGACGGCCCGGACTCCAGAGCCGCGGTCGCAGCGCACGCACCGCCGCCACATGTCCGCTTGCGTCCAGGTGCCGCCCGCCGCCGAGTCGTCCACCGACGGCGCGGACATTGGTGTCCACGAGCAGCTGGTCAACGACCTTGACGCCGCGGATCCGCTCAAAGCGAGCGCGGCGACCGTCAGACGTAAGCATCGCGCGACTACAACACCTCGCGTTGATTTGTGCGCGAAAGATTATTACGAATAGGATTTTTCCGAATCCTCGTTCAAATCGTCTTCTAACTTGCGCTCGGTCTTCCTGTTACCGCTCGCTCCATATATATATATTAGATGGATAAAAAGTTACGGTGTGTATAAACCACTAATCCCGTTGTTTTACTGCAGCAAAATCCGTGTGCATCGAGTCGGACATCGCGCACGACTACGCGGAGATCTACACGCCCAGCAGGGAGAAACTGCCGTGGGACAAATCCAACAAACCCCCCACGCCGCCCTTACACAGGTTCCCTTCCTGGGAGTCTCGCATATACCAAGTGGCGAACGAAGGTCTGACCGCGGTGCCGGCGGCGAGCCAAGCGGAGCCGCCGACCAGTGCAGCCGCGCATCCAGCCAGGGTGCAGGTTACGTCGCAGGGATATTGTGACATTAGCGTTCCGGTGTACGCCACGGTGAAAGGGGTGAGTAAAACGTCTTTTTTTTCCTTTAGTTCTTCGTGTGTTTTCTTATTTTTTCAATTTTTTTTTAGAGAGCTAGTCAAATCAGGTCCTGTCCGTTCACCGGCGATTCGTCGGACGATTCCAGCGACGGCGAAGGAGAGCACACGAACACTGCCAACACGCACAGCGTCGCCACCAGAATCACGAACAGCAGTAGCACCGACAACACGGACACGTCGCTGTCCAGTTCCAGCCCCAGCAAGAGCCACAAGACCGCGTCGACGTTCTCGCCGATGAAACAGAATTCGTCCGGATCTCCGTCGAAAAGTACGAGTGACACTCCGGAGTTCGCCAAAGATCTCGAAGTGTATATAACTCGACTGAGTGTTTTTTTTCTTTTTTCATACGAATACTACACAGATACTTCAATGGAATCTGGCATTTCGGACGACTACGCCATTCCGCCAGACGCAATGTCGTGTGGCGAAGACACTACGGAATGGTCGTCCCTCGTGTTGAGGTTGAACCTGAACGGTGCGGCCGTCGTCGCGGACAGTCCGAGCCGAAGCGTTAAGACCGGAGTGCTTGATAAATCTGGTCATCTAGCGAAGCTTGGCGGTAAACTGAAGACTTGGAGACGGCGATTTTTCATTCTCAGTAACGGCAAACTCCGTTATTGGAAAACTCAGGTAAACATTTTGATGTATTTACACGTTACGAATCGTAATTGCATTCATTCGTACTTGTGATTCGTTATCACAGTTAATTAAACTGTTTCGTATTACGGTCCATATAGAACGATATAACTCGTAAACCACAACGAGAAATCACGATCGACGATTTGTGTAGAATAACCCGAGCCGATGGTGCGGCCACCTTCGAAATTTCGACTAGCAAAAAAACGTTTTACCTGACAGCAGACTCGATCGCGGCCATGGAAGACTGGGTTAAAGTTTTACAAGTAACAAATATTTTCAGCAGTTCTAATAGTTGATGTTTGTACGCAGGTATCTTTTAATTTGTGTTTGGTGTTTTTTTGATTGAATAGAACGTTCAGAGGCACAATGCTACCAAGTCACTACTGAACAACGAAAACAACAAGCCGACCATTCAAGGTTGGTTAACAAAAGTGAGAAACGGACATGCTAAACGGTGCTGGTGTGTTCTTGTGGGGAAAACGTTTTTGTATTTCAAATCGTCGACCGATACGGTAAAATGCGTTGCTTTGTTTACGTTCATAACATAATATCTATTATTCTCATTTTACCTCAGAGTGCATTTGGACAAATCAATATGCGTGATTGTCGCGTAGAGACCGTTGACCATGTTTCGGACTCCGACAGTGAAGAGCGAGACTCCAATCAGCCACCTACAATTGCTTTGCATCCAACACATCAGGGTCCTCCAACGTATCTGCTGATGTCTTCCAAACAAGAAAAGGTTTTCGCTACAAAAAAATTTTGAAAACATCTCGCAGGTTTTTATTAACACGATTAATTTGTTTACAGGATTCTTGGCTGTACCATTTGACTGTAGTTTCTGGTAGCGGCTCTCAGTCAGGATCTCAATTTGAACAACTTATACAGAAACTAATGGAGGCGTCGGGAGATCCAAGTGAGTTCAATTTATAAACTTTCTTGTAGCTTTAGTTTTTCATTTACACATTGATCCTTTTTAGATTGTGTACTTTGGAAACATCCGACCCTTTTGCACTCCAAGGAAGCCATCAGTTCGCCGCTTACTACGTTGTCCGTTGAATCGTTGCAATACGAAGCCATTAAACTATTCAAAGTATGTGCGAGAAAAAAGAAAAACCACAGTAGGCACGGCATGGTCACAAGGTTTTTTATTATTTGTGTTTATTTTTTTTTTTAGAGTTGTCAGTTATTTATGTCTGTGGCCATCGAAAACGCCGGTATTGATTATCACGTGGTGCTAGCTCAGAACGCTTTGCAATTGTGCCTGGACAACTGGGAACTGCAAGCTGAGTTACTATGTGCCCTTGTGAAACAAACATCTAAACACGCATCTCATAAACACGGCGTCCAGGTATTCTCCAAACTGAGGCATCGTGTAAGTTCCCCTTCCCTTTGCTTTTTTTGGAATTAAAAAAACAGTCTAGTATTTTAAAAAATTCGAGTTAACAACAACAATTATTGTTAGTTTATATTTTTTATTCAATTATCATTTGTACAGAACCAATTAGTTTCACTTGTCTAACGACTGTTTTTTTAATACCTAGCTTTTATTGTTATTAACAGTTTTTTTATTTTATTTTTGTGTATTCTGTAATGTGTAACTGCCAAGTATTTTTTCAAAATGATGGTTGCTGTGGATTTTGCAAAAAGCTGAATATTATACATCACACCGGTTTTATGTTTTCCTATGAATAGTTACGGAAAATATTAATTATTTGATCATTAAGCACCTCCTAATTGCTAGTAATAGGTCAAAATTTAACTGTAAATTGATTTCCTAAACTCAAAGAAAAACCCTATTTTTTTTGTAAAAATTTTTACAAATTGGATCTTAACTTTATATTAAAAATCACAATTGTGACTGAGTAAAACTATCTCAAAGATAAAATTATTAACATGTTTTCATATCATATATTTGTGATAAATTATATTATTAATACTTTATCACTAAATTTGCCCAAAATGTAGAATGTTTTCAAGTTCAAATTAAATCTTTCAATAATACTTACAAAACTATTTTTCAACAAGACCAATTCCTAGCAATAACATTTTCCGAAACACTAAAATTAATTTTATAATATACTTATGCTTACCTATCATTTGAGATAGTATTAAAGTCTACAGTTAGCCATCATTTTAATTGTATGTTTATATCAAATAGGAAAAACAATGCATACGTGGTGTCCAAACTATCAAATACTCTATTTTGTTTCTACTATATCCACCACTTTCAAACTGATTTTCTTTAAATTTATGATTTAATTTTTATTAAATGTGCTCGCAAGTGTGGGTTTTTAGTATAAATCAGAATTTCTATTGACACTACTGAATATCTAAATTATAGCTAGTAGCAGTTAAATGTACCAAAAATGAATTTTTAGCCTATATTTAGCCATGTTTTTGACGTGAAGTTGCGTATGTACTTCGTATGTTTTGTTGTTTAGTAACTAATGTATACACAATGTTAGTTTTACAAGATTTCAATGTGTTTCAAAGCTTCTGGGTCTCTAAGCTAGTTAAACGCTGTATTCGACTGTATCTTGAAGCGTATTTTGTACCTTTATTTTGCTCAATTAAACATTTTATTTGCCGACTCCTCTGTTAGTAATATAATATTATGTTGTGCATGCCATTGCATTGCATGATTTTGGCCACAAAATGTGATCAAATTAAACGATACTAAAATTTTTTGTCGATCAATCCCTTAAGTATTGGGTTCAGGAAAACGGAGTATTTTATAGAAGAAACTTATTAGTCGAGAGGTTTAGGCATTTAGGCACCGCGTGTCCACTGTTTTTTCAGCAACTTTTATTGTGCGCCACACAGTCGCTGTTCTCGTGTGATGCTGCTTTGGCCTCGTCGCCGACCATCAGCACCGCCCAGTCAGTGGTTCCAGGATCTCCGCACCACAGCATTACCGCGCCGTCCAGTCCGGCTACCTCGTCGTTGCTAGACCACTGCAAAGCCAATCCGCCTACTTACGTGTTTGTCCAGGGTTGGCAGCTTTTGGCGTTGGCCGTGTCCCTCTTTGTACCAAAGAACACCAAACTGTTGTGGTTCTTGAAACTGCATTTGAAACGCAATATAGACAACAAGTGCGTAACTCTTTATTGTTAGTTATCTAGTTGTAGCTAAAAGATAATTGTATTTATTTTGTCTTTAGTCTTCACGAATAAAACTCTGTTTACAAAATATATACAATATTCTCACTTTAAAAACAATTTCTTGGATTATTTTTCATCATTTTCTGTTCAGAATTAAAGAGATTTAAATAGTAAAAAAATATTTTTTTTTTTTACTTATTCACCTTAAACTTATACATGTAACATACTTGTGTTCAATTCCATTTCAACGCATAATTCTTGAAAACTTAATTGCAATATTGCAGAATGCATCGGGGTCAAATAGAATAAGTTATTTTCAACAATTTTGCGTCACCAGCAAATGATTAGATGTTTAAACATATTTGTATGCCTGAACGTGGTTTTATTATTCTTCAGAACCGAATGCGGAAAGTACGCTGCGTACTGCGAACGTGCGTTGGAACGAACAATTCTGAACGGAAATCGAGAAGTAAAACCATCCAGAATGGAAGTGCTGTCGATTCTATTGAAAAATCCCTATCATCACTCGTTGCCACACTCAATGCCTGTCCACATGCTCAACGGCACTTACCAGGTAAACGCTTGTTTTAACGACGAATCTCTTCCCAAAATCTGTAACTGTCAGTATTTCATCTAAATACATTTTCAATTGTTTATTTATTCATTTCATCATCAATGAAGTTAATGTTTTATTTCAAATACCTACTGGTTTCGTTGTTGTCTGTTGTTTAACACTGTTAGGTATCAATGTTGTGGATTTTATTTGTATTTTTTTCACAACTATTGTTCATAACAGGTGGTTGGTTTCGATGGTTCGACGACTATTGAAGAGTTCTTGTGCACTCTCAATCAAGAAATAGGGTGCCGTGACAGTCAACAGTCTGGCTTCACTTTGTTCAGTGACGACCCGATCGAAAAGGACCTGGAACACTATATAGAGTCTCAAGCCAAAGTAAGATCGCGTTCGTTCGAAAAGTTACAAGAGATTTGACCAAAGGGGTTTGTTAATTTTGTTTTCTTTTTTTTTGTTTTTTACGTAGCTATGTGACGTGATATCTAAATGGGAGACGGCTCTGCGCGAAAAGGGGTCTGGGAAGTTTGAAAACACGCGGGTCATACGACTGATTTTCAAGAATCGACTGTATTTCAAGTCGTTCGTCAAGAAAGAGACTGACCGCGAAAGGTTGCTGCTTTGCTATCAAGTCAATCAACAAGTGGTCCAAGGCCGATTTCCTCTTACTAAAGAGTTGGCCCTGGAGTTGGCTGCTCTTATGGCCCAGGTACGGCAAATATACATTTTGTGAAACAAACCATTATGTTGGTGAATTTTACATGAGTATGGTGAGACCAACCAATGTTTGTATGGTTCGGAGTGTTGAAGGTCGACAGAAAAAAAAAACAGAGCATGAATGTAGCAAAAGTGAAAATTCTTAGACGGATAATTCAAGAGTAACAATAGAATAGAATAAGATTTTTTTTTCAAATAGAATAGAATAAGATTTTTTTTTCAAATAGAATAAGAAACGAATACGTAAGAGGTGGTATTGGTGTTGCATCAACAGTGGACAAGATGAAGGGAAAATAGACGGAGATGGTTTGGACAAACTGAAGCAACGAGAGGTTATATAAATAAACGTTGAAGAAAAATGAGTAGACCGTAAAGGAGATGGGTGGAAACGATTTTAAAATATGTAAAGGTCGTTAATGTGTGTGTAGGGGATGCGAATGATAAGCGAAGGGATAGGACAAGGGTGGCCGTCCCCCCAAATAGGAAAGTGAAGAGAAGCAAAACACTATGTTATGTTGTCATTAACTTGTTGGTTTACAATACCTTCTCGTTTTAGATTGACTTCGGTGAGTTTCATTGCGATAAAAATCGTGGCAGCGGTGGTACCACCAAAGAGTTGCAAGTTCTTCAATCGCTTGATAAATTCTATCCGCTCAGATACCGCGACGGAGCTTCTCAAGAGGCGATCAAGTAAGTTCCATGAAAAATCGCCACAAAACTTTTACTCTCTGAACCGTGTGAATTTTTACAGACACCTACAAGCTGGTCTTCAAGAAAAGTGGACGTCTCTGAAAGGTCGGAACGTTGTCGATTGTGTCCGAATATACTTGACGTGTACCAGAAAGTGGCCGTACTTCGGATGCACGCTTTTTCAAGCCAAAGTTAGTGTTGTGGTTCTTAAACGCGAATAAAAAAATTATGTAAGATAATGAAATAATTCGATCATTTTTTCTTTTTTTTTTTGCTTTTGATCAGATGAAACACGGAGAAAATACGGTATTGCCGGGAACGGTCGTTTGGCTGGCCGTATCCGAGGACAGCGTCAGTTTGTTGGAGTTGCGTTCGATGCAACTGATTGAAACGTACTTGTTCAGGCAAGTGCTGACGTTTGGCGGTTGTCAAGATGACTTTATGTTGGTCATAGCATCCGATTCGGCCATAATAGAATCCCATAAACTGCTGTTTTCTCTCAGCAAACCCAAGGTGGGTAGATTTTCAACGCTCTGTTCAGTAAAGTTGTACCGCGATAACAATGATCACGTGTTTTTTTTTTTTTTTTAATCCACAGATTCTTGAAATAACGCTGTTGATCGCAGACTACATGAACGCGTTGTCTCAAAACAGCGTGTCGCTGGGCGGTTCGCTTAGTAGTCGCAACATGCAGCCCGATATTTTGAAGGCCACTCCTGACCATCAGTTGCATAGAAACGATTCGCAAATTAAAAAACGCATCGATTCATGACAATAAATGTGTTTTGAACAGTATTTTAGTAATAATAATAATAATTAACAGTGTGCCACGACGTTATCGTTGTGCTTGCCACTTCGGCCATACAAGATAGTATAATGATGATACTGTGTAGCCCCATTAGGGAAACGATTGTTACTTTTACAGTTTCGATTTCGCGCTTATGAAACAAAACCATTTTTCTCTTTTTACATATTATTGTTACTATTATTGTAACCGTTTTCCGATCGTACAGTCTCGCCATCAGTTTTTACAGAGTTTAGTTTTTAACAATCAATGCTTGTTGAAAGACGCACGGATAAGAATTAAAACATGAAAAACTAGTGACCCTAGGTGTTAGTATATTTTACTTGTAATATTGTTGTGCAAGTTCAACCTGAATATTATGTTACCAAGAGGCTGTACGAAATCCGATTTGTGTGTATAGAAAAACAAACATTGTGATGTCTCGAAGTGGTACTGTGTGGCCATTAACGATCGACTGCCATTATTAGTAGTTGGGTGCATTCCCAATTTAGTCTGTACGATATTCACTATCAAACACCATTTATATAACCGTATCTTTAATCGTACGTTTTATTTTCATTTTTTACAATTCGAATTTATACAAATTGGAGTCTGATAAAAAAATGTGTTCAATTTTTCATTTAGACCCCACTTTTAAATAATATATTTTATTGTTTTCAATATTCTTATTTTTTACTATTATAATTTAATTTTTTAACTATAGCTAAACCAATTATAATTTTTAATTATTAAAGATTACGAGTATTTGTACATTTCTACCAAAGAATATTGTACCTAATTATTATTATTATTATTATAATTTATACTATATAAAATATGTAATATTGTACATACTTTTTTTTTGAAAAAACACTGAAATTGTTTTGTTTGATCTTGCTTAACAGACTTAACATCACATTTTTACCCTAATAAACAAAACGGTTGTGTTGTTGATATTGTGTTTTATTGAATGGCTTCCTATTTTTTTTTCCTTTTCCATATTATAGTCGTCGGCTGTCGGGGTTAGTTTTTCTTATCAACAGATACTAATTAAAACATTATCCATAAAAAATAATACTCATTGAAGTACTGAGTATGTTTTACTGTCTACATTTCAATTTTTTGGTGCACAATAGTTAAAAGGTAAAGGTATATTCATATGGCGATGAGCAAAAATAACAAAAACTAAAATATAGAAAACACCAGGGTTTGAACCCCACTCTTATTTGTTCATAGGTCACACTAAGTTTGGTGATATTAGTCTTGATAGCACTAACTATACGTTCTTAAAAAAACACTTTGAACCGCAATAATTTTTTTATAATCTTTGAATATGTTGAAAGAAATCAGATGTTTCATATAATGGGTCCAGATGACCATGGTAGAGATTTAATAGGGACCTTTAAAGTGCGTAGAACCAAACTTGAACCAGGATTCGTATTAAAAATAAGTTAGATACGTATTGACTCTTACACAACCAGAACCTTTGAAATCGCTTTGGAATGAAAAAAAAAATACTATTATTATTTTATTAATTTTAAACCAAAAGCTAAACATTGTTTAGAAAAAGTTACAATGTACTAAAACTAAAATTTACTAAAACCTGACCTGAATGTGTAAATATGAAAGCTTTGAGACCCTGAAACTAACATACAGAATCTGATTGTACGTACTAAAATGTTTAATGGGTCTAGATGAAACTGAAAACTTGGATTTATTTTAAAAAATAGCCAACAGAAGTGGCTACTGTTTCGATTCCATCATTCCAACCCAATCCAAAAGTCCATTTATATAAAGTTAATTCAAACTATTCGTTAAAATGTCGACTAAAGCAGAAACTAGGCGTGTCTATCATTAAAAAAGAGATAATACATTAGTTAAAGGGTTTTTTTTTTTTTCATTAACACATTGTACTTAGTAGACATGTGACCCGAAAATGTTAAAAACCAATGATCCGCAGGTAGTTTTATCGCAACGAGACACACTAAAAAGTGAAAATGTGTCGACCGTGTTTGCACGTCGTTTATGTTCATGACACTTTTGATCGGTTTTTTTTTAAAAAAATAAATAAAAACCTTACTTAGAGTCAGGAAATAGGTACCTACGCACAAGTGCACGCCACACGAGCATAATAATATTTATGACTCGAATGTCGACGCATAACACAGTAGCTAATGGCAATTTGTATGGATTTTTGCCTTTTTCGGCAACATCGTCGCCCGCAATATCGATCGGACTCTTAAGCGCATACGAGTACACGCGCTGCAGACGGTTTTCGTACGAGACGACGATAAACTGTCAGGAATTTTTTTCGTCATTCAGTTTGTCTGAAAAAAGAAAGAAAACTGCGAGACGTGTTCGGTGTACAAAAACAGTGAGCTGTACCTGATATTGGTGTTCCCTACTAAAAAAAAAACGTGTCAATGAAAAGAAAATACTTTTTTGTTTTTTTGTTCATAGTTTGTTAGTCGCCTATCCAGAGTTTAAAATTTGAACTTTTATCCGAGTGGGTTCGTGTGCCTATAAAAAATGATTGCTCAAATTCAAAAATTATATTTAGTGCACACTGCAACGTAATCACGAAAAAAGTGGAAACATTCGAAACGTGTACCTCGATAATTGCGGTATACGCAGCGCAGACTTATTATATTCAAATATATTTTGTTGTATTATACGTCGAATTTTGAACTCGGATTTTATGCGATAATAATTTCCAGCTGATTGTCACGTTTTTGCTGAGACTAAAATAATTGTGTGCAGTACGAAAAGTTACAGAACAAAATTAAAAATGGTCTTAACGCTATACTGTTCTATACGACTTATTGAATACAGACATTTTAATGAGTTATTGTAAAAAAAAAACACCGGAAATCGATCGAATCTTCAAAAAATGCATTGTTCGCCTGGGTCGAAGATAGTACGGGTACAACAAGATCGCAAACAAAGGTGGAAATGTATAGGTACATAAAAGAACAATACGTGAAAATTGAAACAAATTATCGGACTGTATATTGATTTAATGGCGCGAAAAGTCTATAAAATTTCGTTGAAATGGGATAAAATATATTATGATCCCTCGTGATAAATAATGAAATCTGACAACTATAAAAAAACACTACGTATTGCTGCGACCTATGCATTTTCAAACAAATGAAAAAATATTGAAAAAATCAGTTTAGATGCCTACCTATGGGAGGTTTCTGCGTATGTAGGTATTATAGGCACCTGAGAATTTTTCAAATGACATTGTAAAAATAAAATTCAGCTTAAATTGGATTTTTCCTCGGGGGTAAGGCGGTTCTGCAGGTACCACCGGACACCCCTGCGAATACTGATTAGAAAAGTACACGAACAAACAAAACACTATAATGCGTTTTTAAAACTGCAATAACTTTTTTTCGTGGAAATCTTTTCCTATAATATAGATAGCGCAGTCGTTTTGGACGCAAAAATAGGGAGCGTATGACTGTATAGTTGTATGCAAAACTGTAAAGAACGTTGTAAAAGTTTATAACTCGTTTAAAAACGAAAACTTCGAACAAATTATGACGTTACATTAATTTTTATGTAGAAACTTCATGACGGTGTATTGGAGCAAAGTCGCACATCCCCAACGAGAAAAACTTCTGTAATTTACAGATTACGCATTATGTAATATCTGAAAACAATGATAAATCATTTAAAAAAAAACGATTCTGAGCGAGCTCAATTGTCTATAGTATATACTATAGGATTATACGTCCTGTTAAATTTTTCGAGAATTCCAAAGTTCTATACATTGCTCAAAAGTTTTCGAAATCACTTGAAACTTTTATAAAACCTGAGCCTTACCTATTTTATTGTTATGTAAAAATTTCAAATCATTATTTTGGATGTTATGTGGCCAAAAAACTAAATATGGATACGTCAAAAACACGTTTGCCGTTATCAAATGTTCCTTAGTCTCTTGATTGTAATTACTTTTTCAATTTCAAGTCAAGCTCAGTCCAATGACCTTTCAGAAGAGGTACTGACTTTATCAATCAGAGCATTTCTAATACCCTAAAAAGTGTTGACACTATACAAAACAAACATCATTGTAGAAACATTGCATTCTTTGCTGCGCTCAGAAACTAAAATTAAAGTGTTCCTAACTATAGATTGAAATATTAAAGAGGTTCAATATTAGTACTCGAAGAATTGGAAAGATAATGAATTTTGAAATGCACAAGCTCATGAATAATTAAATACAGTTTTGTGTTTACTGTGGGTATAATACTCATCTTTTTTTGATTCTGCAGATCGTAACGACGGATAGAAACAATATTGTATTTTCAATGATGACAAACATTTTTTCTGATACATAAAAGGAATGCTCCGATTTTTAAAGTCAGTACTTCGATTTTGAAAGGTATTTGGACCAAGATGGTACTCACTGTTTTAAACATTTTTTTGGATTTAAGATAAGTTTACGAATTTCGGTCCAAAAACTAGAAAATTTTGCTCATGTTTCTATAAACGACGTGAACATTTGTTTGTTTGCGATTTGACTTTTTTGGGACTTCCGATCTTTGCATTGAACGCCATAAAAAATATTTTAGTTAAAACGTACATTGTTTGAAACTTTTCTCGATAGATTTCCGCGTTCGAATAAAAAAAAAACCAAATGTTTTCCCCTAATAGAACATCGCTATGGGTAGCACACGCAATTTTTTCGCCACCTCAATACAACAGATACAATTTGAATATTATTGAAAAATTACTAAAAATTTTAATAAATAAAAAAATATTAATCATAGAGTTTTATATAGCCACAATAGCTAGTAGTCATCATCGCGCACCAATTACAAAAACGTGTGTTAATAACTCGCTAATCGAACAGCTGTTGTTGTTGTGTTTTTTTATCACTTTACAAGTTTTGTCGAACTATTGTTCACATGAAAGTTGAAACATATAAAATGTCCATTAATGAATTATAATATATACGTACGCGGTTGAAAATATAATATATATTGCTGGTTGTTTTTTTTTTTTCGTATATGATCGGCCAACACGCCAATGCTTTACTCGATGTCGTGTGTAAGTATATAATATGAAAAAAAAAATACAGAAAAATAAATAAATACAATATAAAATGAAGAAGGAAAAATTCAACAATGAAACATCGTGCTAAGTAGGTCAAGCGTTGGTACGTATAAAGAATAGATGTATATTATGTTGAAATAAATTATGGAATCTGCAGGCTCGGGTGGACTGTGATAGAAAAAAAGGTTTTCGAAAGCTGAATGTATAATAATTATATATATAGTTGATATAAGTCAGATTTTCAAATCCTTCAGAAAAAAATACATTCATATTTATACATTCGTGGTATATTTATTACTGCATGCCACTTGTTTCCTGAAACTTCAAGCCGCAGAACAGTGTTTTATAATTTATAGCGTGCATAAATTTCTATTCATCTGTCAATATTAATTCGTAGAGACAATTTTTTTCAATTTTATACGAACGGTGATAACAACTGCATAACAGATAATGCAAAACTATAAACGAGATGCGTGCGTTTGTGAGCAGCCGAAAAGTAATCCTAATTTTGAACATATTATAGTAATAAGCTCGAGTTCAACCGTTCTGTGTAAGCTTAATTTACTGCGCGTAAAAAATATAGATAAATAAGTAATTGGTTTTCGATTTTTAATCTCTTTTCGAATAGTTTACGAAGAATTTATTACCGTTTATTATAATATACATTTGACGAGTGTTTAGGAAAATGGCTCAATTTAAAGTCACATTTTACAGTAAAACTTTGTGCGTATATAAATAGTTAAAAACTAAAATGAGAAAATGTATCAAAAAAACTTAAATAACTATAACTCATAAAAACTTAAATAGTTTAAAACTTGATCGTTATTTTTAACATAAGTAAAAAAAATCGATTTACACAATTATCTTAGAAATTAAAGCGGTGAGAGTAAAATAGGTAATTCTCGAGAAACAGTTTTTGTACGATTTGCGCGTCTGTTGGTTGTGCGCGTACGGAAATTTTGGGCGGCAGATAAGGAAACGATTATAGCTCACTCATACTAATTTTTTTTTATTTTATCACACAGACACATAAAATGTGGATG
Organism: Hormaphis cornu; assembly: GCA_017140985.1. Taxonomy (NCBI): domain Eukaryota; kingdom Metazoa; phylum Arthropoda; class Insecta; order Hemiptera; family Hormaphididae; genus Hormaphis; species Hormaphis cornu. The sequence goes on along the minus strand of JABAOA010004355.1, from coordinate 982,707 downwards.
CGATAAGATTTGCCTACACAAAACTCCTTAATAAAAACCGTGCACAAGTCTAATAAAATATAATAAATTGATTCCTCCGGAATCTCAAACTGAGATTTGAAATTTTCACCATATTCGCAAAAAATCCGAGACTCTAGTATTAAAAAAGCCGGGATTACTCCAGGTCGCGTGGGTAGTTTGACGGAAAAGCGACTACGCTTTGGGTCGGTCACAGGTTTGGAAGTTGTGGTTCGAACGATGTATTATATTTAATAACAGAAAACAATGTTAAATCATTAACTTCGAAAAAAACGATTCTGAGCGAGCTCAGTTATCTAGTATAGGTCAGATGGTAAAAACCAATTTAATAAAAAAAAAAAAAACACTTAGAAAATTACTAAAAAATTTAAAAATATCAAGCAAAAACTTTTTTCAATATTTTAAAACGTATTAAATTAATTTAGTACATAAAAGTTTGTAAACGAATAATTTTTTATAACGATAGCCGTATAATTAGCCGTTTTGACGCCGAATTTGGCGATTTCGCTGTTTTTGTTGTTTTTGGCACACAACTAAGAAATTAATCAAAACATCAAAAAAGGTATCATATAAAATGAAATTTAAAACCAAAATCTCAATTTTTATGTATTATTCAACGTAACAATCGGAGCGCTCCTTCTACCCGAAAACGTCATAACAAACCTGAAAATTTCAAATTTTTTGCCGTAAGATTCTTGATTTTTTTTTTTGGGGAGTAAACTCAAAAAGTGTGCAAAATTTCAAAAAAAGCTTCAACCAAAGTACCACTGGATCTATAAACCTTTTAGAAAAGTTATTGACTTTGAAAATCGGAGTATTCCTTTTATACGAAAAGTTGTTAGGAGAAAAAAAAACATCATTGTAAAAACAATACATTTCTTGCTACGCTCAGAATCTAAAAGTTTAGCCTTTATTGTTCGAAAAAGTATGGTTGTATTTGTTAAAATATTCTATTTTTTGAATAAAATTTGCGGGTAAATATATGGAGCTGATATTCTGTTGTTATTAAACGGCGGAAGCTTTACTTTTATTTCGATACCGTGAATTGATATTAAATTTTCACCATAGTTACTGTAGACGATTCTCAATTTACATAAAGTCCGTAACGTAATTTGATATACTGAGAAAAAAATTTCCCATTATTATCCTGAAGAGTTTCTTTGTAGAATCGATTAGAAGAAAAAAAAAACCCCATCGAATTCGAATGCCAGTAACACATTTCAAAATCACTTGAATTATCATATAAACAAAGTAAACGTTTTTTACTTTGTAAGATACACGTCCGAATATTTACTTTACTGCGATAAAATGTGAGCAAAGTAATTCCTGCAGTCTCGTCTTGTTTAAACATAAATTTTATCCATCCGTATCTTTAAAGTTTGCATTTCAGAACATAAAGGTATGTAATGATGATAAATTTTCGTTAGGAAATTATTCAAATAATTATTTTGATTCTCGTTTGAAGTATTCATAATAATAATAATACCTATAGTTAAATATTTAGATGACCACCGCGTGCCGTTTACGAATACCTCTACTAAAAAAAAAAAAAAAAAAAAATTGTAGATTTCAATATAAATTTTGACGTCTCGTTTGTTTAAATTATTTTCATTTCAAAGTGTTTCTTACGAAGTTTTCGACCAAATTTACATTTATAATTAATCGTAACGGTGACGGTTTTTTTTTTGTTAAACTCAAGACATTCACGTTTGGTGTGTTGGTTTTTTGTAATCTTTGATGTCGTTAGACTGCAACGTGCAGTACACATTTCTGTAAAAATTAAAACTTTAAAATTGAATTCGTTCTTTCGTTTTCTTTACAACAACAGCTTTATATTCTGAGCGCATTTTGTTTTGTTCTCATAATATTATTTATATGTATATGTTAGAATTGCACAAGTACTTAGGTACAGCTCAAGACAAGTAATATTCTGGGTGATCTTAGTCTCCCGGTTTTTCAAAAGAACCCTAGTGCTTAAAAATTTCATTTTAAATAATCATCTTCAATAGGCCCTAAAAATTAGCTCCGGTCATGGTGTTGTATCTTTTTGGGCCCACGGTTTGAAAATTTGAATTTTGGGAGACAGGATACATATTTAGTGTTTAAGACTCCTGTCGGAATACCTAACGGTAGTAAGTTTAAAAAAGTTGCATTGCACATTAGCGCAAGGCCTGAAATATTTGTTCAACTCAATTATTCATAGAATATAACGAACTTGATCAATTAAAAAAAAAAAAAATATAAATAATAATAAACCTACCACGATAACTATTATACTCTCGTTCGGAAAAAAAAAAAAATTGTTCCCACCTTGATTTCAATTGGGCCGTGCAACGTTGCGCCAGCACACCTGTCAAAGTTTTTTTTTTATATTTTCTGAAAATATCGCCACGCAAATTACGAAAGGTATCATGAAAATCCATGCTAATTACATGCTTATTAATGGCGGTGAAAAAATTTAGAATTTTCGATTTGGTGGTGCCGTATCGTCGCATCACTAGCCTGGTTCCATTAAAAATTTAAAAATTCATAAAGCTTTCGCGGTATTCCTATAAGGTATACATAGTATACACTAGGCTATTGCTAATCGGACGATACTGCATGAACGTTTTCGTTATTCTCGAGAATAGTATTGTGGAAAAGATAACGTATGAGAAAAAAGCATCTGCAAGATTAAATGAATAATTCCACGTGCCATAGTGCAGTTGGTATAACAAAATCAATATACAAAAAGCCATACAGAATGAATTGCTCTTCGAAAAATGTTGATCGATAGAAACCTAAACTTGCTTTGGAATTATGATAGACACAATGATATCATACCGCTGATATAGTGAAATAGGATTCGTCGTATACTGACAAAATATACTTTTAAGAGTAATTATTAGTCGATCGAACGGGATTTTAAATGTGTTCGATTTTGATTTAAACATTCTGCGTGGATCGTCAAGTCTAGATGGTAAAATTTTGCTCGTCAAGCGGAAAAACACTTCACGTCCGCGAATGCTTTTCAATACCCATAAATGTAGCACGAGATAGGTACACTTGTGCCAGCCACCATTCGAAAAATCCACTCCCAAGAGCGTTATTACAGCTCTTTCAGGTACACCGTATCATACTATAGTATGATATTACGTATTATCATCATACTACGTGTACCACATTTCGCCGGGGTTGACGAACCCGCGAGTTTCGTTTTGAACCAATTGTTATATTATACCTATACATATATATTGCTGCTGTAGAGTATTGTGTGTATACGCGATTATCTCGGACTCGTTCGGGTTTTTCAGTTTCGCAAACTTTTTTCCGGTGCACAAACACACTGTTCGTCTTATAATATCGCGTTCGGAAGTTCGCCGTGGAAAGACGGCTAATGGCGCACGAACCCGAGTATTGTCGGACACGAGAAATAACGATAACGATGATATGGCAACAGTAAAAAAGAAAACGGTCAAAGACTTCTAGTTTTTGCCCCGACGTTTATATGAGTACACGATATATATACATAGTAGAATAGTGTGAGACGACGTTTACAAATACGGGTACGATCGTCCGAGAAACCGATCCCCGTCTCAACGGGGGTTAGGTCTGGTCAGGTAAGGTTAGCCGTTCTGTACAGCTTATAAAACTCCGTCGCTCGTGTGTGTCGAACGGACGGATGGACGTGTCACCGCGGGGATCGACCGTCGGGACAAGGGATTTTCTACGAAAGACGAGATCAGGGTCGGGAAAACGAGGAAAAGCGCGTGTGGGTGCTGGCACAGAGAGTGATGAATTCGGCTGATCGTGAAGGTCGACACGAAAGTTAAAGGCGCCAGACGCGCGTGTCCCTGCGAGACACGTCCCTGACGCAGAAACGGAAAGACGTAAGTAGAAATCGAGTACAATAGACCAACAAACGTGGCCTATACGCGGCTGACGTAGTAAATTCGTCCGAAAATCGCAAACGGTTTCGGATGAATGTAAAATATAATACACGTAGTGGCAAACAGTCGAACTGTGTTTTGTTCTTCTTTCTTTTCCGTAGAAGAAATGATCCAGGTTTTTAAAGTAAGTACCTCCTACCTCTACTGATGGGTAGAGACCCGTACGGTCGTACTTTAGTCGAAATATTTTTTTTTTGAAATTTTGTCTACTTTTTAAGCTTACCTGCCGCAAAAACCAAAAACAAATTCAGAATTTTACTACGAAAATTTGAAATTCTCCGGTTTTTGGTGACGTTTTCGTGTAGAGTGATCCCTCCGATCTTAACTTTGAACATCGCGAAATGTCGATATTTTGGATTTTACACGTTTCGCGAAAACGCACAAATTCACACTAAAAAAAACCCCGCCGGAGATGGCCGGTATTAATTGTCCGATCGAATCGAAATCGATACCATTTATAATTGTTAGGCCGTTACGTACCGTAATTCTTACATTTTATTTAAATTAATATTTTTTTACAGTATAGGTATGTATTTTTCAGTGTCGAAACGATCAATACGAACAAAAAAAAAAACTGTTTTTTTTTTCAAATCTTGTTTAAATAAGTGTGGTGGTGTTCTCACGGCAAAAAAACTAAACACGAGCTCTTCGAAACGAATTTGAGGAAAAAACTCCGCGGTAATGTCCGTTTTTTGTAACGCGTAAGTACCTACGCGATATCCCGTGTTGCGTGCGGTGGAACAATGTTAAAATTAATGACCAGCGCTGCAAAATCAAAGTTTCTCCTCACAATGGTCGGCAATCATTATTGTTCAACTGCTGCACACGGATATAATAATAATATAACGCTGTTACACTACGTAAAATAACCTTTTAGTTTCAAACCGTAGAGTCCTTCCGTCCGGTTATTATTCGGTTTTCAACTCGCGATTATTATACTTAAAGCAATCGTCTTGGTGCGCGTGTGCAAAACAATGCACAAACAACGCTTTTTGTGTTGTTCACGCGCAGGTATGATAAAAACTTTTTCTCGCCAACCTCCCGACGTAGATTTATTTTTTAAGTTTTTATTTCAAAGGGATAACGGTTATATTCTTTCGTTGCGCTTTTTCGAAAACCGTTCTGTCGTATCTCTATGTTTATAATACTATTACGGTCTACGGGGTGGTTGTTAAAATATTGTACCGGATACGCAGTTGTTGGCGTATTCACCTACCTTTTTTCGATTCGAGTCGGAATATAATATCGTGATCTTGTTGGTCGTGTAACGTAGGTCGTGCCCACCGTCAAAATATATACTATATGACAGAGAACCGTAACTTTGTAAGACACAAAAATATATTTTTGAAAAAAAATGGCCGAAAATGTTTCGTTCCTCTCGTCGCGAAACGTAGTACTGCACTTTATACGCATGTACTTTGTGCCGCGATGTGTTGAACGTTCATGCTAATTTCCAGCTAAAATTCAAAATTACGAAAAATAACCATTCATACTAACTAGCTGAAATGACCCTGAGGAACCTCTCTAACAAATTTGAGGTGAAAATCTTTTGTAAATAATTATAAACTAAAACAGATTCTTTTAGATTCCGAGCGTCGGCAAGGAATGTTATGCTTTTATAAAACGAACATATTTTTTTTTTGTTTTTCTGTCAACTTTTCGGTACCTCTAATGAATGGTCTATAAACTCCGGTCGTATTCTGGTCGAAGCTTTTTTCGCTTATTTTTTGAGTTTTATCCCGAAAACCGAAAAAATCGAGAATTTTACGGCAAAAAAATTTTAGACTTTCTGGTTTGTAACGACGTTGTTGGGCAGAAGGAGTGCTTCAACGTTACGTCAAATACCACACGAAATTGGGGAATTCGGCTTTAAATTTTATTCGATTTGAAGCGTTCTTTGATATAATATTTTGATGATTTTCTGAAATATGAGCCGAAAACGACTAAAACGGCAAAATAGTCAAATACGACTTCAGCTACAGAACTATATCGATATTGAAAATTATGCTGCGTCGTTTTCACAACTTTTATGCGCTAAATTCATTTAATACGTTATAAATGATCGAAAAAAAGTTAGGTTTTTTTAAACATTTTCATAACTTTCGTTAATGAACTCAAACTACTAGAAAATAATCGAAGTTCTATTCCGAGTTTGGAGTATCTGCAGTACCTGCAGGTCTCCCACCCCAGAATCCCCGAAATATAGTCAACTTTTATCTCTACTACTGTTCATTCGTTTGGTTGGGAGACACTTTTCCAAAACAATTTTTCCCAACCAACTCCAACCACCAAAATTGTTTTTCCCAATAAACTGCCAAAATGTTTTTTTTTTGGTTGGGTTAGGATAGGTTATTGGGAAAAAACGATTTCGAAAATTGGAATTTAATGGGAAAAACGATTTTGGGAAAAATGTCAATCGTTTATTTAAGCCCGTCGTCATCCGTCACCGAATCAAAACATCGTTCGGCCGAATAACACGCGCGCGCTCTCCGATCGATTTCGCGCGCTCGCGTTCCGTCCGCGGCAGTCCGGCGAGACCGGCGAAACGCGTCCCGTGTACCCCGCGACCATCGCGCTCCTGTCCGCCACGTCCCGTCGGGAACGCGTGAGGCGAAAACACGCGCGCGCCCGAACAACGTGCGGTTAAACGTCGCGCGAAATCTTCGGCTACCGTAATCAGTACTTCCTTGACCGCCCACGCGCCGACACCGACGCCGTCGACGAGCCGGCGACCAGACGCCGTTTCGCCGCACCGGTAAGTCTTTGAACAATAATATTGTTGTTGAAACGATGATACAGTTCCCAGGTTTTCGCGGTTCTGAGCGACGAGCCCTGCTGTAGAAACGTATCGATCTTACGACGTTTTTTCATATACGCTCCGATTTTCAAAGTCGCAGTAACTTTTCTAAAAGTGGTGGGTACTTTGGTGGAAGTTTTTTTTTGAAATTCTCGTGAGTTATACCCCAAGAGCAGAAGAAAAAAAAACCGTGAACTTTACGGTGAGAAATTTTCATGTTAATAATGACGTTTTCGGGTAGCGTCCGGTTGAATACCGCAAAAAAGTTGGGTGTTTGAATTTTATTTCTTTCGAAGCGTTTTTTGATGTTTTGATTACGTGCCGAAGACGACGAGAATCCGCAATATCGCCAAGTCCGGCGTCAGAACTTGAGCTTAGGTAAAACTATATCGTTTTAAAAAATTTTACGCACTCACTTAACTCGAGTGTACGTTATAAAATATTTAAAAAGTTTTCGCTAGGTATAATACACAATTTTTTTTACGTACCTATATAATATATAATAGGAGTATTTAGCGATGTTTTTTTTTTACTTTCATCCAGGAACATTATTACATTAGATAGCTCGCTCAGAATCGTTTTTTTTTTTTCGAATTCAATGGTTCATCGTTGCTTTCGGATATTAAATAATACGGAAAAACCGCGACTTGGAAACCCGCAATGACCCACCCAAAGCGTAGTCGTGTTACCGTGGTACCGTTTTTTCTTTTTCTTATTTTTACTGCAACACACTTCAGATGTCAATGAGAATATTTTGTTGAATAAATAAGCCACGATAATATGCGGGAGTTATAATATATGTATAACATTCATTCATGCTAACTAATTTTTACAGATTTATTTAATCTTTTTCAAAAAATTAGTCTGATGCTCGCACGAAACGCAACCTGCTCGTTGATGTTTGGTGTTTTTTGTGTTGTTGTTGTTAGAAGTTTCGACTTTTTCGGCACCTCTAATTTATTTAAAACGATAATCAAAGTATACTAAACTAATATTGACGAATTCGAACTAAACACTGTGTACCAAACGAACATTTAAAAATATGTACCTATAGACTGTTTTAAATTAACAACAAACGTGTAACGAGCGAAATGTGCTACTACACAAAGTCCGTGCTAAAACACACAAAAATAGACTTTACTAGTCCCTGCTCAACGGCGTTCGTTCAAAATTTACTTTTCGTTTTGCGCACAAAAAGTTCAGGATTGTGGCAGCGAAAACCATAGACGAGTACAAACACGTTTTTTTTTAAAAAAAAAATCCCTCCCCTGAACAATTATTTCAAATAATTGGTCTCGTAACTGTCAAAGGGAGCGTTTTCCTTGTATTATTGAATTGGACGGACTTGAAGAGCGGGGAAATTGTTCGCTAGGTTTTTTTTATGCGTTCTGTTTTTTCATATTACGTTTTATTTCGTTTTGATCGGCGGATGAAAGAAAATCGTTTGTGTTCTCACTTTGCAACCATCGCGTATTCAAAACCAAGGAGTCTGAACACGAAATAGTGTTTTCTGCTCCATAGACATAATATATTTTCATAAAATACATTTCCATTTGACTTCCGCCGCTGCATATGGCGCACGTGTTTGTATTTGCTTAAAAATAATGGCTATTTTTTTTAAAATTTTTTTTTCACCTTAACTCAAACCTTTACGCGAACATTTTTATCGACTTAAACTTATGTTCTCAAGTAGGCCGTATAGTAATAATAAAAAATATTAATATTTTTTACTGTATAATATCAGTGTTTAAGGGGTAAATTTATTCATACGCGTTCGCAACATAATCGCGCGCTCGTTACGCGATATAGGTTACGCAAATATATATACCTAACGTGTTTGCGTGTGTTTTGACAAAGTTTGTTTCCCAGCTCGATCGGTAGTCGCTGGAAGTTTTGAAGTTTTTTTTACAACATTTTAAACGATCGCGTAAATTCCACCGCGTTGACCCAACACCGTTGTGTAAGTTGACTAAAAAAAACAAAAGGTTTGCCCTCTATAAACTATTTTAGATTCTGAGTGCAGCGAATCTGTTCTTACAATGGTGTTTTTTTTTTTCTATCAACAACTTTTCGATAGAAGAAATGCTCCTATTTTCAAAGTCAGTATCTCTAGTCAAAGGTCTGTATGAACTCCCGGTTGTACTTCGATTGAAACATTTTCGGATATTTTGTTTACTTTTTAAGTTTCATCCCAAACCTCCCCCCCTGCCCGAAAAAAAATATCGAGAATTTTACAGTATTTTGTTTAGTTTTGTTCAGTTTCTGGCGATTTGAAGCAATTTCCGACTTTTCCGCTCTCAAAAAATAAATAAAATTTTCTTCAAATATGTTACGGCCGCGGCATCCCAATTATTCGGAGGTCTTATATTGCGAAAATATCGTAGTCATTTGATTGTACTACCAGAAAACACCACGACAGAAATCATAAACATCGTTGTAAAATCAATACAGATATACATAGATTTTTGCCTACGTTCAGAATGTAAAATAATTATATATTACTTACGATCGCGTTGATCCAAAATTAATTAAATTATGCGGAGACGGATAGGATTAATAACGGAGTGATAAAGTTATCATGATTTTTTAACTTTTTGCCAGGATTTGATTTCCATACCCGTCAAACTCTTAAATTCAATTTTGATAAAACTCGGATAAGGGTTGATTGTATCGCGCGTTTCTTTCCAAATAATTTGGGTAGTTTTTTTTTTTTTTGCGTTTATATTAACGTTTTTTACTATTTACGACGCCGACTCGAAACGCTCAATATTATTATCAGAATATTTTTTAACCTACCTACTATTTTCTGCTTTAGTTTGAAAAAAAACGTTTACACTACTACTATTCATTACGTTGACCTTTATGTACAACATATTACTGTATCATTAAAAATCACAACGTTATCGTGTTGTATACAACATCATTGTTAGCGTATCGAAAACAGAAAATCCCATCGAATTTTACCACGCAAACGTGTAAAATTTTGCAGATAACCTTTCGCGACTATAATATAATAAATACTCGGCTCTCAGATTATTTTTTTATCGACAGAAACATAAATATTAATTATAATGACTTGTTATTATTAAACACCGATAGCCGTGCAAAAGTGTGTGTGTGTATAGTAGGCACATCTATAATTTAGAATGTGAATAATAAAACAGGCGCATTCCGTCTCGGATAAACGATTTGTTTTCCTTATACGAATCGACTGTGTAAATATAAATTCAACACGACCCGTGATGTTGTATCACAGCAGAGTGTTAAATTTTTAGGATTTTTCTTTTTTTTTATGAATATTAAAATCGGTTGCGCATATTTTATAGATACCTAAGCGCGCATACGAAATTTGAATTTAAAAAACAAACGCGCCGTTTTTAATGTTATTAAAACACGACGTGTCCGCGTCACCGAGAGGATAAATTGGAATTTAATTTACATTATAATATATATATATATAATGCACTCACGAAATCCTAAACGCGATATACTAATAATAATAATAAAAGGGGTCGAAAAATGTTAATATTCTTTTAATTAAAAATCGCGTACGCTTATGATGTACTTGTACAATATATATATGGTACTGCATAGGTGGAAATTCGGGAAAAATATAATAGACTAACGGATGGCTATTATAGTTTGAAGATTGATCAAATATTTTGAGGGCTGGTACTTCACTACTACGGTCGACTACCCTCACACACATAATGTTATTTTAAAATACCAATACCGTTTTCGAAATGCAACGAAAACGATTGTCGTTTTGAGTTGTTTTAAAAAATACGTCGCGTTGTACAGTCGGCAGCGTCGAAAATTCGGCAACTCGCCGACTTCGATGTGCGATTTTGTGTCTGCGTGTGTCGACCGCGGCTGTTCAAATAAACCGTTGGTGCGTCAACCGTCGAATCGTTTAAATTCCGAATTTCGTAAACAAACCGAATTAGCGAGAGAAAAAAATAGCGTGCACCTCGGTAACATGAGTTTATAAGAAAAAAAGAAAAAAAATGTTCAGGTTTAGCGTACGAACAAAAATCAAAATAACGCGTGCACGGTCGCTTCGTTCCCGTAAAAGTATTTTTGATAAACCCGACAGCAGTGTTTTGATAAAAAAAAAAAGTTTAATTTGACTTGATACGTTATGCATATTACGCGGTTAGGTCTGTTTCGGGCGTTTAATTATTATTTCGACGTCCGCGTCGTCGTCGCATATTGTTTCGCGTTTCATTACGATGGGATGAAAATTCGCGGAAAGCTCCGACAAAACATAGCGTATTATTTTTATTCGTGTGCGACAGCGACTGCAATAATTACCTAGTTTGTTCTGGACACATTTTTTCTAGACGACAAATTGTTTGTAACCATTGTGTTGTTTTATAGGCATGTACGGTCGGGAAAAACTCTTGAAAAACGCGTTGTTGTTGAAACCAGAGCTTAAGTATTGTTTTAGTAAAACTTTTATACGATCACAATACGTCCGCCGTGGTCGGATGAGCCAACGAAGACGCGGAAGACTGCGATTGATTCTATAATAATATGCCGAATACCAAAATGAAAAACTCAATTCTTTTTTCGTTCCCTTTCATTTGGAAGGGCGTGGTTAGAGATAGTTTTTAATTTCCAACTACCTACCTACACAAAGAAGGAATGGTTTACTTAGACTTTTCTCACCGAAATTTGTAAAACAACAATGTTAACTTTTCAACAGTGTTCAAGGACTTACTTCGAAAATACGAGGAACATTAAATTTAAGGTGCTTACTAAAACAATCCACCGTCATAAAAATTCTCTATCGAAATTCGCCTACAGAACATGATCTATTTTTCGTTGAGAAATGTGTTTTGAGTCTCTAAAAGAAATCGTACAATACCAGCTATAATAATATCAAAAGCAATAAACTTAATAATACATAAGATATAAAATTTATAATTGTATAGTTGTGTATCATTAAAATGTATACAACATTAAATCTTACGTATAGTTAAATTATATCAATTTCAAACTGTTAGTATAATACTAATAATATGTATTTTAAATAAAACACAATGAACTTATTATCGATAAAAATTACTAGACTGCCTTTATTGTTTAGCCAATACTTTAAAAGTATTATACGTTTTTTTAATGATTGGACGTAGATAAGTAAACTAAAAAGTAAAAATGATAAAATCACGCAATATTAAACAAATGTTCAACATACTGTACAGTTTTGTGAATTCTTAGAATTCAGATATGAACTGAATTTTTTTCGGCCAAAAGTGTAAAATGTATAAAGTGCCTAACAATTTTGTGGTCTGAAAATCCAATAACACTAAATATATTGAAAAATAATTCACCTTGCATCTAATAGATTTTAGATTCAATTGGCTCGCATCGTTTATAGTTTACTGTAAAATCCAATTTTTTCCCCCTTTAGCTAATATATTTGAGTCAGGGTCCTACAGTTATGGATTTGGACCCGAGGCGCTATGCGATTTCTACGCTCAAAGTCAACGTTTGACCTTGGTCCGAAATTTCCATTATAAGAACAATAACAAAATGAAATATATTTGAGAAGTAAACAACGAATGGCAATAATTGAAGTGTATAGAATTATAACCGATAATAAGTTTGTTTTCTTACTGCAATAATAATATGGTTGTACTCTGTTAATTGAAAACCATTTGATATGACAACTTATTTTCCAATAAAATATGTTAAAAATGTCGTGGAGGCAAGTTTTTACTTTCATTTTCACGTCAATTATTGATTATTTCCCAAATCGTTCTGCAGCTGAGTTTCATTAGTATACTCAGTGTTTGTTTTTGTAAAAATATTAAGTATGTAAAATTTTTTTGATAAAAATGTGTTCTTGAAAAGATTACAAAAATCCATTTGGCGTTTTTGTATAGTTAGATTTTAAATATAAAGTTCGGTTTTTAAAACAATTACTTACTATAAAGTTACGGGATCATTCAAGTTTACCAGCTACAATGTACATGAAATTTTGTACTTGGAGAAATACAGGAGCTTTTAAAAAAATACAGTTCAAATTTGGGTTATATTGTGTGAATATCTATACTAACTTCTTGTTTTTGGATTCCAGAAAACTATGGCACATTGTTCAATTTCTTAATTTTTTAGACTATTAAATATTGAATACACATAAACGTTTAAGGCTTCTAATTATTTATCTGCTCATTTTATTCTTTATGTTGTCCTTCTCTTCAATCACGAGGAATAATATTAAAAATCGAAGGAAATTTTCAATTTTATCGATGATAATATTATCTCGTGGAGGGCTTTACATTTATTATTGAATTACACGATGAAATCGTATTAAGGTGCGTGTTTAAACAATAGACCTTTGTAACAAAACCCGTCTTGTCAAAGAGTCGAAGAGGACGAAACTATAATGTATGTAACAGACGTAAACGTACTGTAAATCGTGTTATAAAACTTTTATTTTTTCGGTAAATGTTTTTCATCCGATTGTGACTAACATCCGGACAGGAAGTTCCTCTGCTCGAAACGCCGGTTTTCACATTTCTACGTCAATCGTGACTTAGTCGATTTAAACTGTACTTTGTGTACGGAATTCGCAATTTTTCTTCTCAGTTACGCGTACAGTTTTTCTTCTTTCCGGGTAAGTTTTTGCTGAAAATTGTTCGCTAAATTTAATTTTCCTGTTTAATCGTTCTTGGGTTTTGAGCGCGTTTTCAAAGCCCCGGGGCTGCACACATACCAAACGTTTTGCATGCGAACGTTAAGGGCACACGCCAATAAAATGATGAAATAATACTTATACTAATGAAAAATAACGACTGTGGAGTTTGTGACTTTTTGGCTTTTGCTCCGAGTTCGCAAACTTCAATGTACATAAAAAAAAAAATACATGTGTATAAATGTGAAATACGAGGAACGATAAACATCCAATTTTGTCTTTTCTTTACTAAAAATATTTCGAAAAACGTCCTTGCTCGTTTTAATCAAATAAACGAATGTAATTCGATAGAGCTGGTAAAGACCAGAAGAGAGAAATGCGTTCTACGAACCGAATTAACTCATTTTTGTTTCCGTGAACGCGTGCCGTGTATTTATTTGATGTCAAACATATAATCGTAAACGTAACGTTATTTGTACAAAACCAGGAATGCGCGTAGAACAATATGATATTATGTTGAAAAATCCTATAATTTTCGACGTGTTATTTACGTCAAAATCTAAACCGTTGTGATTAAAAATGTAAAAATTAAAAAAACAGTTTTCTGTTCGATACGCATAAAGTACGTCGAACACAAAAGTTAAATCGAGCGTATCCCTGTAAGAGTAATCATTTACTACTCTGCATGCGAACAAAAACGAATTCATCGTAAACGAAAAAAAAGTAACAATAATAATATAGCGTGTAAAAAGTATTTTTTAATATATGTTTTTTTCGTATTACACACGTATTGCAAACGTAATTAGGGATATTACATTAATCACTTTATACACGTGGCGGCATTCAATTAATGTATAATCATTAGTGAAACAAAACTAACGAACACAGTTCATACGAACAAAATAATAATAATTATACAATACGCTGTCGCCGGTCACCATTGTTCTGGATATTGTAATACACTGAAACAATAAGCGTTTTGCAAACTATGACGTGCGCTAAGTATAATATACGTTTAAGTAAAATGGCATACCTATAATACTTATAATTGCCACAAAAATATAGTTACAGATTATACCGTCAAAAGATAAAACCGTTAAATCCGTGAAAAAACAATTTTTTTTTTTTTTCTTTCGCAGTACTAATAGTAAGCAAGTTCGTACAGCCAGAGAACGATCCACGTTACAAATAATTTCTTTTTTAGATTTTAAGTCTACCGAAGACGTTTATTATCATAATTTAGATGGTGTTTTTTTGGAAACACTTTTGACGATTGATGCTTCAATCTTATATCGTCGTAATACGTAATACGCCTCTAAAAATATTCACCCAAGGTGGTCCTTCGGTTTAATCGATTTTTATGTTTTTTTCATAAACAAATTGTCTAAAAACAAAAAAATTACATAAATTTTTTTCTACAAACACTAGAAATGTTCACACGTCATAATTGGATAGTGTTTTCTGATTTTATACTTGAACATAATTCATATTAGATTTCCATTATTTTCGACAGGAGTCACAAAACTTCGACATTTTGGAGTTTATCAATATTTTCGCATAACCTATTGTCTCGCGAAACCTTTGTTTTCAGTTTAGAGTTTTGAAACTTAAATACAATCTAAACAACATATTTTCCTATGAGCTGTGAAAAAAATTAGGATAATTTGTTTTTTTTTTTTTACATTATTCATACGTTGTATTATTTTGTCATTTTTCTTAATAAATTATTATATAAAACTGCAGTAGGTACAGATCAATTGAAATTTTTTCTTAATATTGAAATCATCAGTGAATGCATGCGTTCATAGGGTGTACTTGAATGTATAATGGTCGTTGTGCGACAACGAAATACGAACAGACCTCAAATTAAACAGAAAAACTTTAAAAATACTTAATTTTCCTCAGACACGCGTTCTCGATGTAAACATAAAGTTTATTATTCACGACGCATTTTTATCTTACATAATATTTTTAATTTCCGGTAACGATCAATACGGCGGCCCGCAACTGTGACGTTTTTGTTATATTTTGACCAGATACGCATTGAAGATATTGTTAATATTCAAAAGAAGAAAAAAAACGTGCCGAAAGAAAAGTCTACGGGATTTGTACGGTAGAAAATCGAATTATGGACTTGATAGCTTTCACCTTAATAAATAATTATTATAATGTGATTCAACGATCAAACGAGATTGGTTTGAATGCATTTGATTGAACGAGGAACGAACGTACCCAGTTCAGAAAGTGAAACAGTGAGTTTAAACGTATCTGTTCTGAACTCTTACGAGAATATAAATGTTTTGTAGTTTATTGAAAATTATAATGGTATTTTATAATATTCCCAGTGTTCATCTATATGATAGTAATTTTTCTCAATAAATTATCTACAGATACAAGTTCGCTTATTTTTATCCTTGTACTTATAGTCAAATTTTAGATAAAAAAATAAAAAACACCTACCTATAGTTATATTATTGATATAAACCATTTTCTATGATAAATGTTGAGTTCATCGAGGAACGTATTGGCAATTTCACAACGATGTTCTTAGTTCTTTTTTTTTCTGAAATCACTTTTTTGGATGCCCCGAGCTTCACGTATAGAGTATCTCAAAAAATAGGTACTTAACTCTAAATGGTACTAGGTTTGATGTTTCTTGATTATTTGTTGAGGTATGATCCAAAAACAAAAAGTCGAAATACTAAAAACAATTGAACCGAATTGCTTGAAAATATGTTCACACATCAATGAGAAAAACTAATCGTATTTTTGTGTGAAATATGAACCTTTTTCGATGTTATTTGAACGATTTTAGATTTACAGAGTTTTGTCATTTTGTAATTCGTGTTATTTTGCAGTTATTGTTTTGTCAAACATTGAATTCTTTGTTTAGAATCTTGAAACTTGAAACACAATCAAAAGAACATATATTAAGTGTAGTTAAAAATGTTCAAAAATAAAATTTTCCAACCGGTAGTCATTTTACATCGCTATTTTTACGTTTTCGTCATTTTGTATTTGTGGCCGTATGTCCTACAGAAACCGTTTAACGAATTTGTTAAAAAGAATTGTCACACTTTACTGGAACGGGTAATGTTTAAACGTCATAGAAATTTCTAACAGTTTTGATCATTTTTTTTAGGTTGAATATGGAACTAAAAAATGTTTATAATTTTGTGGGTTTCGTCGATTAATTCATGTACATTTTATATTTAAAAACTTTTACAAAAGTTTAAACACGTATTTTTTTATTTATATATTATGTATGTGCTCTTGAAAACGATTCACCACATCGAACAAAGTTCTTTAATTTAATATTCGAACCAAGTCTACGTAAAAATATTTAACACGCGACTTCTTATAATGTTACATCGGGTAATCTAAATAGTTTTGTCACATTTTTATTGATCAACGATGATTGATGAACGTCTATGAACAATTTCCAAGAAGCGTGAACTAAAAGTTGTTATTCATCCGATAAAAATGCACGTTTCTTGCTAACGAGATTGTATACATTTTTAACACTTATGTCTTTCGATGCGTGTAATATTTTATTAAATTGAATAACTATGACGTTTACGAAAAAAAATGTTCATGCTTTTTGTAAATTTAAGATTTTTGGTTTTCGCAAGTAATAGTATTATGAACGACAACTTTTACTTTTGATTTTTTTTGTTTAACCTTAAAAACTACTGTTATGATTTGTTTGAAATTTTAGGCGCGTAACATTTTCTCGTCTCGAGTCTTCTTACAACTTTAACGTTAATTTTATTTGTCACTTTACAGTTTCGTACATATTTCATCGAGTGCTGACATTATTTTAACCCTCAATTCAACCTTTTTTTTTTGTTGACGTACCTAATAACAAGTGATCCATAGGATAATGTTAAAAGGGTAAATAACTGTCAATGTGTGTGTGTGTGTGTTTATTTAAAACTCCCACACAAGACTAGACGTGTACCCTTACACTTTTTAAGCTAAAACCTTTCGCGTTGCTGACGAACATTTTGTTGTAATCGAATATAAAAATATTATCGCCAACTCTGTACTACCTCTGGTTGGAAAAATTAAAATATCAAGCGTGCGTTCTTATTGCCACGATGCAGTTAACAGGTTGTTTGTCCCGACGATTTCCGATCAAGAGAACCGCGCGCGGATCCTTAGCTCATAATATTTTTTTACGTTTTTCAAAAATCGTAACGACGACACGGTGTGAACATGAAGAATACACGAATGATGTACGATTTGTTGACTATTTTTTAAATTGTTTATTTCGAAACAATGAAGACAGATCCCCAACGCCAGTGACGTGTTTGCCTAAAGATAAATAATTAATCGTCTGGATAGAGATAAAAGATGGTTGGTGAAAAACTTATCTAGATAAGATAATAGATAATTTTTTTTTTTACCTAGGTTATGATAAAAAAATTTCAACAAAAAAACGTTTAAAAAAACTTGATTGCAGAAATGTGCCGAATCGATTTTTGAACTTTTCCAACGCAGAAAATCTACGGTTAACGACTTGGAAAACGGGTTTCTTTCGTCGTTTTAAAAAAAAAAATTGAAAAAAAAGTTCTGTGCTCCTAAATTCTCTTAAGGAAAAGATTTTTTTTTTTTTAAATTTGTCCAGATATAACTGTTTTTTAAAACGTATCTACAGATAAGACAAATGGCGATAAAAAAAAAAGATTATTATCTAGATCAAACAGAACACTGGTTACATAACCTAGTAATATACAGACTATTAATTAACACGGTAGGTACACGGATAAAACAGCACAGTATTTTGGCGCGTTTTCTACAAGACACGATTCCAGACATATTCGCAGTACAATTTTACAGTACCTTCCAACCATCCACAATCTTTATTAATAGTCGAAATTCGACAAAAAAAAAAAAATACATAAAGGTATATCGCACCGACGCATACAATCGGCAATTTAGCGCACCGTTTCCCGCATTGCCGCGAAGTTTTTTCTTCTTCTTTTTTTCGCTATATCGATAAAAATTCGAAACTTTTTGTTCGCCTCCCGCGTAGGTATAACAATACGACGTGATATTTTTTTGTTGTAAAATAACGTACGATATACACCTATTATTTACAGTACCGCACGTTCGTCGGGCACGTCAAAACTTTCCGAGTTCGATTTATACAACGTTACTTATCGCGATAAATCGTGTTGTAAAACGCACACGCGCTGCCCACGCGCCGAACGCACAGATGCACATCATTCGCCCCGACACACGCCTCCACAACAACAATAACAACAACGATACGAATAACATCGCATCGTCGCCGTCTGCAGCAGCTCTCGTACACTCTCGGTTTTTTCGCAACATTAAGCAGTGTTGCGAGAATTTGCGGGCAACCGGATGATTTTGTTACATTTTGTTACAACATTACGTTCCAGTCGATACAGAGTCGAATTTGTCGAAAATTTCCAGGTCGAATAGCGGCCATCCGTCGTGGAAAGCGTATGAGTCCGCAAAAA
>JABAOA010004355.1:932772-963428 GCA_017140985.1 Hormaphis cornu | reverse complement strand
AAACTCGGGTTATATTGTAACAATATAATGGAGTACCCATCAGAACCACTACTAAGTTGTCGGCATTAAATTCGAGTCACGTCTGAAATATATTTCTGGAACGAAACCTTTTATATCCAAACCATACAACCAATCTACGACACAGCAGTCAGTATATTGTGGTTCATTGAATTACAAATGACCAGCGAAAAAATAATTGACTGATAAAAAACACATTTCAAACAACACCATAATAATACATCATCTTCGTCGTCGTCATCGCGATATCATTTGTATACTTTATTTATTCGTAAGCTTTACATTCTCTAAGAAATGTTTAAGGAGAAAAACAAAAACGATAATGGTTAGGTACAAAACACAAAAGACTTTCATTCGGAAATGTGGGCCGAAGTGGTTATTAGTAATTATTGGAAATTAACTAAGCAATTAGATTTATGCCTTTGCTTGATAATTTGAATTTTTTATTGTATAAAATTCTATTTAAAACAGTTCGTATTCTGTTGCGTTCTTTTCTTCGACGTGCATGTTTTACATGTTACGGTAGGCGTAAGTAGGTACACAATAATAATAATACGTAGGTAAAAAATATTCGATGACTTTATAATAATAAGATTCATAGATTTTTGACGAATAATTGTTTTTGTTTCTTTTAGTTATAGAGCGCTTTTTTTAAACAAAAAACGTTAAATATTTTAAAACAAATGGTATTGCGAATGACCACGCATATATCATTATTTACTGAAATAAAATAGTTGAAAATTAATTGTTTACGGTATTGATCGGTTGGGCGTTCCGCGTCTTAAACACAAAAAAAAAGTTTGTAATGCAACTTTTGACCCATATTTTGAAATATTCGTTTTATAATATAGCGTTTTATTTTTTATACTATTCTGGTAAAAACGTTTTTTTAATTTTAATACTTTGGCCAAGAACAAAAAGATCAAAGTATAATATGTCTTATATACTTTAAAAGATAATTTCTCGTGTGTTTACAGTTGGCTAATCATGATTATCGTATCAGCGGTTGGACGCCCGTCGGATTTCTGTTAAATCTGTTCTCGTATTTGTTAGCTATCCAATCGTCTAGTGTATGTGATTTTAAAACGTTAAACGTGTACCTGCTATTACAATAAATCAAGCTTTCAGTTTATACATTTTTCAAACAAAAAGCGTCAAAGTGGAATTTCGCCATGGTTTTCGACGTGGTTCCGAAACTTGAAAATCTGGATATTTTTTAAAACGGACGGTAAAATCTATTGAAAGTCCGTCCGTCAGTTCGGGAAGCAATATTCGTCGTAACGTCGCGAGTTTCGTCGCGTCGGCCAGAATCCGACGTGTGTTATTCACAGATTATTCAACGCGGCATACCAGCTTCGATCAATTATTAATTCGTCCTCCAAGTACAATAATAATACGAATAATATGTACACACACACATGTGTTTAATGGCACGTGATTTCTTCATAATATTTCATCTCAATACAGACGGACGCGTTTACTTATTGATCAAACTACACACACACACACATATATAAATAACGTCTACTAAAATATTCAATCGCATTCGCTCGCACGCGTAGTTAGTATATAATATATTCCATCGGTGTTTGCATATGTATACGAATTATACGTAATTATATAAATTGGAATTTAAATTCTAAAACATCTATCGCATACTGTGTATACACGTGTACAATAATATGCGTTTCTAAGGGAGTGACTAATGGAATTTTGATGTTAGCTGGTACACGCGCGTTTACCCAGTGCTTAAAGCGGAAAAAAAAAATGGCAGGAGGGACTATTATTAAACCGAACGATTTTAAAGCGTTTTATGCAAGCCTCGATTAAGTTTCCGTCCGACTGTATTTTTGTGTATCAACACTCTCCATATTTAGTATAGATTCTGAGGGCATATTCGATCCACCAGGCATGAGTACACACCTCATAAGAGTTGTGTGTGATAGGTTTTCGACCGTAAATGATACTTTATTTGTACATTTCGATTGTGTGATTCTTCCGATTTCATAGACTTCGATGAACCGTAAAGAAAGAAAAAAAAAAACTCCAAATTTCTCAAAACGAATGATTTGAAATTTTCGCACATCGTTTAGACGGATTCGAAGAATCAGCGTGTGAACGATTTCGATAGGTACACATTTTTAACCATTTTTTTTAAATTTTTTCTTTAGATACGAAACTATTTTTTTAATAAAACCGCTATATTTCATTTGATTCGACTATACATTTACAAACTAAAGTGCCCAGAAACGTGGTACACAAAAACGTTCTCTTTACCAACCGAATGATTTAGTTCACATTGGATGTATCGTAATAATAGTACAATCTAATAAATACGTTTCTGGCGCACGTCATTTTTAAAAATATATCGTACAACGTATTTTGATTAAATTTTAAACAAAGGTTGAAGATTTTTAACGATAAGTTTTTGTTTTTTATACGATTACACTGGCGTTTACTGTATCGATTGTGTTAACTAGTTTTGATACAATAACCGTTCCGGGGGAAAAAAGCGTTCGGGAAAAAGGATTTGCGGACTTTCGGGAAACGTTCGGTTCGGGAAGAACGCCGGGAAACGGCGTCGTAGCGTCAGTATCGTAATGTGCAGGTACCTAAACGTAAACGACCGCGGAAAACGATGTAAAATTAGCGGTTTTTTCTTTTTTTCCGAATCAACGATTTTTATGCGTCGCCGAAATATACTCGTTTTGTGCGTACGCCGATGTCGTGTTGCGGGATTTAATGTAAAAAATAGCGCGCAGTATTTGCCGAGAAGAACGAGGACGAAACAAACTCTACGTAAAATTAGATTATTCGAACGGGTTTTGAGAATAATAATATCCGCGGAACGGCGCAAATCGCGCGGCGGTTCTAGTGATATTATACGGCTTCTACGGGGGATTTTTATTTTTTTTTACCGTAGCTGTGTATTGAGGTGCTCTTTCGGCGAACGAACGTGCACGACACTACGCTGGTCGTATAATGATTACGTGTGTATTCGATCCGTTGAAACCTTTGAAAGAATAATAAGTTCACTGCACTAACTACGCAGCGGCACCCGGGACTTCGTATTATGGTAGTCGCGGAAGCCATGTCGGCGAGCGAGAACAGTGCGAATGCGTGTGTCATATTCGAAACAAAACTGTAAAAACGACGATAACATCGCGTTTATAGCCTCGTATCGTAAGCTCGTGTGCTTCGATTGCGATTAGTTTTCTTTGGAACGCGTGTTCGGAAGACGAGTTTTCAATACGAACCGGTAGTCTGACGGACTATACGCTTTGGGTGGGTCGCTGGCGGTTTGGAAGTCGTACGACGGTTCAAACTTATCGTGTTTTATAATAATAATCGTTGCCTCTGAAAATACGGTTTCGGACGAGCTCAGTCGCTTAGTATACGTCCCGGTAAGAACCGTATTTAACATAATATCTGCTTAGTAAATCATTAAAAAGATACCAAGCGAAAATTTTTCTCGATCTTTTGTTAAATAATAGTTAAGTACAAAAAAGTTTGACATGGAATAATTTTTTTGTAACGATATACTTTAATAGGCAAAGCCTACATCGGCTGGAGCACTCCTTCTACCCAAAAACGTCATCACAAACCTAAAAATTTCATACTTTTTGGCGTGAAATTCTCGACTTTTTTTTTGGTTTTTGGCGTAAAACTCAAAAAGTAAGCGAATTTTGATGAAAACTTAAACCAAAATACCACTGGGGTTCACAGACCATTCAATAAAGGTGACAAAAAAAACATCGTTGTAAAAACAATACTCGCTGACGCTCAGAATCTAAAAGTTCAGAGGTGCGTGTCGACTCAAAGTTGTTTAGTAACTAAAAAAAAAAAACCCCCTCGACTTTCTATGTCGATGATAAATCCCACGGGATTTCTTTTTTTAAGTATATTTTGTACAATGTTATCATTTCATAGAAGTTTTGTTACAACTAAATTAGTTTAAACAAAAACGTGTTTAGATTTAATTGTGAAAACCGTAACGATAACATTTACGTAGCACCGGTCTGCATCCTGTTCTAGCGTAAAATATTTTCTGATACAGAAATGTGCCGTTATACGCAAAAATAACAATTCAAATTTGTCTATAATCGGACGTCGCGACCTGTTTCATATTTTAATGCTTATTACATTTGTTAACTTTGTAACTATATCGTTTTTTTCTGAGTAAAACCCTTTTTTTAATACAGTCGTGTAACATCCGCTGTTCACGAATTTGTCCGACCACTACCGGCAAAACTAGCTTCCGAAAAAGGCCTCTTTGAAGTTTCAAACGTAAAGTTGATTATACCGCCTTAGAGTAACCGCTACTCGTGCTTTCCTCGTGTTTCGGTTATTAGATGTTTGACGGAGGCACTTCCGAGATCTATAAGTATCCCGTAACAGCAGGGAATTTTTCGATTATCACTACACGTCCACAAAGGAAAATTAATAATTTATTCGCACCTCTACGTCATGTTATACTATATAGTACACTAATATGAGACGTTATTATGAAAACGAAAAACGAGTAAAAACGGATGTTTTTTTTTTTTTTAACATTTAAAACAAACATTTTTTAATATTAAAAACATTTAACAACCGTACGCCGTATCACTGACGGCGACTGTAGATCAAGATCGGTTCGCGACGTAGGCGGAGACGGAAGAGGCGTTCCAAAAACGATTTTAAAGTCCTCCGAAAATGTTTTATCCTTCTCCAAACAATAATAGCCCTCTGTTGTACAAAAAAATAGTCCCACATAAAAAAATCTAATCGAATCTCCGCCTATGGTTGGTGAAGAAAAGTACAATTTAATCCTTGTAACGAGCTGAGCACTCGCAGCCGAGACATATAGAACCTCGGCGCTAATGACTTTGAAAACCGATTTACAGACGTTGCTAGAAAACGACCGAGCCCCATACAATATATTACAATACTGCGCACTATATTTACACGCACACGTATTAAATACATTCGTTTAAGCTGCAGTTTCGAGACGAAATTTCAAGTATTGCTGGATTCGATCGAATCTACTACAACAAAAGCGGTTCGTAGCTCACACTATATATATTATATTGCATATCCCCCGAGCGAGACAACTCTACGACCGAACGAGAAAACGACAGAATACCTAAAAACGCTACAAATAACTTAAATTCTTTACGCGCCGTCGGGAAAACTAACACGCGTAAACAATACCGGAAGTCGGAACCGATTTGACGATTGTTTTTCACGTTCAAACCGACAACGAATCGGAGGGGAAACGCGAAATGCTCTGCTCTAGTTTTTTTTGTATAACCGCAACGTCTACTTTTTTTTTTTTGTTAAATTTGGGACGTTGCTCATTTGGTAAATTTAAATTTCCAATTTACATTAAGTAGGTACTCGTGAAATTGAGAGTGATTTTTTTACGACCAGCAGGCTGGAGGTAAGTTAAAAATATTCACCATATCAAACGCAATGGATTCCTATACGAACGAAAAATGTGTCTTACAAAACTCTTAAATGTTCGGGATTCAATGCGCTAATACTTTTTTAAAACGTATACTTAATCAAAATTACCGAAATGGGCTAAAACTACGTGCTTGTAATTTTCTTTTATTAACTTTCAACAGACAGTGCTTAAGGATTTGAAAAAAAAAAAAACTTATCAAATCAAACCAAAACTATAGTACAAAGCAGAACTATAATATATATTTATTTTTTGTTTTTAAAAATAATGTACACAAAAACCAGTACGATTCGACAAATTTCGAACGTTTATTATTTTTAAGCTGTTTCAATAATTTTCAAATAAAAATCAATAACGGTGCAACATAATTAATTATTATATCCCTACTCCAAACTACCTACCATTTGTATCCGGTCGTTACAGATTTTTATAGTTAATACGAAAACAAAAATTGAAAATCAGCATTTTTTTTCTTTACCTTTGAGCAATAATTATAGGTATAGTGATTGATAAATATTTCTTTAAATAAAATGACTTTCTTTCGTTTTATATTTTGAACGTTTTTAACGAATTTTCGATTGAAAAAAGTTATTAAAGGGGACAAGTTTGATGGAACTTCCTTTGTTTAACCCGCCATTGTCGACTTCTCGTATTTCCAGATCAATTTTCACTCGATAATATCGCATTTCCTCGCATAGAACACTAATTGTTTACCAGTCCACTTACAACGAAATCGGAATCTGAAAATTTTTGGAAATAATATTATCGTTGTTTGACCGTCGTATTTTCGCCGGGAAAAGTCTAAAAATTTTTAAGAATAAAAATTATTAAACTAATGCGAGCTACATTCTGAAATCAAGAATGATCCCTAGTACTCAAACAAAACCAAACCGAAAATAATACCGTTTTCGAGTTTTCGTAACTTCTAGATAAAAGTTGTTCTGTCATTAAGGAAATAATGTATACTTAATATTATATTAGGAAATGTGTTACATGTATATAGGATATATGTAATAAGTTTTGTTTGTTGGAATACTCGAAAAATATTAAATTTGTTAACACCTTTAAAACGTTTATTCTACGTCTAAAAAATGTATATTTTGTGCATTTTTTTGATTCGTGGCACATGTAGGTACGTGCTTGACATAAAATCATATTATATACGATCAAATCGCCTAGTTTTTATCTTTGATTGAATAAAATAAAATAAAACAACTATCGTGAGAATCTATAAACAGCTAAACATGCTGCTGACGGCAAAACAAAAATTGTTTGAAACATTTACTTTGATTTCCTGCAACGGTTCGAATTAAAAAAACCATTTCCATACGCAATAACAATGTTTTATCGACAAATAAAACTAATAAAAAAAACGTTGTATTTTCAATAGTACCTATACGAGGAAGTCGATTTTCAATGTTGAACCATATAATAACTGTAATAATGACCGTTCTATATTATTTTTCAATTCTTTGAATTTTCTTTCGATGTTCAGAAATCCGGACGGGTCGACTTCACTGTCCTCTCCACGAAACGCATACATTAATTAATGCAGTCAAGAATGTCGGGTGATTCGAGGAGTACTCCTCTGGTTATACGCACTAATATTTATAAAATTGAACTTATCTTTAATTGACTTTTGTAATTATTATTATTATTATTGTCTTGCAGTTCTCAGTATTCGAGAATCTAAATGCAACCGTGTCGTCTGCAAACATATTAATTGAAAAGTTTTATGCGCTCACGCGGTCAAGTCAGCACTAAACACACAGAATAAAAAAAAATCCAGGAACACTCTAGGCCGTGTGGGGGTAGTTTGACGGAGTACCGACCACGCTTTCAAACGCATATTATTTAACATCAGAAAGCAATGATAAATCATTGCCTCCGAGAATACGATTCTGAGCGAGCTCAGTTGCCTAGTATACGTCCTGGTACATTTTTTAAGAATTTCAAAGTTCTATACTTGGCTCAAAAATATTCGAAATCGCTTTTAACGAACCTGTATCATACATACGCGAATGTAATGCGAAAGTTTCAACTTATTGCGATCATTATTTTGTATGTTATGGCTAAAAAACTAAATCGATAATAAGTCAAAAACACGTTTGTCATAATTAATGTTTCTCCTTAGTTTCGTGACTGTAGTTTTTTTAATTTTGAACATTCAAATGTGAGACCTCTATCTAAAAACCGTTGATTTGTATGTATATGTTTTCCGAGTCGTTTTAATTGAATTTTGCGCGAGTATAAAGTAGACAACGCCATGTAGAAAACGTCTCGATATTCCTCGTTTAGTTTTCCGACTTTTTTCAATTTTATTATTCGACTGGTTAGGCACACTGTAATCTGTAAACATAATGAACGACCAAAAGTACACCTCGTTAATAGCAATATTAGACGAGTATTGTTCAACGTTTTCAAATCCCGAGTAGTAATAAGGTGCTTAGGTATATTATATTATATAGTTTTAGTAACACGCGGTTAGTTCAAAAAATGTTCATTATAAGCACCGCGTGTGTATGCACAACCGTAAAACGCATAAAAATGTTTAAAAAAATTTCAAATAATCGTACAAAACAGTTCAAGATTTTCTCTTGAAGATGGTCTTATATCTATCACCCAACAGCTGCTTGCCATTGCAGTATTCAAACATTTTGACTTTGTCTTCGCATACGTAGCGACCAAGACAAAGATTTATCGTTTCCGTCCGTCGCGTTAGCCGCGTGTTCTCGGATTGTTTTTTCAACTTAAATCTGTCAACCGATCGGCTCATTTGCATTCTATAATAAACACAAAACGCACATATAGACAATCGTGTACACGTATTCACCTAGGTCTCTCTACACTACAGGTATAAGTTATGGTCGACAAAATTTATAGTATTGCGACACGTGGGTTTTGGTTTAGATTTGTATTTCAGATGTATGGAAACGACGCGTTTTTTTTTTTTCCGAAAAACGACTAATTCTTGTCGGTTCCATTTTTTTCCTTGAAACATTTTATAGTATCGAAACGAAAATGTTATGCGGTATACCAGCTACATCGGAAGTCGTAAGGTTACATCCATTATTCGTGTAAAGAAAGTATTTTATTTTAGAAACTAGGCCAGGATCCATTATAATTGTACCGCAACGAGACGGCAAGACCGAGATTTTTTGCGCCACTCTCATGCTTGTATGGTTTGTATATATACCTACTTTAAAATCAATAACTGTAATAATATAAATTCTTTATTCTCGTTTGTGTGCATCAAAAGGAATACGGTAATGGGTATTACCTGTATAGTATCTTTGTCCACGCCTTTTTCAAAAGCCGACGGGCATTATACGAGGCATTACCTCGTAAGGTTGAAAAGAAAAATTTCATAAATTTCTCAAATTCCGTTCTGAGTAACAGTAAAATATATACTATTTCGGTATTTTATTCTTATTACTTATTTGTGTACGGCTTATCGTTTCAAACCTACAGTTACTATTATAACGTACATACAAACCACGAGGTACCTAATCGGCCTAAAAGCTTTTTCCGAGTGTTTGTCCCGCGAGGGTTGCGCCACGCCATATGGTCACCATTATTTCAAGACAATAATGATTATTATGTTGCCAGAGGGTGTATGCTCGTAAATGTTATATCACTGCAATACTGCTTCGGGCCACTCCGAACGACTTTAAAGGCTGGTAGTATTCACTGCTTTCATTTATACTTACAAAATGTGATTATATTTTATGATATTCTTTCGAATTTTTCCCTTGGACTGCGTCGAACACGAGATATATAATATTATGTTTAACATACAGACACATAAGCTAGATGGTATTATTTTTTAGCCTTTTTGCGATAGCCCTTCGAGAAAATTTAATAAATCCCGAGCGTCATTTTCAAAGCTTCAGGATGATTTTCAACGAGCGATTCTCGGATTCGCGTGTTATGAGCTGCCTTCTCGGACGACTTATTATATAAATACCGCTCGTTGGATGATAATGAAAATTTCTTCTAACCCTCTTCTCTTTAGCTATTTTATATTCTGAGCGTACTGCAAATAATGTGTTTGTATGTTCACATGATGTGTGTTTTTTATTTATTTTTTATCACTATGTAATCACTTCTTCAATAATGCTCGGATTTTTGAAATCAGTACCTCTAATGATAGGTATATGGACACAGATGGTACGTTGAGGGGTCATAGATTTAGAAGTAGAAAATTAGAAAGTTACAATAAAAAAACTATGCAATAATCAAGGATAAAACGTTAAAAATTACGGCAAACGATAATGTTTTTCACATAGGTAATCAATTTAGATTTTGGGTCGTAACTTCCACAATAATAGACAGAACCTTCTGAAACTTTTACACAATATTGAAATAGATAAAATACATGTTTGATCCAAATTTTAAATGATTTGGAAAATTTTTGAGCTAAGTATAGAACTTTAAAATTTTTGTAATTTTTGTTTGAGAAAAAATTGTATTTTCCACAAAAAGTTTTGAAAATTGTATACAACGTTACCAACATGTAAATACTAAACATTTTCTTCAAAAATTTGCTATCGCAATTTGTATATTTAGTTGTTTAAAGTTGAAAAGTTTTCGAAAATTGGTCATACCTTTAACTATTTTTGGAAAAAAATTTGTCACACGCACAAATTTGTAATTCAAGATTTAAAAATTGAATATGTTATGTTAAACGAAATTCGCTATCTGAATAAAAAAAATCCTCCCTATAGATTCGGAACGCGTACAAAAAAAAAAGTATTGAAAAACGGTGTTATTTTGATTATTATTTATGTTTTAATAAAAACAATTTTCATAGTTTTAGAAAAACTTCGTGGTAAGTTTATACTTTTATACTTTGTGGAAGAAACACCCATCAGACTAGTTTTGTGACTAATTTCTTTATTTCTCTATTCTCTCTATTTCTCAATTTGAGTCACTGTGCTCAATCAGAATCGTTATTTTTGTAAGCAATTTTTAATTGTTTACAGATTTAATACCTTATAACTTTTAAGTATAGATTTAACTTTTATATAAGCCTTCCAAAACAGTAACCCACTGCTTCAAACTATACCCACGCAACCTAGAGTGATTCTTTTTTTGATTTGCTTTTTTTATTTGTATTATATAAAAATATAATTAATTTTGTAATATTACTATCTGATATTTCAGGAAGAAATTATTAACATAATATAAAAACGTTTTTATCCGGTAAAAACGTCGCGTTGATATGCGAAATGATACCGAAAAATTCCTCAGAATTTGTTTTGTTTACAACTAATTTGATACAAAACATAGAGTGGGTTTACATACTGCAGTACACACACAGACGACATTTCTTGTAGGTATCTGCTATATAGGTAGTAAAGCAGAATAGTAAAGCCATTTTAACGCTTCTTTTTCATAACATAGTAAATAGGTATTATGAAATTTGTTGCTGTTATTAACGACGTTAAATGTTATACAGCATCGCTGTTAGAACGGTCTTAATTAGCTAAGTGTTAGTAACTATGTATGCCACGAACGGCTTACACTAAACATAAATCATAAATACAATAAAAATCATTAAACCGCGATATCTTAATGGGTTTTCGGTAGTTAAAAATGATTTTACTTTTTGTTTGAAAAGTAAAACTTCACAATACAGTCGGAACCGTGATATCGACCGAGTAAAAATGCTGTATTATAATACTGAGTACGAGTTCAGGGAACCGAAGAGATTACGCAAATTATAAAATCATTACGATATTGATAATACCTATATAAAATTTAGCACGCAGTGAAATGTTTGTTCTCGTAAGTTTTATAGTACAGTTTCAAATAATTACTTTCTATAAATGTTCCGATCTCTTACGGAATGTGTTGCTGGCGTCTACACTTAAAAACTAAATTTGCTCAGTCATCAAAAATTATGTACTACGATAATTATAAAAAGAATTTTGATAAAAATAACCTTACCAAACCTAACCCGAACCTCGACAAAATGATAATAATAAAGTTGTTTTCTGTTTGTATATAACTTCGGAATATTTCACTTTATTCAACTCGAAAATCATATGAATCATTCATGAGTTTCCGAAGAAAATGAAACTGATAAAGTTTCGAAACTATATTAAATATACCTACTATGAATGCGGATGAGATGAAATAAACGTGTGACTTTCGATGAAAAAAACGTCGACGTACAAACCTTTTGTGCGTCCTCCGATTTAGCGGAAAGCCTGAAATTAAAATCAAGTTAAGCGTATGTAAGAAACAAAATACGAATGGGATCAATATAATTTTATTATGAAATCGTGCGAGTTCGATGAAGAAAATATGGAAATATAAGGAGAGAAGAAAAAAAACACTATATATATACATTATAAATCACTAAACATAGTAAAATAGTCATTTTATAAAATAATAATATTCGTAAATAATAGTGACCATCAACAGTTAATGTAAGACGATTTCAAATGTAATTTAAGTAGAAATATATAATATCGAATCCACCCTGCATAGAAATGTTCACTACCCGCCTTTGGAAAATTCCCGGATCTGCAGCCCTGATTGGTTTCGTCATTATTTTTTTTTCCCCGGTCTGTTTGCAATAATTATTTTGTCATCGAAAACGCAGCGGAAGTGCTTCGGGGCGCGGAAAAATCTCAAGTCCGGTCCCCGTATTATAATATAGAGACCATATGTCATATAATTTCGTTTTTTTTTTACCATCGGCCGTATAATATTTTCTCGTCGAAAATAAACAACGCCATGCCGGAAACGTGTTTTTTTTCTCCATTCCGATTTTCGCTAGAACCAACGCACGCCTATAACATAACATTATATATTGTATACGCGTGTTCCGAAGACAATGTAGCTTGTTAAGTACCCATTATTTTCCTATACCGAACAGCCACGCAGTATAATAATACAATATTGTGCTCTATGGATATATAATATAGTGTACCACGTGTATAAGATGTGTAATATGTTACTCATCCGAAGTGTAAACCGATTGAAAAAATCAACCGAGCATATACTAAAGGTACTACACTTACAATGTACACGTGGACGAAATATTTCTCTCGAAATTCTTCTTTCTGTAATCGTTCGATAAAATATTGAAACGAAATATACATACATTTTCCATGCCATTTACCGTGATTTTCGTAATTTGGATTATATTGGATTTGTTCGCCATTGGATATTTTGCGCGCGTTTTAACAAGGATTCCGGTGTATTTATCCTGCGTATTTAGCTGGCCCATAATATAAATTTAATACAGTACAGAAGGTGTGTACAACATTAAAGTCGTGATGTTTCCCGCAACACTGCAGGGCAGCTGTGGCCGATACCGGCTGTGGTGCTCTCGCCGAAATTATTCAGAGTACCCCAGCTAAATATTTAACCCGAATATTTAACCGAGCATAAAATGGCTTTTTGCGCCGGTGTGTAAATTAAACCCATACGCCTTGATCCAATATAGTATGATTACATCGAACTTTCACTTCAAAAATATTATCAACGGAAATGTACATTTTGCCGTTAGCTTTTGATGCATCGGTTAGGTACACTTTGTTTGCCGGCGAGTTTTGTCCGAGAGACCCGCTAGCTGCAGATTGTGGCGCGATAACATCGTTATTACTACTACGCACACGAATCAACGTGATATTCGGATTATAAATCAGAGTAAAATAAATTGTAACTCACAACTATAATATATGGTATACGATTCGTCTATAGCAAGCGTTTGATCCGACGTTTGGCCGTTTAGGTCACTTCAAGATTCCGTATTGTATTTTGAAAAATTCGAAATCTTCGATTTTACACATTTCTTTTTATCGTATACTAAGTGTACTCGTCAATATTACGAGTTATCAGTCAATAAGATCTTAATTGTATCATACGTGTATAGGTAATAATAAAATTACTCACTGCTACTTTTCGATGCGAGTACAAAAATATCGTTTTTTTTTCAAAATATTCCTTAAAACACGACTTTTAATCCGAAATAAGAGAAAATCCAATCACAATCGGCGGGTACTAAACAATTGTTTCTAAATAAGCAGAGATCTCGAGTTATTTTAGTACCACCTGTAGTACTCGTGATATATTATAGTGATTTGTTTACACTAGTTTATACGCAAACACGGCACAACTTATAGGTTCCTACTGAAAAACTCACAGCCCACATAAACTATACCATTATTATAACTATACCACTATACTCGTATTCATAATCAATGGTTATGTACCATAATAATGTGTATACTGCTCACCTAAATATTATATTAATCGTGCAAATACACCACAAAAAAACTTTATAGGAAGGTTTTACA
Source organism: Hormaphis cornu (assembly GCA_017140985.1). Taxonomy (NCBI): domain Eukaryota; kingdom Metazoa; phylum Arthropoda; class Insecta; order Hemiptera; family Hormaphididae; genus Hormaphis; species Hormaphis cornu. The sequence continues at coordinate 949,649 of JABAOA010004355.1, read as the reverse complement.
ACCGTGCGAGTGTTGAAAATCAAATATCCGCAGATGATGCGCAACGCGTAAACAGCCAATATAGCGGTATAGAGGTTCTTACGGCGAATTTCGTTTGAATTTGACAAAAAAGTGGTTTTAACTACCTCGATTTATTTTATTATACCTACGACATTAATATACGCGTGTGCCGATTATGTAACTAAAACACGTAGTCCGTACACACGATGAGTAGAAATTTACGAAAATAAAAACATATATAAATCGATTTTTACTCTTCGTTCTATACGATAATGTACCTATTTATTTTTTTGTGATTTCTGAATACGGTTATCATCTTTGTCAGTACGCTGTCTGTACTACTTAAGACTTGTTAATAAAGCATCGATATAGAGGTATTGAAAAATATTTTGCTAGATTTTGGGAGAGACTTTTTTTTATGCCCCCTATTCGCAACGGCCTATGAAGTAATAATTTTCCCGACGGTATATTATGTAAATAATAATATTGTACGAATCTCGTGTTCACGCGTAAGTATTTTTTTTTTTTCGTGGGTGTTTAGGTACGTATAGTCTGCAAATAGAAGCTCTATAAAACAATTATTATTACTTTGCCAATGTTACCGCGTGCCAAAAAGAGTGTTTACAAAAGAAAATAAATCATTCCGAAAAACGATCGACGTCGATATAACTATACGCTGTTTAGAACTCCAAAACTATACGTGTTTATCGACATCGCGATAATGTGTATTCGACCGATATTATACTATATACTTATTACTATCGCTATAATAATACGACCTTTGGTTCGTTTGCAACAGACATCAAACAAATAATAATTATTGGTTTGAACTTCGACATCTCTACAATAATATACGGATCGGTTAGACCCGAGTTAGTCTACAGCTTCTCTTCGTGTTTCAGCACAGTATACTTTTAAAAAATGAATAAATAAAAACCAAAAATCTCGTCCGTATGATAAAATAAAATATAAATCATGGCTGCACTTCAACATAGGTATGTGGAGAAAACGAAAAAAATCAGCGTATTTACTTTCCAATCTAAAATTATTTAATTAATTTTCGCTCATAGCAGCGCGTAATGGATATACACACTGTCTCATAAAATATGCACGTCATTTCGAAAATTGTACTACAACGAACCCGAGAATATCCGCAGACGAGAACTGCAGCCGTTAAAAAGAACAGAATTTTTTTTTAGACCTTTGCATATTTTTTTGGAACAGTTTACGATTTTTTCGACATTGCAATAATATCGTTACACGTTCATTATCCTGTCGCTCTGCAACCGTCGGAATTGAGGACGAAATTTATAATAATTATAATTTTTAATACAAAAAGGAAACCTTTTCCCCCATACGGGTGTTTTTCTATTTACATTTTTATAACAACAGTGTTATAAATTTATATAATCTTTATGCGTTATAATTACGATATTGGAACGGTTACTTCCCTATAACGTGCCGCTTCTCGTATGGATTATAAAAAATGATTTTTTTTTACGGATTCGTCAGGTACTCTCGTACCGTATTGGCTATCGATAAGACTGCACTTGCAGTGGGGTAGGTTTTATGTAATTTATTGCTCGGTTTCCAAGCGTATTATTATAAGTAAGTATTATTATGATTAAACGAAGATCGTGTGGATATTATAACGGTGAACGGACAAAACTCGAAAATAACTTTCGTTTTATACTTACGTTTACGTTTATACCTATATATGTATACTTGTGCGCACGAGTATCTAGAATTTTTAATTTTCTTCATAGTTTAGACCCGGGCCTAAAATATATCGGATTTACACATTTTTTTATAATTCTATTGCGACTGTTGATGGATTTTTATAACACACTTGTCATTCAGTACACACTTTGAATTTTCAGAATGCACACTTTGTGTCAGAGAACACACTATTTTTGGCCCTGGTTTAGACCGTCCGGCACGAGACCGCCGGTGTATAAAAATGATGAAAACTTATAATAACGTATTGTTCCCTTTTGCGGGCGTTGAACCGCAGTGATCGTCCTTTTTTTTTATCGAACATAACGTACTTTTTGCTAAGCATTTTTTTTTCTCTTTCGCCGTTCGTGGATTTTCCGATAGTTTTTCCAATTTTCGTTCTGAAAATGGTTCTAAGCTCGTGATCATATCGAGAAACGTTTTCGTAATACGCAATTATTTTTCATTCGCGACTTTTTAAGAGTTACTTTATAATATTGGGTGTACCTACTGCTGCAACAACGTTTTTTTTTTCCCCCATTTATTTTCCATACACTTTTTCGCCGAATAGTTACAAAATATTTGAAACGCTCGTACATTGTTACGAGTACAAAATGTAGGGAAATCAATAACACGGAACATTATGAACACTTCGTATGACACTTCAAAACTTAAAAATACTGCGTACCTAATAATTAAGAAACGACTATTTAGTACCTGCCTATACGTAGTATAGTCGAAAAACTTTGTTTTTTTAAAAATACTAAAATATTTAAACGTCACAAAAAATTTTAATTTGCGTACACAATTTTTCAGTATTACGCTATGATTATAACTTTTTTTCATTTTCTGTTTTGATAAATTCATCTGCACTTATTAGCGTCGATCGATCGCGACGAAGTTTTTTTTCGCCGGTTTAACCCTAATCACGTGGGCCATTAGTAGTATCCCCTCATTCCCTAGCCCCCGAGACCATTATTCCGATAAGTTCACTGCCACTTGGCAGGGGCGGACTGGGTGTAGGCACCGGCCCAGTGGGCGAATATTGGAAAGCGGCCCAAAACCCCCCAAAAAAAATAGCTCTCACTGCATTCAAAAAATTTCCATATAATACGCGTCATAAAAATGAAAAATCTATATATTAATAAAAACATCATCAACGTTAAAATTTCAAAACCTGTTTTTTGCTTACTTAATCAATATAAGTCTCGCAAACCGCGTTTATGCACCGTGTGTGTAACTTCTTTTGCCTATATGCGAATCCCTTGAATTTGGAATCGCCACTGTTGTTGGAGCGCACGCGCGATCCGATCGCACGCCTGATAACAGGTCGATATCACATATTATCATCATCATCACCGTCGTCGTCGATATCAGACGGCAGTAGTAATAATTATTATTGTTGCTGTCTCTACCGTTTTTGTACATTCAGTTTTCCACGGTCCGATCGCGTCGTCCGTCCGTTTCGCGTTCGTCGTCGCCGGCCGCCAACCGTCTAATAAAATTCAAACAACAACAACAACGTTTTCGGCGGTTTCGTCCAAGTGCGCGATCGTTCCGTCAACAACGCGTCGGTTTGAGAATTTTCGTTTTGTCCTCGAGAACATTGTTACTTTTTTACTTCCTTCTCTCCGAAACGCAAGGCGCCTCTACAGGTTCGAAATTCTCGCGGAACTGCGAATTTTTTGAAAAACAAACAAAATGCCCTTAAAAACTCGACGACGATCTACCAGTAGGAGGATCGTTTTCGAAAACGGTTTACGCGTGTGCAACGGACGTAGGGGATAGTGGCACGGTAGCTGTGAGCGTTTGTAAGTATCTCTGGCCCAGCTCTAGGTACCGTCTTCCCCGGCCGCAAACCGGTAAACCATAAAAAAAAAGAAAAATAACCATTTCAAAATTCACAAAAAAACAACGTACCTCTGCATATTTTGTGTTCAGCGAACCGATTCAAAATCTGTTTATTTGGGTTATTGACTCAATTCTCGTTGTTGTTTCTTGACACGACGTGTACCTACTATTGACCCCCTGCATTAAACCGTTTGCGGTAATTATTTGAGACATGTACTGGTCAATGTTGGCATTTTTCACGGTCTACGTTGTCATAGGCATTTGATGTTCACGTACCTACGTGGTTGTAAATTTAAAATATGTGTATAAACATAGTGCTATTTCTCAGTTTTCTGTAAAACTGATGATCACTGGACAATAGGAATTCATTTTAAATTTAGAAACCATAATTATGTGGATTTTTTTTTTTTTAACGTACCTAGGTAGGCTTCTGTAAACATTTAAAATCTATATTATAGGCAACTACAGTTAATTGAAGAGCTAAAAAATAAATAACTGAAAAAAAATATTCATCCCTTGCATTTTCGCCTACAAAGAGAAATATTTTTAGTACGATACATGGTAATAGTTGCAAAACTGAAAACATAATTATACATTACACAACGTATTTTACACCCAAAAATCCATACCAACTTTAATTACCATTTAATTTGTTACTTAAAAACCCATTAGATTTGTTTTTGCACATTACTTTTGATTGTACCTAATTAATTTCTCATTCGTTTCAGCCCATGAGCATAACGTAAACATCACGGCCGATCGGTCGCAATGACAAAGAAATTCGAGTTCAATTGGCAGATCCCAGTTCCCGATATATTACTACAGGGCTGTGTATTTGACCGTTGGTCTGAAGAAAAAGACAATGTGGACGTTGAAAACGGTTGTTTGTTCAAAGTGGACGAGTATGGATTTTTCATATACTGGAAGAGTGAAAATAGGGTAAGATAAATATTTGAACGCCCTGTTCACTGTTGCATTATACTAATTTACATATTTACCTTGATCTTAAAACGTCAATTGTTTATTATTTTAAAATATGTTTTCCATAAATTTGGCAAGTTTCATAATATGTTTGTCAAGTTTATATCCTATAGTGTGATAAAATATTATTCTTTAATGTAATGATATTATGATTAACTCAAATTTTAAGTTTGGCCACCTATTTTTTATTTTATTTGTATAACGGTCGTAGTTAAAAATTAGATTAAACATTAGAATTAAAATAAATAATAATAAGTAATTTCTAACACAAATAACATAATATAATTGCTTTTAGGATGGAGACGTCATTGAACTGTGTCAAGTCAGTGACATACGATCAGGAGGATTACCGAAGGTGAGTTCTTGTTATTTTATGTTGAAATAATTATTGTGGATGTCAAAAACTTTATAAAATAACTTTTTCCGTGTGCCGTGTAATAGGTATTTGTTCCAATTTTGAATTTGTCTTTATTTACTTATTGGTACCTATGTGCATTGTGTATTGCTTTTTTAGGACATTCGACAACAACAGCAGTTAATAAATAAACACGGCGAAAATGTGGAGGAGAAATCCCTGACAATATGCAGCAACACTGACTACATTAACATAAATTATCAACATGTTATTTGCCCAGATGCTGCCACTGCTAAAGTAAATAAAATTTCTAACTGTATTTAGTTAGTACCTACTAATTACCAAACTAAATGTTCTAAAATTTTACTTGCCCCTACAAATTATGTGAAATGGAATCGAATTACAATGATCTGCATTCATTAAACATCACATTTTATCATTTGTACCTAATGCTTGAATGATAGCTTATATGTTGTTTTAAAAAAAAATATAAGTATTAATTGTTATAATTTAATAGTACACGATTGTCTGTACGTAAATTCACAAATGTTTAAAACCAGTAGATAGGAATTCATGTTTCGGGTACTATATAAAAACTAGTTCTTAAACAAGTCATTAAGTTGACAGGGTACTTAACCATGAAAATCAATATATTTTAATTTAATTGCCCGCCTACCTAGGTTGGATGTAAAATGTTTATGGTCGCATCGTTTACCTTGAAAATAGTAGGAGAAACTGTTTTGGTTTCATATAATTGTATAAGCAACAACAGACTTATACAAATATTACTATCAAAATAAATATAACACGCATAATAATATGATACTTAGTTGACCCTATTTAATAATATTGGTCATTAAAACTAAGTGGTTTGGTTCTGATACTCTTAATTTGTTTTCTAACATTGTTATATTTCGATTAAACAGTTACAATGTAGTTTAATTTTTTTGTAAATTTAAAGTAATGTATGTATAGCTGTTATTGCAAAAGAATTTTTCATGTCAATTAAAATTATAATTTGTATTTAATTATAACACCAAGGTATGCAATTTATCTCATAAAAATATAATTTATCAGATTACAGTTACATTTGGATTAGTTGGAATAAATCATTGATATAAATAATAACAAAAAAATTATTCGACAGTCATCTTATATAATAATTTAAAATTTTAATTTATCATAAACCAGCCGTTCTGTACCCAAAGCACTCTCTAGGCTTAGTTAAATATTGAACTCATTGAAGCAATACACTTACGATTTTGTGACTTGTTATAACTTTTAATTTTATGTTACTTGCGAAAGTGGAAATAATTAAGAAACAAAGAAAAATAGTATCTGCGAATCTCAATCTCGATTGTTCAAGCAAATAACACGCAAGTGTTAAATAAAAATAATTATTAAGCGTTAAGGCTAACCAGGTAACATCTAAAATATTAGGGGCAAAGTGCAAAAATGAATAAACAGATCATTGTACTAGAGAAATATGTATTAATTAGATCTGTTAACACTTTGATTTTAAATAGTTAGAAATATAGTCAAAGTGTGAATTGATCGACTTACAAAATTTCATATTCTAAAAAAAAAAAAATATATTCAATTCAGTTGATTCGACGTGACAGGAGAACTTATTCTGCAAAGTCAATGTTAACCATTAGGTTGACCATTTCAAATGCATGTAGAACGCTAAAACTGTACTGATTTTTTTTGCCATTTAAATATTTATGAATGGAAACTGCAACTAGCAATTTTCAATCATTTTTAGCTACAAACAGAACAACGTGTTGGTAAACTTGTACCTAATTAATAAAGTTCATCAACGTTTTACAAAAAATTTAACTTCTACACTCAGAATCTAGAACTTACCTGTGTAATTCAAATTGAAAATTCAAGATCTAATTAATTAAAAAAAAAATAGCGTGATATCTAATCAATACTTTTAGGTTATTTTAATTAATAATTATTACTTTAAATTTGTGTTTTGAAAGCAATGGCAAGAGGGTCTTCGCAAGATAACGCATAACAACAAAATGAACAATGTGTGCGTACGGACCAACCTTATGAAGCAGTAAGTTATTACTCAAATATTTTAAACATAGGTTAATACACGTACGCAATAAATTATCAAATCTGATTTATGTTAGTATTAATTATTTGACATCGATTTTGTTTTAGTTGGATGCGGTTGGGTATGTTAGTTGATCCAAAAGGAAAAGTTCCCGTAAAAGTTATAGCTAGAACATTTGCTTCTGGTAAAACTGAAAAAATGGTTTACCAGTGTTTGGCTGATCTCAGCTTACCTAGTGGAAAAGTATAACAAATTTGAACTTTGATTTGTGTTTGTTGTGTATTTTGTATGTTATGTTAATCCACTGTGTTGATATTTTAGAATGACACCATTGAACCTGCTGACTTTACGTTTGACAAGTTTTATGAACTTTATCACAAAATATGCCCTAGAAATGATATCGAAGAGCTTTTTCAGTCAATGTAAATACTTTGATTACTATGATTTCTGTATGATGTGTGGTTTATTAATAATTTTGTTTTGTTTACTTTTTTCTCTATCTGATTACACATATTTTTCAAATGTTAAAATAATGCCATTTCAAGACCGATACTAACTACTGAATAACTTAACTATTTATAGAAGTTTGATAGTTATATTTTTAGTTCTTGCTTACTGTAATGTACACAAATGTGTTAGTATCAGGTTTCTGAGATTAAATGTTATTTGAAATGAAACCATAATTTTTTTTAGTACACTTATAGCTGCTAATTAGTAATTTACATAATCATCAGATAGTTTTACTGTATGTACAGTTAGTTGATGACATTCTCGTTTAATATTTAATAATTTATTTCTCAGTACTCAAGGAAAAGCTGAAAACATTGGTTTGGATCAATTCATCGCATTCCTGAATGAGAAGCAACGCGATCCTCGTTTAAATGAAATTTTATATCCGTTATACGATGAAAAAAGAGCAATCGAAATAATCAACGATTACGAACCATCCGAAGAAGTGAAGAATGAAAGTAAGCAGTTTTAAAGCTAATTTATACCTTCAGTGTGGTAAAAAATTGAAATTTTCACTTTTGTGTACAAGCTTAATCAAATGCATTTTTATTATCACTACTAAACATTGTTAGATTTGTTTATGGAATTTTCAAAGCGGTTACATTCGAGTGCGTTAATTGCTGTTTTCGTCTCGGTTTGGTAGAAACCTCAGGATAGATTAAATTATTTTCCAGCTTTAGATTCGGTAAGAACCTGCAATGCATTCCAGTGTATTGTCGTAGTGCGCCATAGCGTTTTTTCGATTTTGGTTTGTTGTTTATAACGTTATGATGACGTGTTGACGACAACACCAGTTCATTTGAAAACATTCGTAATTATATATTTTTCGTCATTGTTCTCTGTCTCTCCTGAGTTTCTCGCGCACAAAATGTCTGTTGCTGCTGTTTCTGACGAACGTTCTGCGAAACTTCTCCGTTATCGTGAGCTCCACCGGGGCACCGTTCTCGTCGGCGAACACGATCGGTCTGTTCTCCAGTATCGCCTTCGCGCTGTTTTCCGTTTTGAACGTCACGAACCCGTGTACGGTCTCCTCCTCGTTGGATTCCTTGTCCGTCTCCCGCACGACCACGATTCGAGCGTTGACCACGTCGCCCCATTTTTCGAAGAACCGTTTCAAATCGTCCGACGTCACGCGGTCCGGCACGTCGCCGACGAACAGTTGGTGGTCCAGATACGCGTTTTCCCGGTCCCCGTGGCCTAGGGGATGGTTTGTTTTCAACAAGTATTCGCATCGGCGTAAACAAACGTATTGGGTGTGAAAGCGAGCCGTGAAAACTTTGTACGAATGCAATACACCCCCGTATAGTTGTAGAAATAATGATTAAAGATTAATTTTAATCTTCTTAATAGAGTATTCGCCAGTATTCCGGATACACGCGCGGTTAATAATGGAAATTAATGAAATCGCGGTCGAATTGGACCATACGGTTATGAATCTGGTCGGATCGGTCTCGGGCTGTTTTATTACTTCCGGGCCACGAAGAAAAATCGAAAAATCATAGTCTACAAAATAATTTTTTTTAATTTCCGAGAGTTGAAGACATTGAAAATTAACGAAACAACGTGAACATAAAATTAAAACGGGGGGGCTTAAACCGATGACGGGCCGTTCTAAACCGTTAAAACATAAGAAAGATTATTTCCCAGGCCGGATTTTTCGTGTCGGTCTTACTTGGCATTTCGGTCGGGCCAATTTTTTTTTTGGCCCGTTCAGAGCTATATATAATAGGAGTCAGACCTCTCCCCAAAGCTAAGCACTTCTCGTTTGGATGTACGGCTTTACACATGTCCGGTAAAATTTTGGAAAACTACCACGCGAGTTGAAAAAAAAATCCTATACCTTGCGCGGTTTTTTTCCGCTTGACCACCAGCCACACTGCGTCGTCGTCGTCGTCTCCGTCGCCCGGAAACAGTATCGGCCGGTTTCGCAGCACCGCTCGCGCCGACTCGGCGTCCAGGAACGTCACGAACCCGTAGTTGACGTTTTTTCGCATCACCCTCAGGCTGTGCAGCTCGCCGTACCGCCCGAAGAACCGTGTCAGCGTCTGCGGCCGCACGCTGCCGGGTATGCCGGACACGAATATCTGGTGGCTGGCGGGCGGATAGCGCGGCAGCCGATGGCGGTAGGAGCCGCCGCTGGAAAGTTTTGAAAATCGACGGAGAAATGAATCGAACGGGGTTCGCAAAACACGATACGATCCTGAGAACGGACGGCGGCTTGTGGACGACGCTGCGGAGGCGCTAAAAGAAAATTTGACGGTGGCTGCGACGATACGGAGGATACGTATGGACCTCGAGGAGGAGGGATGCTGTGGACGAGGAGTATACGATAAGACGGCGATAGACGTGGACGTGTCTGCAGTTGATGAACGGGGTGTGGAAAGATGGAGTGGTGACCGATTGCTCGTGTGTGGCAGCTTCGAGGAGAAAAGAACATCGTCTTATCGAATGTTTTTGCTTTGAAAATAACCGTCGTCGGGGTAATCGTGAAAACGTAACAAAATCTCTGGAGGAACCGGTCGACTGCTGCAGCCGAAGAAAAATACTTGTGTTCGGGAAATGTATCGCGCGTCTATTGATTGCGGCGGGCGGACACGCGTTCAGAGAAAAATTTTATTCGGAATGCGTCGAGAGCGCTTGAGAAAAAACGCGTTCTGAGTATACATCGGAATGCTACCCGAAAAAATACTAGTGGTTTCTGAACTAATCATCATAGGCTGTTTTTGGAGCGAAAAAAATGAATCGAGGATGTTTCTTGGGAAAAAAAATCTCCCCCGAACATTTGCTATTGTCATAACTGTTTGATTCGATGTCGCGCCCACCTCTGGTAACGGCGTGGCGGCGGCGATCCGTCGTTGCGCGTTTGATTCCGTTCTTTCGCCACCCACGAAGAATCGTCCTGCAGCGGCTTCGCATCGCCGTCGTCGACGTAGAAAAACATGTCGTTTCTTATCGCGCACTCGTACCTAAAGATCGAGATAAAATCGGGATGATGTCTATTTCACGTACATATGATGGTTATTGTTGAAAAAATATATTGTACGATCGAATGTCAACCAATTATTGTTTCGCTACGATGATATATTTCAACGTGAAATAAAATTTACCACGAAAAATAACACTTTTTAGTCAACGCTCACTTTCAATACACGATTACACTATAGTGTTTGCTTTGAACCTATCATCGCTTGGATCTATTCTCTATAATACCGTACGATAGTTCGAGTAGATTTCAAGAACAACAAAACAATGAGGGAAAACTGTACTTGATTTTGGGGGATTTTTTTTAAAAATCTTTTATCCCTTCTAATACACACTCTAGGCGGTCGGAAACGTCGGTTTTTACTTCCGATGTGCTGTAAACCGATTCTTCGAGACGTCCGTCGAACCACGTTTTTTATTCTCTCGTCGTACTTTAAGAACAAAAAATTTATAATCATCTATAGGAGATAATATCGTTGTCCTGCGTGTACGACGACGTGTGGACAGACCAAACATTTTCGTCCCCGTGGCGGCTATTGTACTTAAGCTATTATTTTTTCGTTCAAGCACCGAGTGCTGTTTATTTGTTGTTTTTTTCCCGTGTCGAAAACTATTTTAACACAGTTTTACAAACGCGCGATACCTGTTTTTTTTTTTTTTTTTGTCGTCGATTTTTCCGAAATCCCCCCGAATTTTTCGAAATCCAGCCGCCGTTTCGTGTTGCTCTACACCTACCCGCTGCGCCCTCGGTGGTCTCCGCCTCCGCCTCCGAGCACCATCGTCTGGGTGAAACGTCTGCGGCGACGTTCGTCCGTCTGCAGCAGCCGCATTTCGCCCGTCACGCCGACCACCACGTAGTCGAGCACGCGTTGCGCGGTCACCGTCAGCGTCCGGGCCACCGCCGCGCGTCCACCGCACCGCCGCTGCTGCTGCTGCTGCAGCCGGACCACGCAGTCGCGCACGTCCTTTTGGCCCACCGCCGTCCGGATGTCCGTGGTGGACACGCCGTGCACGATCATCGAGTGTTCCCCGTAGAACCGCGTCAGCCGCCGCGGACACCGGCTGAGCGTCGCGTAGTATATGCTCGCAAAGTCTTCGCCGATCCGCCGCAGTAGATCCGCTTCGGCGTCCATTTCTCGGGGTGGTTTTTTCTTTTTCTACGCCGCCGTTTCGGTGAAAAACCGGCGGTAGCGGCGAGTATATAGATGTATAATAAAAAAAAAAAAAACAAGCCGGCGCTGCGTTGGTTACGTCGAAAAAAAAACGCGTTCAAATCGAGAGATGTTTTGTTATTCAAGAGCGGCTGTCGAAAGAAGGCCTCATACGCTATCTGATGTCCGACGAGAACGCTCCGGTGTTTTTGGACCGATTGGACTTCTACATGGATATGGACCAACCTCTGGCCCATTACTACATCAATTCGTCCCACAACACGTATCTGTCCGGCCGACAGTTCGGCGGCAAGTCCAGCGTGGAAATGTACCGGCAGACGCTTTTGGCCGGTTGCAGGTGCGTTGTTGAACACGACCGGGACGATCCTTTTATTAAAAATGTATTTATTTTCGTTTAGATGCGTGGAACTGGACTGTTGGGACGGCAAGGGCGAAGAAGAAGAACCGATCATCACCCACGGTAAAGCCATGTGCACGGATATTCTGTTTAAGGTAAGAACGGCGATGTTTGGTCCGGTTAGGTGTGCCAACAGCAGAAAAACTCGATCGTCGTTTTACACGCGACTAATTCGTCGATGTTTTTTTTTTTTGTACCTAGGATGTAATTTACGCCATACGCGACACAGCGTTCGTCACGTCGGACTTTCCGATCATCTTGTCGTTTGAAAATCATTGCTGTAAGAGTCAACAGTACAAACTTGCCAAATACTGCGACGAAATACTCGGAGACTTGTTGATGAGGGAATGCTTACCCGATTATCCCGTGAGTTGTGTGACGCGATGCCGTAGTATAATCGCCCGTTTTTGAACTCCGTTTGTACAGTGCGATCCGGGCGTGGCGTTACCTCCGCCGTCGCTGCTGAAGAGAAAAATCATGATCAAGAACAAACGGTTAAAGCCAGAGGTCGAAAAGAGCGAGCTCGAGCTGTTCAGGAAAGGGCAGTTCGTCATCGAGGACGAGGAAAAAGAAGACGCTACCGCGGTGTCGGCTAATCCACCGGAAGAGAAAAAAGTAACGATTGAACCGTTGTTATACGTTTTAACGATGCTAACGAATCGTGGTTTATTTGATAAATTAAACGTCCATTCGTCTACAGTTTTTTTATTTATTAACGTGAAAAATACAAAAATAGGTAGAAGCGCCCGACGTCGGGACCGGTACGGAAGGTGCCGAGGCTCCGCCACCGATACAGTACACGGGATCAACTACAAACGTGCATCCGTGGCTGTCATCGATGGTAAATTATGCTCAGCCAATCAAGTTTCAGGGTTTTGATGTGGCTGAAAGTGAGTTTGATAAAGGTCGGTTTTTTTTTTTGAAAAAGCGTACTTATTGATCCGTTATCGAAATAGAAAAAAACATTCACCACAACATGAGTTCGTTCGCTGAAAACACCGGACTCGGTTATTTAAAATCTCAAGCTATCGAATTCGTGAACTACAACAAAAGACAAATGAGTCGCATTTATCCGAAAGGAACACGTGCCGATTCTTCAAACTATATGCCCCAGGTGCGTGAATTCGTCCGTAACTAGAATCCTCTGTAGACACTAGAATGTTGTATTATGTTTTCGTAAACATCGAAACGAAATGTCCAACCGTTTATTTTTTTTCAACACGTTTTAGATTTTAATGAAAAATGTGCGCTCTTACAGGTTTTCTGGAACGCTGGTTGTCAAATGGTGTCTTTAAATTTCCAAACTGCTGATTTGCCAATGCAACTTAATCAGGGAAAATTTGAGTACAACGGAAACTGTGGATACTTGTTGAAACCAGATTTCATGCGTAGGGCCGACCGCAGTTTCGACCCGTTTGCAGAATCCCCTGTAGACGGTGTGATTGCCGCCCAGTGTTCAGTTCAAGTGATTGCCGGTCAATTCTTGTCAGACAAGAAGGTCGGCACTTACGTTGAAGTCGACATGTACGGTCTCCCTACGGATACGATCCGTAAGGAATTCCGCACCAGAATGGTGCCCAGCAACGGATTAAATCCAGTGTACAATGAAGAACCGTTTTTGTTTAGAAAGGTATTTTCACTACTAATTTACGATGTACACATATTTTGTATCAATATATATAGTATATAGTTACATTAGAAAATGTCATCGTTACAAGACTACTCTAAACAAGTATTAATTTGTTTTTTGTACCTTAAGGTGGTACTGCCAGATTTAGCCGTGCTGAGGATTGGTGTTTATGAAGAAAACGGAAAATTACTGGGTCAGAGAATCCTGCCTTTGGACGGTCTACAAGCTGGTTATAGACATATATCCTTGAGATCAGAAGCCAATTTCCCAATGGCTCTGCCCATGTTATTTTGCAACATTGAGTTGAAAATTTACGTTCCAGACGGGTTTGAAGGTATGGTATATACCTATGAATAATGAATATTTTAACACTATACCAAAATTGATTTTGGCCATATTGAAATTGCTATACGTATTGTATTTCTCGTCCATGCAGACTTTATGGCCGCTTTGTCGGATCCAAGAGCATTTTTATCAGCTCAAGAAAAACGTGCTCAACAGATGAAAGCGATGGGCATTGAAGAAACTGATATTAACACCAAAGATATTGTAGCGGGTGGTGGAGGAGACGGTGAAAAGACCGGTAAAAAAGGGAGCAAAAACAAGAAGTCTGACGAACCAAAAAAAGGTAAACAGCGGTGAGAAGAAATTGTTAAAAAATATTTTATGACTCGCTATAATTTTCTGTTGTAGATGAAGAGCTGAAATTCGAAAATATCAATCTCGAGTATCTGAGAAACGACAAGGGATTTCAAAAAGCAAGACGGAAGCAAGAAAAGGAACTAGAAGCTTTGCGGAAACGACAAGCCAAAGAAAAAGCATCCATACAAAAACAGCAGTGTACTTCTGTGGAAAAAGCAGTTAAAGGCAAAGAGTATGTTGTTTTCTTATTAAATCAATTAAAAAATAAATAGATACGTACTAGGTCAATGATTATTGAATTTTGTTCTGTCCTTTTAGCAAAAGTGAAGTGATTAACGATGGTGGTGTGAAAAAATTGGTAACTGAACAGATGACTCAGTGGTCAGATATGGTTGAACGTCATAGGCGCGAAAAATGGGCATTGCAAAAACAACAAGCTACCGAGCAACAAGAAGCTCTTGTGAAACTCATGGAGACACTGCAAGCTGCGCAAATGAAACAGCTAGAAGCTCGGCACGAGAAGTGCGTTTCTTTTAGTGCTGATATAAGAATCTGTGTAAAACATAAAATGAGTGTTTTGTTGTTTACAGGGATTTGAAGGAAATGAATACAAGACAAGCAAAAATATCTGTAGAAGTCATGAAAGAGGTGATGAACGATAAGACTCTGAAAACAAAAGGCGATAAGGACAGACGGTTAAGAGAAAAAAAGCAAAATAACACCAAGAAGTTTATGGACGAGAGAAAACATGCTCAGGTAAATTTTATTTCATACACAACTGTTAATATCTAGCTTTATATTCATACAGAATGTGTATACAATTTTTTGATTAATTTTTCAACATTAAATTTTTAACTTATTATTTTTTCAAATACATTTTTTGTACCGAGTTTTTTTATGTGTTTGGTTTCTTAACTTTTTTAATAAGTGCATCGAATTTCAAAGTTTTGTTAAAGCTACAAAATATGTTTTTGATTTGGTTAATTTTTAATTCAATTAATATTAGTTTAAATAACACGCCATCCATAGTGCTAACACCTGAGATCTATAAATCTTCTGATGGTGCTTAAAATAATTCGTTCCGTGGTAATATTACACAAACATCGTGTTGCAGATCAAGCAAGCCAAAGACAAGGACAAGTTGCAGGCAAGACACGAAAAACAAAAGCAAGAATTGATCAAAGACATAAACAACGTATGTAATTACGTTAACATGGTTGAACTCGACTTATTATTGTTGTTCTTTAATATAATCATAGATATTCGATCTGTACGTTTTAGCTTTTGGAGATGTACAAGAACGAGGAACTAGAGTACGATTTGAGCAACAAGACTGAGTTTTTCGTATGATACCCAGCGGCTGTGACGTAACAGACAGCGAGCTGTGTACCGTTGCTTTGGCTGTTGTGCGTGTCCGTGCAACAGATTAAATCGTTTTTTTTTTTTTTTTCATTTTTTGACTTAGTATTCTTACAAATTTATTGTTATTAATTATTATTATTAGTTATCACGTCAAACTTACTTTTTAGTGTTAATAAACAGTGCGCCAGATTCAATGTAAGGTACAATATTCGCATAAGGTCAACCTAGTCAATCCCTTTTGACCATTTGTTATGTGGCCTAGATTCTAATTATTACCCACCAGTGACGACAACTTTTACACGTTGACATAATTGTATATTGTTGTGCATGTATGTACTTGTTGGAGTACAATATATGTGTGTGTAGATGTGGTTAAAACTAAAGTTTCATGTATGTACTACAAACGATTTTTTTTTTCCTTGTTATTTTATCGTTAGAAAACAAACCGCATTTGTTTGATAATTGTTCCATAAGTAATTTTAAGTCGTGTCGATTGTATTTTATTTTCCTTATTCAATGTTTACTTATTTGTTGGCTAGTTATTTAATATTATACTATGTTGTGAGGTTATAAATATACAATTTGAATTACTTTGTATTGTCTGATTTATCCCACAAGGATTCAGTGCAATATTAAATTTCACAATCACAATGTTTGATCCAAAACAGTGACGTACCTGCTTCATAGAGTTTTTTTTTATATGAAAAAAATATTGTGTGTTAGAAAAATTAAACCAATCAAAACCGGTTTACTTGTTTAATAATTACAAACATTAGTTAGATATTGGAAAGCAAGGTTTTTTGAAGATAATTAAACTATGTACAAGATAATTGGGAACTATATATTTTTTTTTTTTTTACTACACGCTATGTCTAAAAGTCATAACTTATACCAAGAAATTTTAATTAATGTCTGAACGCTAAGTACTCATAAAAATTAAAAATTTCAACATCAATAATTTTAATCAACACATTAGAATTATAGTTAGGCCTCACTAAAAAATTGGAATTGTATAATTATTTATTGAAGAATAATCATATACATTTCTGATCTATTTGAGCGAGATAACCCGAAAAAACCACAATTATAAAACAACAATTATAAACGAAGATTGTGTTTACCGGTTTTCAAAATCGTTATCGTAACTCAATATACCGCAGGAAAATATGCAGTCGTTTGGACACTGTATTTTTGAGACTCTAAATTGGAGA
>JABAOA010004355.1:880403-922772 GCA_017140985.1 Hormaphis cornu | reverse complement strand
GAGCGGATGTGCATGGAAAAAGATATAAAGAAAAAAAAGTGGAATAAGAACTATTGAAAATTATCTGATGTTTTTGTTTCAAGTCTGTGAAATTCAATAAGATAAAATCAAAATTAAATTCAATAACAATTGGTACCGACACTGAAAAAAATAAAAGCGACCTTCTCGTCACAGACGCAAATCGGTAGGAGGGTCTAATCCCTTTGGTAAGTTTTAAAAAATACATGAAATAGCTTACCTCGGGAGGGGGGCAGTCCCCTTTTTTTCTTTCTTTTATTTTTTCGTGCATATCCGCGGCTCATGACTTTGTCGACTTTTCGAAACGATTTCTATGTTGTTTTTTTTTTAGATTCTGAGCGTTAGCGAAGAATGTACGTATTGTTTTTACAATGATGTTTTTGTTTATTTTTTCTCTGATCACATTCAAGGAATGCTCCGATTTTAACGTATCATACCTCAAAAGATAGGTAATTTATCCGAGGTGGATGTTCTTTGTTTGATGCGATTTTTGATGATTTTTGGAGCTATGAGCCAAAAACGAAAACGTCGAAACTGCTCCGTTCGACTTGTTTGATTTATACACGTCATAAAGAAAGGTTCAATGAGTTTACTGCTGAAATTTCAATCGATTTTGATCATTTTTAACGGAGTTACGAAGGTACTTTTGAATTCGTTATTTTACGCAGTTATTATTCCGTAAAACCTTTAGTTTTCGTGTTCGAGTCTCGAAACTTTAATACGGTCTGTACGAGACTGTTTTACGCGGTTAAAGAATTCAGAAAATCGTTTCGCGCGATTTCGGTATTTGTATACGATTTCACTCGAGTAAAATTTTCACCGTCAAACTTGTTTTTACCAGGACGCAGACAACTGCAAGCACGCTCAGAATCGTATTTTCGGAGGCAACGATCCATCTTTCGGATATTGAATCGCGCGTTTAAACCACAACTTCTAAGCTATATATGTATAGCTACCCAAAGCGTAGTCGCCACCCCGTCAAACTACCCAGATACAGTATAATATTTAACCGTTTCGATTGAAACGGGGTTTGTTCGTTGTGAAAATCGGGTGCTCATTTTTTTTTTTTAATAATTTAACTCCTCACCTCCGGCCGTCCATCGCGATTACCGAAAAAACCTGTCCGCTGTCACCCTGTATATATATATTATTATTATGTCAAATACAATACCGATACACTCATCGGTGCCATCGTTGAACACACACGCATTATTATCTATACGATACGTCCGTAATATTATTATACGAGGATCAGGTGCGGCGGCGGATAACGAGTAAAGACGCGTCGCGTCTTATCTGTCTCCATAGCTCTCTTTGGCGCGTCGCACCGATGCGGCCAGCAGTCGTCGGCGCGACGTTTCGGATCGGTCGTGTTTGTAATAATAGCGCGTCGCCGGTTCGCGGGTGTCATCGCCATCCCTGCACCGCCGCCGCCACGCGATCAGCTTATTTCGATGCGGTAAACACATCGCGGCGAACAATTTCAGAATTCAAAATTTTGAAAGAGAAAAAAAAAATACTACAACAACCGAAGTGTACACGACACCCGCCACCGCGGAATCTCGAAAACCCGGCGTACGCGAGGCACCGGCGACGGCGAAATGTACCACGCGCACGACGTCGTCTTGAACGCCGGCGACCCGATGGTGTTGCAACAGCACCACGAGCACCACCACCTCCAAGACCATCATCACGTCGTCGGCGGCGGCGGCGCCGCGTTCATGCCGGTCGTCGATCAACAGCAGCACGATCACCACCATCTCCATCATCACCATCACCATCACTTGCAGGACCACCACCAGCAGCAGCAGCATCACGACGATCACGGCGCGCTGCACCATCATCACCAGCACGAGCCGGTCGTGGATCCGGCCGTCGTCGGTGCCGGCGCCGCGGTGCAGCCGTTCTTGCAGCCTCAAGAACCGGGCGCCGAGACCCAATCGGTGCAGGTCGGCGGCGCTGCTTACGAGACCAGCTGCTGGCAGATACTGCCGCCCGATTACCCATACGACGACGACTTGAGATACGACAGGTACAAAAAGGGTTATTTTTTAAATAATTTTTTTACCGGGGGGTGAAAAAAACGAAATTTTACCCTTACGGTTTTACAGAAAACGAATGGTTTTTTTTTTCTCGTGCGGAATCCCGTCGCGAAAACGTGATCGTACTCCTGCACTCGAACAACGGAATCGAATTTTCAACTTTTTAGAACTTTTCCGTACACAAACATTTTAGTCCAAAACGGTTTTCCAAAAACCGTCGAACACATAAAACAAATGCGACAAACAGAACACGACGTATGGGTATAGTATTCGTTGCGCTATTGAGTTTTTAACGGAGTTGAAAAAAAAAAAAATTATAGGAGTTGTCAACTATTATCGTTGTTTATTTTTCTTTTTACATCCGCTTTGCCGTTTTTAAACAGATTCCATGATGTTTTGTGTGTTATTTTTTTCTACCGAAATTTCCAGGACGGTTCCGTATTGTCTGGATCCGATGAAAACACTTAGAGACACGAACGTACATAGGTAACAATAATAATTTTCGATAAGTACGATGGTATTAAGATGACTTTTCCGAACTGATTTCTTTAAAAATTTATCAAAAAATCAAAAACATCCCGGGACAGTCCCGTATAAATTTTTAATAGGACAAGGATATGGGTGGAGAACAAATCCGTGGTTTCGTTCCCCGAGGTGTGTACTCGACAGCAGGGAACAAGTGGGAACTGAAGGATAAACCCTAAACCGCTCGGAACAACCTCGTCCTGTAAGCAAAATAAAATTGTCGATTGGAGAGACTATAGGGGAGGGGGATGAATTTAATAAAAAAAGATTTTGAATCGGACACAATTATAGAATTAACTAACCATTCTAATTTTCTACGTTTCATTTTTTTTTTTTTTTTTAAGGGATTTCGTTTCGCTGTTGTTCGTTAGTGAAACAAATTTTCCTTTTTTTTATAATCTATTTTTAAAAAATCGAGGGATAAAATACAATAACGGTTACCTACTATTTCGATCGTGTTGTCTAGAATTTTTTTCTCAGAATCCGTAAATAGTCAACACCAGCTGAGTTAAACGTGTAAATAACACATGGCGTGCCTTTTTTAGATTTGATTTGTGTTTAAGTACACGGATATTTTACACAATCGAGATGGTAAATAAGATGGAATTTCGTGAATAAAGTAAAAAACTGCAGATAACGAATTTAGTAATTATCGTTTCCGCATAACAAGCTTATTAGATTCGCTTGCCGATAAAACAAATTCCCTCCTCGTATGGTTATTTAAGGCCTTAGGAATTCGTATCGAACACTGCACGTTGTTTAAAATATATATATATATATGTTATTATATGTTTGAACTTGTACGGTATTATAATAACATTGTGTTCGATTCAAAGTGCTCGAAACACACGGAAAGCTCTCGACAAAAAGCCATTGAAATAACGCGATTGTCGTTGTCGTCGAGTTATTCACGAGAGCCGGTCTATTACAAGCACGATAGTTAGATCTACAGGGTGGTGTATCGTCTCTGCACCGTCTCTACGCTTTGTCGAAATCGCTCGTGACAGCCTATAAACGATAATAATATGTGCACACATTTAGAAAATTCTGATCGCGTGTGTCCGAATAATTTTTTACTATACCGACAAAGAGAGTGGTCGTCACAGCCGATGGCTAAATAAAAAGTTGAAAAATACGATTTAACCTCGCGGCGGAAAACGATCGACGGTAAGTGCGCATCGTCTCGTGCGCGCAATTTATTTGTTTATTGTTTCATCGCACGATTTTTGTGCGAGAAGCCTCGAGGACACGGAAAACTTGTTCAAAAATCGTTTTTTTTTATCGAGCCGAGTGGTTACGTCCCATCGAGTTCGTAGCTCGTTTTTTACCACAATGTTTTCGGTTCAGCCGTGCGACTCCGACGCAGCTTGTTAATATCCAGTGTGCACGAACGGGCGAAATATTAAAAACTACGCGATAAATATGGTAGTATCGTATAATACGATCGAAAACCCTATATTTCCGCGAGCTCCACGACTACAGTACTTAAATGTCAGATTTTACACTCTATAACAAGCGCGTTTTTTTGGTCGTCCACGAAGTTTACAAACTCTTTTTACCAACGCCGCTCGATATTTTATCAAAACATTTTGACGTCCCTCATATGTATACACATATTTGAACTATATTCTAACACATTTTTCTATAAAATCATTATAACGGTGGCTTGTGTCACCAACCTAAACTTTTTGGCTCCTTTAGACACGTCGCCACTGCCGGTCGCGATACGCTCGCTGCTCTCTACGCGTTGTATACATTACACGTATTTACATGTCGGATTTTCCTTCGAAACATTCGGATTCCTCGTCTTAACGCGACGTGTGCGCGTTAAAAAGCGTTAAAAAATCGAATTTCAAAGTTTTCCCGTTCGCTCGCATCCTGTAAACGTGCGGAAGTAAACAGATAACATCGTTTTGTTGTGATACATAATATTATCATCATATAATACGCGTAAATATATATATTGTGCCGACCGAAGGGCGTGTGAGAAACCGACAGCTGCGGCCTACGGTTCGCGCAAACACGTGCCTGGCACCGTTCGTTTCGTTTTTCTTAGTTTTTTCACCTCGACGTGCAAAGATTTCCTACAGCCGAATTAATAATAATCGTTAATAAAATACGATTATAATGTCCATACGCGTTAAACTGCAGTACTGTTTTCGTACGAGTATATTATATACGCTTAAGTATCGTTAAAAAATAATTAGTGTTTGTTCGGAGAAAATCATCTTCACACCGTTATGCGAACATAATAAATGCGGTAGCAAAAGTATTATTCTGAACAATCGTCGGCCGTAAAAATAACGCTTGTCCGTACGCACTGCATATTTTTTAATTTTCCATTCCGTTCTTGTTCGAACTATCTTTCTAAACTTGCACGATTATTCATTCGCGTATAGATAAAAACGTACTATTTTAATTTTGTCTTTGTCTAGATTACCGTATTTTAATACGAAAGCTCAACACCGAACACGGTGCAATATTATAAATATCGTTATCGTCTTGTTATAAAAATACAACCGGATTTGAACAACGACTCGTTTAAACATGATTGAGAACTGGCACTTATATTGGCGTATTTTTTTCGAGGTAATATAGTAACAAACGTGCAGGATTTAATAGGTCTCCAAAACTAAATCAACTATAAGTGGATTCACCTATATTGTACCTACCTGGCTACTACGTGAATTATTAAAAATCAAAATGTATAGACGGTCGCGCCATAACGTTTTGCCTTTGTGATGTCGTCAATGTATCGAAGCTGTTATTTTAAAACCGTAGAGTTGATTTGTTTCTTTAAAATAAAACACTACCTGATCAAAGTTAAATCAACTAATACGAGCACGGTGAATATATTGTATGATAATACTTGTTTATTTTGTGATTTTATCATGTAGGTGCGAGCTCCGCATTCACTTCAAGTGCCATTTTAATGACGTTTCATCAAACTCAATCGGAATTAATATTGTACGCACTGTTCAAAATATTAATCTTGTCTCTTCTCATTCCGAACGTAGTTTTAAAATATACGTAAAAAATTTGATGTACGTCGTTAAGATTTCGCACAATTTGCTCTCTTTTATTTTTTTTATTTTACCTCACCCAACGTAAAACTGTAGTTTACTTATAATACGTCGGGTCAGAAAGTAAAAAATTTAGGTTATTTTTTTTTTTTTGATATGTATTGAAAAAACCTTCCCGAATAAAGATTGTTATTGTTTAAAAAAACAATTCACGTACATATTATAATTATAGTTGTTTCGGAGCGATCATCACACCCCGTTTCTCACCCAGACGGATTGGCCGGTACCAATTATTACACGAACGATTATTACTCACTTTTTCGCGATCACGTGTATACGAAACGAAAACTGTGAAACGAATAAAATATATCGGTTAGTGTTTTCACCTGCTTTGCATTTGGCCTGTCACGTAATCAAAAAAAAAAAAAATTAAAAAAAATATCGTCCAGCACAGTACAGGGTAAACCGCCGCGGTGTAGACCGGAATTCCGGTTGGTGAGATACCGAAATATTAGAAGAGTAAAATGAATATAACAGTAGTGATACGTAAGAATTTTTCATTTCTACAAATTAGATTCATGGACAGCTGTATACATGGATCTCGCACAATCATCATTTTCTTGGGTAAATTTTTACCTGTCTCGCTACACTCTTCGGATTTTTTTCATACAGCCATAGAATTATCGTGAAAATTCCCTGTAGGTATAAACCAAAACGAATCGTCGAATAATCGAGAGTTCAACTCTTTTACACCTGTTATCTTGTACAGAATTTAGGAATAACGGACATCAGGAAAACGCGAGAACTTCCGAGACTCCCATTTGTGGAAAAAAAACATACTGGCCGATTGTTCTCGACAGCTTTTATTTTTATCAAGAAAGTGATCAAAATACCTAAACTCGCTTTATTATTTCGGTAGTAAAAATAAAAACTTTTTATACTATAAAAATTTTTTATTTATTTTTATTTTATAGTGAAATTATTATTATAAAACAATTAAAATTGATTAGTGTTCGAAACGTTATTTCGATAAACAATACGTCTTTAATGAAGTTCCGAATGTTAAAGATTGATTGACATAAAAAAAAATTTACCACGCGAAATTAGTTGAAAAAAAATAACGGTAGGTATGCGGCAAAAATTAATTTCTTCAATAAATATACAGTATAGTTTACGGATTTCAAAACTTAAATTTAAAAAATCAATTCACGACTATATTATCAGATTAATATCCGTGTATACCTTTGTGACGGTAGTACTTTTGTTTTATTTGAATACACGTTTTATTAAAGTGAATTTCATCCAATTAAAATTTATAATTTACGCATTATGTAGAAATGTTTTTGAAAATCATTCTAAAAACTCTTCAAAGTACCTTAAAGCGTCGTCCTAGAATTTTGGATGATCGACGCGAAATTGGCCCATAATAGTTTACGCTAGTTTGTTGACGAAAAAGGGATAAAAACTGCTGCAGTAAGGCTGGGCGTCAAAAGTTAAAAAGGCAAGTTAATTTCAGTAGTTGATTAATCTAACTCGTCAACTTGATTTTTTTTCTTATAAATAATCGTCGACCCTGTAAATCTGTAACAATTAAATTTTTTAAAGTGGTTAGGCGACAATTATTTCAAAAGAAAATCTCGAAAAATAGTAAATATCACTGGTACTGTGTGTCACTATATATAGGTACTGAACCGTGTGAATTGAAAATACAAACAGCTATGTCATTGTGTTTATTTTAAGTTAAGTTGTTATTTTATTATTTTTTAACGATTTGAGAAAAAAAAAGTATCGTTAACCGGAGTACGAGCAAAAAAAACATTTTTTAGGCTGCCTTGAACGATGGGGATGGAAAAAACCCCCGTCCATCGAGCACGACCATCCTGTACGCCGACCTATATAATAATATTACTCGTTAGGTCTATACCCGGAGCATTTATAAAGCGTATAAAGTGTCGTGTGCTGCACGAAATAAAAACAGAAAACAAATCGACGGCGTGTAAAGTGCACGATCGAAGTTTTCGGACGAGGGGTCGGGTGTGTGTATAATTAAAGGCAGATGAGCTGCTTCGGTCGGGCCGCACGAAGGGAGCAGTCTAATTGCTCGGAACGAACGCAATTTGTCGGTATATTATTATTGTTAAAACAAAAAAAAAATATAAAACAACAACAACGA
The DNA here is from genome assembly GCA_017140985.1 of Hormaphis cornu. Taxonomy (NCBI): domain Eukaryota; kingdom Metazoa; phylum Arthropoda; class Insecta; order Hemiptera; family Hormaphididae; genus Hormaphis; species Hormaphis cornu. The sequence continues at coordinate 914,991 of JABAOA010004355.1, read as the reverse complement.
TAAAACCGTATCGTCCATTAGCGTTCCGCCGTTTCGAACCGCTCACTCGTCGATAACAATAATAATAATACGCACTCGTACAACATTTACACGCTCAATATATTACCGTCGGCGCGTTCGTATAACGTAGCCTTTTTTTGCCGACAATTATTATTACTGATAATCATCATGAAAATCGGAGGAACGCCAGACGAACGGCCGGTACTTAAGGCTACTAAATTTTTTTGAAAAAAAAAAATTTGGATCACTCCAAGTCGCGTGGCCGGGTAGTTTGACGGAGTAGCGCTTCGTCGAACGGTTAAGATTTGTTGTGGTCTAAACGCATCGTTTTATATCCGAAAAAAACGATGAATCACGTTCAAAAACGCGGTTCCGAACGAGCTCAGTTGTCTAGTATACGTCCTGGAGAAAACAAACTTTTAACAATAAAAACTTTTATTCCTATTTCTTATCTTATTCCTACTATTTTAGTATCGTGTAAAAGTTTCGGCTTGGTCCGAGTTTAATTTTGGATGTTGTTATGATCAAAAGCGATACGCGGCCGTCCTGGATGACGGTTTTAACGACAAAATGAAATCGGCTGTAAAACAAAATCGTGTGAGCCAATTTTACAAATTTTTTCACCTCATATGTAAAACTATCTTGTTTAGGTTGTGTTAAAGTTTCGAGACTTGAACGTAAGAACTAGATGTTTTATGGAACTGCGTAAAATTCGAAAATTTCAAAATAACTCCTTTAAAAATGATCAAAATCGATTGAAAACTAAGCAGTAAACTCGTTAAACCCTTCCTAACGACGTGTATAAATTTAAAGTCGAACGGAGCAATTTTGACGTTTTCGTTTTTGGCTTATAACTCTAAAAATTCAAATAAAGTACCGTCTCGGATCGATTACCTGTCTTTTGAGGTATCGTACGTTAAAATTCCTTCTACTAGAAGAAGTGATCACAAAAAAAAACAATACATTCTTTGCTGACGCTCAGAATCTAAAAAATACATAAATTTGCAAAACATGGGCACGTAAACAACTATTTTTTAACTCGTCAAGTTAATATTGTTATTTTTTTTTCATTTTTTTAAATTTATTAATGTTGAGTAAAAAAAAAAATTTTTTCTCGTATTGCTTTTGATATCTCCTTTTTACTAATCCTTTTTTGCTTATAATGTGTCTTAAAAAAAATTTTAAATTACACACACACGTTAAGTTTTGAAAAAATCTTACACAACAAGTTAATAGTTTACAGAGAAAATATGTTAACGAGTTTGTTAATCAACTAGTTAGCTCAATTTTAATTTTTAACGAGTCTTGCAAATTCGGACTTTATAGGTTCGAAACGGATTGTTTTACGTGGTCCACGTACTTAATAAACACGTAATACGTATTTTTAGTGCAGATTCGTACAAACTACGTTTAAATTGGATATTCGACACCGCAACTTTTTACTTTTTAAATACCAAGTGAAATAATTGTCACAAAAAGTATAGCTTTACCGCGGTAAATATATTATATGCCCCATAACAAAACTCGACGTTTGTTAAAACCACTTCAATGGCTTGTCGATATAAGAGAGTCCTTTGAGAAAATTTATGAACTTGTAGTAGTCGGTATTATGACGGCTGTATAGATATTTTACGGAAATCCGATATCGGTACAGTAATTACGCAGTACATAAAAGGGTTTTATGAAATGTTTCATTCCAACTATAAGAAATATTTTGGTAAATATGTATAATTTGAGTTTTTTTTTTCTTCGTTTAATCAATTACACGCTGCTAAACACTGATTTATATAGTGGACACCGGTATCCTTTTGCGCGCGGGATAAAATTATTAAAAAAAAGTCTACGGTTTTCGAATCTTCAAAAACGGTTTTGATAAAATATAATCGTCGCGTACGTACGTATCTTTCGGTCGTATAAATAATTATAGGACTAAGAACGATCAACGCCACGAAATTCAGTGTACAAAACAATGTAACTCTTCAAACATAATATTCTAAACCGCATTCTGTACGGTATTGTACCTTCCGTGTTTTACCGACGTGCCCACAAACTGAACCGCCGGCGGTAATTTTTTAAATTTCTCGACGAGTCTCTTAACGAAAACCGGTGTCCGGGTTTCGCAGGACGATGCGACGTACGATATTTTCCGATCAGGATTCCGATTATTTTAAATATTATACTGTATATGTGTGGAGCCACTGTTTTTGTTTTCAATTGTACGGCTCGTCGAACGTATAACAGCCATTATACTTAACTGGAACACGTCGTTATTATTTTCTGAAATCCAATAAAAACGCGTGCGCTATTCGTATCGAATGTTTACACAGCGTTTTATTGTTGCGTTTCCCGCGTGCGTACAGAATTTTTCGATTAATCCGGGGATATATAGGTAGTCGCTCGCAATTTCCGACGAATATAATAAACGTTTGGCGTAATGTGTTTGCCGACACCGCGGGATGTATATTATGCGTATCACAAGTGTCGAAACTATCGGTGTTGACCTTATTTCTCTCTATATATACGCGTATTATAATAAACGTCCGTTATTGTTACGGTGGATGACACAATACAAAATACAACACGCGTTTTGTCGATTCGGTTTTGTCAGTGTCAAATTTTCAAAACTCGTACGGTGTGAGGTCGTGAGCGATACGAGCTCGCCGCGTTGTGTAAACGAGGCGCGCGCCACAGGGGTACGTTTATACTCTTCCGTTTATTTTCACAAGGAACGTACGACAAAATCGAGAAAATTGTATGTATTAACGGAGATGAAATTCGGAAGAAGAAAAAAAGTCCGGTTCGTTTCGCGAGGGAATGGAGGAAAGAGAGCTGAGAGAACTGCGCGGTTCTTCACAGATATTTAATTTTAAAAGCGTGGAAGTAAAAAAAGTCGATGACAAGTCTTCCGCGAATTAAAAACGCGTAATCCCGTAACTGCCGAGTATTTTACGCGCAGTTCGAAACGTTTTAGAAAAAAAATATTTTCTCTTAACCCTAATATGTTAAAACCTACAAAGTTATGATTTTTACGCTCGTTACAGCGTGCACGTACAGTATGCGCCGTTTTTATGCTTATAGATTCTGAGCGTAGCGAGTTTTGTTTTTAAATTTCGCTTACTTTTTGAGTTATGCCCGAAACTGAGAATTTTACGAAATTTTCGCGTTCGCGTAAAAGAATAGCGCCGCGGTGTTTACGTCGAAAGTTGAGATTTTAGCTTTGAATTTTGTTCCAAATATTTTTTTTTTTGAAAATTCCATTGTTTTCCCGTGATCACTTTGACGTGTAGTAAAAAAATGTCGCAAAAAAATGTCAAAAAATCACCGCGATTATATATATGTATTAGGAGTACGTGTAGATCGGTGAGAATATACTAGCGGTTTGGCGTAGCGATCGTCGCGAAAAAAAAAGTCGTGTTTCGAGTACAGTTTGACTGATCGTTTTTTGTCAAGTTTGCGAGACACTTATCTCCCGTACGAGATAACCGCTCAGTTTTTGGCAACGATTTCAGATAACAATTTTTTTTTTATTTTTAATCGTACGACGTTTAGGACACCCTGTAAAGTGCGGCGGACGGCCGTGTAGATCGCGTATAATACGGTACCTACCTATATCGTAAATTAAAATAATTACCCCTTGCACTCGCCGCCGATCCATCGCGCCTGCACCACCGACACCCGTCCGTGTACACACGCGCGTGCACGACACGTTATAATGACAATAACAATAACAATAATATAATGATGTGTGTACGATATCCGCCGCCGCGGCCGCCGATCGGACAACGGTTTTTAGGGGCGCTGAGGCTCCAACGCTGCTGCTGTTGTGTTTCCACCACCCCCCTTCCGGCCGGGGGCCGCGCCCACTGCGACGCCGGCCAATCGCCGTCCCCGGCCACTCCCCCCGATCTCCCGCCCGTCGTATCCCCCGGGGGGGGGTTTTTTCTTTTTTTTCGCGCCCTCCCGACCGCGGGGTCCGCGCCGCGGCAGTCGACGGCGCGCGCGTTCAAGTGGGTTGTGCTCCCGCGAATCTCTCTCTCACGAGTATATTATATTATACGTCGCCGACCCTCATCGCCGCGTTTCGAGTGTCCCGAGACCGTCGTCCTTCGCGCTGCACGCGTTTTACCCGTCTTCCCTCGTCGAATTTCGGAGTTTTTTAAACCGTTTTTCTCGTGACGATATTCGGACGCTCCGCGCACGAAAACCCTTATTGCCGACGCGTCGTCCGCGGAAAACGCCGCCGTATCGCGCGCGGGGCCGACGACCGCTGCTGCTGCGGCCGCGACCGCACCGTCGCCGGCTCGACATGTCGGACAGCGAGAGCCCGAAACCCGCGGGGGCGGACGAGATCCTGTACCGCCATCACATGCACCATCACCCGAGGATACCGCCGTCCCTGCTGGCCTGGTGCCCGGCCATCATGCCGCCCTGGTGCTCCCTGCTGCCGGCCGCCTGGTGCAATCCGGCCGCCCTGAGGTCCGCTTTTCCCGGGTCAGTACCTACGTTTTTCTGGGGACAGTTTAGATATGTAAATGCTACATAGGCGTAGCGTAGTGTAATTTTTTAGCTCCTCGCGATAATAACACACGGTTGACGAAATTTTCGAAAAACTCTTATTTCGAGAACGTCGGGACATTCGGGGGGAAAAAAAAACAGCTGGTAATCATCGTACACATCCGTGCAGGAATCGCATTAAAAATGTACGATTTTCATACGTACCCTATACGTACGTTTTGTGAACGATGCACCAGAGATCGAACACGGCTGCACGTTTTTAATATTGATGTTGTCATGTTCCGTACAGTCCGTGTTCGCGTTGCATTTCCGATCGTAACTATTTTGGCCAAACTGCGTGTATTCACAAAGAGATTACGAACGTTTTTTTATCTGTCGACAGTTTGTGCCTGCTAAGTTTTTAGCATTTCGAAAGAGAAGTCTTTTAAACTCTATAATTTTAAAAACTCGATATCAGCTCTTCTCGGAAACGAATTCCCCGGTTTATGCGAATATATACGTGTTGCAGTTGCGGACACGAATTTAAATACGTATCCGGTCACTTCTCTAATTTTCTCGTACAAAAAAACATGCGTAACAGAGATTTATATTTCACATCAAAAGCGGTCTAGCGCAGCGACTAAAATTGTGTGTAGTACGACGCACTTTGTGTGATACGAAAAATCGTGTAACGGTACTGAAGAACCACTTATGTATGTTTCCTTATTTTATTCTCGATTCAAACAGTTTCATAACTTGCTGCGAAAAATGTTAAAACTATTTGCTCATCACGATACGATTCGATTATACGATCAACGTTTCGGTATTTATAAAAAATTCTAAAGTTAGCTCAAACGGTTTTTAGGTTGTAAAAATTGTTTCAAATTACTTTTTTAGCTGTTGAAAGTTTCGAGCGTTTAACTCGAGCGAGTATAGTTTTTAGATGAACGATTCGTCGCAAAAACAAAACGAATTTTTTACCGTTTTCAATTTTTATTATGTTTCTAAAAAATGTTTAGAACTAAAAAAAAATACCAAGCGAAATTCTATCCATGCCCGCTTTTCAATTTTCGGCACCGCTGTTGTGAAAATTCAATTACTTTCACCGCCCTTCACGTGCAGTAGAGAACAGTTATTTCCATTTTAAATTCAATTCGAATTTCTATTTAAATAGATCCTGGTCGGGAAGGAGAAAGACTTACCCGTATGGTAAAATACGAATTTCAACATATAATAATTAACATTTCGGTCAAGCTCGAGTGATCCTCCTATATCATACGGGAACGTTTGTTTCAAAACGGATCTAACAACAAAAGTTCGGTTGAATCGACGCGTAGTATTTATGTTTACGAAATTCCTGTCGCTAAAACAACACCGAAAACGAGTAATATGAAATCTGTAACGTACAAAACGACGTGACAGCAGCCATTATGATGTTTATCGACACAACAGTCGTGCGGATTACTCGGAAAAAATCAAAAAAAAAAATCGCTCAATTATCGGGCACGATGACAACCGTGCGCGCGCCGTGTGATTTCGTCGACTAGATGTTTACGGGCTAGTATACATTATAAAATATGAACAGTTTATTAGAAGAAAAATAGAAAAAAATAGTGGAAAAATCTTCGTGGATTAAAAACGGATAAAAAACGATGAAAAAAAAAAACCGGTAACGGCGAGAGACGATTTCATATTATGTAGGTACGTAATATAATATGAACGGACAATTTGTTATAATATTTTATATACGTATAACGCACAATATAACGATAATAATACCTATGTACAACACTCCGACGAGATATGTAATATCGGTGTCATAAAATTAATAATAACGCATGATTTACACGTCTCGCAGCATCTGCTTGTACAGGGCGCGCGCAGACTTCGGGTTTCGGATATTTGGTGATTATTTTTTTCCATTACCACCCACCCTCTCAAAATGAAATTCATGTTATACACACAAGTAGCTGTAGGCAACAATTTTGACATTTCGTCAAACATATTGTGACGTTATTAAAAAGTATACTCGAATCTTCGTGTTTTTCTCCAGCTATTTCTTCGATACGATCGTCGTCGTATTTTATTGAATTAAGTCGCTTCTCGTTCAACGAACGCATGCGTGATACCGGCCGTTCTTGACTAACTATACATTATAATATCGTCCTCGTATGTGTACTCGCTTTTGAAAAACAAACTCGAAACGCACATCTTGTAACGAGCACAATCAGTTCACGAATATAACGGAAAATTGGTTAAAAATATTCCATCTTCGCTTAGCAAGTGCGTATAAAAAGTTATGAAATATACTTGACGTTGATTTTTCCGAGGTATGTTCATCATTTTGATTCGTTTTAAAACTGTTCAGGTCAATTCTGTCGCGTGCGTATTCAAATTGACTAAATTTCTCCAACAACTTCAACGATCGAAAGATATTTTCTCGACGAAAGCGCGGTTAAACCGTACAAATGGAATAACGAGAACGATTCATTTCTCGTTTATGATAACGTTAAAAGTTTCATTTTCAGACGAACGTGACTATTTATCTCTTTTTGAGAATCTTTCAAAAAAAAAAATCAGAAAAAGTCAAACGAGCCGCACCCGCGCGAACCAGCCTTTTTTCGGTGATTGCCTCTTTGACGTGTTCAGTTGAAAAACGAAAAAAGTTCACTTTTGTACGGACAAATTCTAAAAAAAAAATCCGACGGAACGGATAGTCTGCCGGATCGATTCCTAAATTTTTCGAACGCGAAAATCGGCAGATGAAAAATAAATAACTCGAAAAACACGTTTTTTCTTTCTTCAAATATTCTAAGAAAAAAAAAAAAAACCAATTTTTTTCGCGATTTAAAAATGTATCCAAACAGATTTACGACGATGCGTACGGGGAGTTTAATGAATCCTGATTGCTTAAAAACACTAGATTTTTCTGTAGTACGCTCAACAACGTGGGTCTATAGTTAGGAGCCCGATCTACTTTTACCGTCGAAATGGAACGTATTCAAAATCGACTTTTACGAGTTTTGGCGTATGAGACCGACAAAACAGACACTTGAACTTGAAACGAGGAGAAAATATCTTGATCTACTTCGGCCGTCCAAAGTACTCCTTGATTCCCTCGAATCGGTTGCTCACAATTGGTTACTACGTCAAACACCCCTAACGGTTCCCGGCGTTAAACACTCGTCCGTCGCGTACTCACAAACGTCAAAAACGATTTTTTAAATACGTCCGGACGGCACGTGGAAACGCCGTTCTTGAAATCCGGGTTGGTTTTTTAAAATCCGGGCGCTCATTAGTTTTCCGATCTTGGTCTCCGAGACAGTTTTTGTGCGTACGACACGCAACGAATCCCGGGGGCGCTCTCCAGGACGTCGTACGAATGCAGCCGGTACGAGCGGCTCCGATTTTACGACGGCATGATATTTTTATGATTATGATGTTGTAGCCGAAATATATTCAAAGTCACGTACGAATTATTATTGCTCGCCTCCACCAATAAAATTTTTATACTATCACGTTATTTGTATCGCGAGCTCAAACGGGCTGCCGACACGCCGGTGTGTACAGGGTGGCGTTGAAAAACGTATTTTACGGATTTGTTGGGAAAAAAAAAATATTCGTCCGACCGTATCGCGCAGACATCTCGGCCGCGATTCGTTTGTTGGCCGGGCGACGACGAGGAGAAGACAAAAATTAAAAAACCCCCCGTTCGATCACTCGTTTAAGAAACAAAGCTTCGTTTCGTACGCCGTACGCGCGGATTACGCCTTTTCTTTTGTGTCTATTCCGGGTTTCGCTCGAACGGGCTGCAATATTTTTCAAGACCGTCGAAAAAATCGATACACTTTCGAACTGGACTTCACTGTAATCGATTTCCGTTGGTCACCATCGTGTTGCGATGAGGTTTTTAAGTACAGGACGACATTCCCAACGCGCCGCGTTAGCATCAGGGCTGGCCGAGTCAACAAATTTTTCATGACTTTCCACAACGGGCTCCGCGAGAACAAGTCACTGCTTTTTTATACTGGAGTCGGATGGTTTTCGCGAGGAAAAGTCTTGAAATGAATTAAAAATATTTTCTAAAGATCAAAACGACACACTTTTAACTTTTTTTTTTCTTCAAAATAATGGAACTATACTTGGCGAGTGAATTACGTTCACATTTTGAACGACTCGACAATGAGTTTACAAGACCGCGAAAAGAACTAACGTCGGATTAAGTTAATACGCTTTTATAAAAAAAAACTAAACCTGGGCCCTTCGCCTCGAAAAACGATGCGTTCGGTTTAACGTCAAACTACACTGACCAAAAAATGTCGAAAAATGCTGTTCTTCACCGCGCGTTTGTCGGACGACACTGCGAAAACACGTTCAAACACGGTAGTTCAGTACATTTCGATTCCGTTCGCCACTTTATGCGAAAAAGCGTTCTCCCGCATGGCGGCAAGTGACTTATAAGTGCAGAAATCGCTGGAAAATAACTCGCTCTTACGCGTTTCGGACGTGCAGCGAATTCAACGATCGCAATTTATTCATTTCTTAAATCATTGTTTTCGACGGACGCGACCGGTCGAACCGGACCCCCTCGGTCTATGGTCACGTTGGCTTTTGCGGTTCACACTGTCCACTGATCTGAAATTAACTCTATCCGGAACAGTATTTTCGAGACGTTTTCGCCGCGTAACAATTTCCTCCTGCACAACTCGAACAATCGTACATGTAAGCGCTGTGATGTTCGGCGAAGAGGCCGCGTCCGCCGTTTTCGAGTGCGCCGACCAAATAATAATATCATCGCCACAACAGGTGTCGGTTCCACTCAACAACCGTCGAGGGGGCACACACACACACACACACACAGGAAGAACGTGCTCGATTCGAATTCCCGAGGATTTGCCGACGACTACGAAAAATCCTCGGTGTCATCGAAACACTACTAGTGGGTACACAGGCTGCAGGGTCGTAAAATTTACAACAATATTGTTATAATGTTCTCAGACGTATCGCTTGTGTATATACAATGTGGAAACTGTGTAGTGCTACTTACTACACGCCACCGCGCATTATCGTACGATTTTTCATTATTTTTTTTTTTCGAGCACCGCGTGAGTGCAGGCCCGAGTGGGCCGATACATCATTTATACGGATACCTACTCACACGGTAGCCGAGTGCACCGGACGTCGTGCGGTGTTTGCGTTTTTTTGTATAAACAACCTAACCCGACTTTAATTTTACGAAAAAAAGAGCCCTCGAGGTGGACATTGTGGACGTGGATTCGGTGGGAAGCTGTAGTGTCTCCCGTTCGAAAGCCACTTGTACTCGAAATTTTACGCGTAGAGTTTCCGAAAATTTCGTCTACGCAGTAGAAAACGATTGGTTGCGAGTGTTCGGCCGAAAAAAGAGATCACAGCGTAAACCGCAGAGCCGTTGTCCCGTGTATCATAAATATTCGCGTTTGTAACAATTTAATACCGCCGCGCCAATTATCATACGCTGATTACCGTTATCCTCTAAACGATCGAGGGGTAAACGCGAGAAAATTTATCGAGTCGTGGATTACGGAAAAATTCAAGAAGAAAAGATAATAGTGTGGGGGATAACGAGTGTAGAACAAAAATCATTATCTTCCCCCCAGTAACGCCACCGGTAATCGGAGGTGCGCCGAAAATTTCGTACGGTCGTTTCGTTGTTGACGGTTGTCTTCTTTTTGCAGACTTTTGGACAGCATAAAAATGCCGAGCAGTCAAACGCGACCGTCGGGTTTTCACATTTGCGATATACTGGAACTGAACGACGGCAAAGTGAACTCGACGGACAACGGGAACACGACCCTGGGCTCCCACATGAACGGTAAGTGTTTAAAAAAAATAAAACGTGTCGAACTTACCGTCATTAAACGATAAAAACGAAAATAACGTTATCACAGTTCTATCGTGTGAATGATTGAAAGATCAAATGAAAAATTATTTGTGCTTTGTTGGATTCGTCGACTAGTTGCTTTAGCCACGCGACTTTTCTACTCGGCAGAATAAAAAAAAAAATTAATTTCAACGAGCATCTATGAATTTTCGATCTCCAAACGCATCTACAGATGCGTTTGGAAATTTTAAACCCGCGTAAAAAACAACCGTCTAATCGTTTTTATTCTCCCAACAGCACCCGACGTGCATAACGTGAGCGCTGGCTTCCAATTTCCCAGCGTCCTGCAATCGTCCACTGACCTGCTACATCACTGGCCCACGTCACTAACCGAACTCAGAGGTGAGTCAAAATTACATTTTTTCGATCGTTTACTCTAAAGCGTAGGTCTCGTCGCAGTGCTTACAATTTGGCGGAGGGACGGAGTCTCCCCTAGTCTTAGAAGAAAAAATGTGTTTGTCATACCCTCATTCTCGTTATTTGGTACAGTTGACCGAATCGTCTAGTACACATTTTTATTTTATTTTTTCTCGTAGAATAGAGGAATGTTCCGATTTTTCAAAGTCTTTTCCGATGGACTCCGGCGATACTTTGGTCCCGAGTTTTTTTTTTGGTATTTTGTTTACCTACTTTTCGAGTTATACGCCGAAAACCAAAATAATCGACAGTATCACGGTGAAAAGTTTATAATTCTTAGGTTTTCGTGTCAGATGGAAAGATTTATAGTATTTTGTTCGAACCGTTTTTCGACATTTTTTGTCTGTCTGGGGGGAAAACTTTGACGGCCGGAAAAAATAACGTCGCATCACGAAAAACTGGAAAGTTCTCTGTACAGCGTGACGTAGTAAATTGTTAGCGTTGTATAAAAAAAAAAAAGAAGAAATGAAGGAAAGAAAGAACACGGGAGCACATCCGATGGCGTCGAGAAGTCGCGGTTTGGCGATTACACGATATATAAACGTATTTCGGGTGTATGAGTAGTTTAGTAGTAAAACCGGCGTTCGATTTGATTTTTACCTGGACGCGGGCGACGCCATAATAGACAACAGCAGTGATATCGAATGGTTACGACCGCGATCACTTCCGAACGCACTCCGTCGAACTACATTGATCTACAGCGATTTACCGGCTTCTTCTTTTGTTTTTTACAATTTTTTCTTCTTCCTGTCGTGAAAGTGTTGACGGTGATTTATATGTACGACATTGTGGTGTACGACGAATAACGATGATATTGTGTGGAGGGCACGTTGTATGGTCGACGCGGAGAAAAGTCGATCACGTTAAAAAAACGTCGAACGCTCCAGCACCGCATGATACCCCCGCAGGATTGTCCTACAGACGTGTCGCAGTCGTTGACGTGTTCCAACGTGTTCTATACAGCGTATGGGGCTCACGTGTTTAATTTTTATTGTTTTGCCCTTGGAGCTGACACGTAGAAAAAACGGCGCGGCGATCGTGGCCGAGTTTTAATATCGCGTACGTCACGCGTAATATCGTACTCGCGGTGTGCAGCAGCGACACGATGGCGGTCAAACTCGTTAAAAAAAAACCCGGACTAGTTTGTGTGGAACGGTTTACGAATTGAACAAGTAAGGGTTTCGTCCCCTCACAACGCGTTCCGCGCACATAATAATATACACGTCGACGACGACGACTTGTGCGGCGATCCCTCTAAGTGGATTAAACCCGTCCCCTCGCCGTCGGCCCTACATCCCTTAGTCCCTTTGCGCGAGCAACAGATTTTCGCCGCGGATCCATCACGTTATAACGTGTCTCCCAGCGCAACGCAACGTTCTCCGCCCGCGTGTAGACAGCGATCGGGGTTTTTATTAAAAAAAAACGGACAAAAAGTTGTGCGAGCCGACGAAACTGTACGCGCGTGAGTTTAGCCGTACCGTGTCTTGCAGATTTTAAGAAATATACGTATAGAAACACGTACAAAAAAGTTCGCAACACGTTTTCCTGTGCAAGGTTTTAATAAACTGCGTGAAATATATAGTACATACGTATAAACGGGGGACAAAAAAAAAATCGTTTTTCCTCAACATATGGGGACGTGTTTGCACGTTATTATCATCGATTACTCAGCGCGAAGGGAATTAAAATAAACAAATTTTTGGAAACATTTTTTCGCGTGATCCAACGAAATCTCCGTCTAATACCCGTACGAGTTAAACTTCAATTAACTCGTAAGTGCCGTCAGTACAACATCACGTTTTATAAAAGCTATCGGGAACGCAACGTGGCAACTTCGCTGCAAACAAAAATATTTTCTGGCAAATTAAAGTCGGCGATATATCACAACGCAAAAACGGCCGTGATCTCAATGTGGTTTTTTGATAAAACTGAACGCAAACGGAATAATGTTGCCTTATTGAGCATAGTCGAAAACTCTATAGCCAGACTTAATAGTACGGTGTATTTCAACTTAACTGTTTATTTAGTCGATTCAGTTTCAACCGTAACAAACAGTACTGCGGTTATTACATTTTTTCCAACTTTTAGCAGTTGAATGTTACCGAGTTGAGATTGTTTTTATTTACGCAGACGTCCTAACACGCCGAACCTAACTCAACCGATTGCCAGTTTTACGTTTGTTAATTGTGCGTCGAAATTGTACTAGTGAATATACGAGATTATAATACGCGGACGTATAAAAAGGCGAAATGCGCGCACAGACAGGTATGACTGCGAAATAAATAATAATAATCAAACGTTTGTGATTTCGAAAGAAAGTATACGAGTCTTTATCCGAGTGGATAATCTTTATGGGCAAAAATATAGGTAAGTACCAACGCTTTTTGCGGGCAGACCGAAGCCGAAAAATTCGATTTTCCATAATCGCCCAAATTATAATATTATAATTATCGGATCACGATGACGGTCGATTCACTGTGCAAACACGGTCTCCTACAGGCCCGGTTCACCGGGGGTGTTTCGCGTGGGAACCGAAAAATTGGATTTTGAAAAACAAAAATGTATGTATCGCGCCCCGCAGTATCCGTTCGCATACTCGAAAAACCGTTCGGCGCCGATTTTGCCGACATGACATGACTGCTGGAGCAGCAGCTGTTGTTACAACCCATCGCGGCGTCTCCGCGGTTCCATCAACGTACGCGACGAAGACAGATGACATTGTACGCGGTACATTACGCCTCGCGGAAAACTTGGCGATTTTTTTTTTTCTTTTCCTTTTGAGAAACGTTTGTTTGTCGCGCGAGACGTTTTACACGTGTCCCCCGCGAGCGGTGGCTTTTGTCCGCAAACACGATAAAACCGTACTATTACAACAAAGATAATTGTCGTACACGTATTTATTATTATGCTCGGTAAACGAGCGTATAATACGCGCTGTCCATATTGTGCTAACACGCCTTGCATAATGTGCGACGTCTATGTATTGCCTACGCGCACCTTTGACTGTCGGTCGCGTGCTATCGCCCCGTCTCTGTCTTGTCACACACAATACGGCCGCGCGAGATTTTCAAATACGTTTTGTATGACTTTTTAAAAACTCGTGTCGAACATCTGCGATTTTACCCGTCGTCTCCGAGGCCTTTGGGGAGGTACGCGAGCGCAATACAACATCCAGACGGCGGCCGATACGCGTATTATTATTTAGTGTCGCATTGTACTACTACTACTGTGTATGTGGTGCGTGAACCGCCGCCGGGGTGGAGTTTGGCGACGAAAAGGGCGTGACGACGCGGCCTGCCGAGGACCGCGCGCGCGTGAGACCGGAGGGAGCCGAAGCGTATACCGTGTGTGCGGATATTACACCGTGTTTCGTACGCCGTTGTATGTGTAACCACCACAGCGCGCACAATGCGTAACATGGAAGCGGGAGAAAAAAAAATGATGTGTACGAGGGGGAAACGTCGTATTAGGGGGGACGCGATGATTGTTGTTTCCTTTTTTTTTTTTAAACCAAAGAACACATCGGTACACGGATAATCCGACGGCTCGGTGCAACAATGGATACAAAATGGTCGCTATACGTACGTACGTGTCGGCGGGGTGCGGACCATCATCTCGGCCCTATCGAGATAGTCCCTGCGACCGAAAAAAAAAATAAAAAAATTTTTACACACTACTGACACGGCCGATGATATCGTCCGCAGACGGTACGATGTAAAGAAGCTTGTAAAAGAATGTCACCCGCAATATTATTTCAGCGAACGCGCGGGGCAGAGAAGAACGTTCGAAAGAAAGAAAGAAAGAAAGAAAGGTACATTTTATAATATTGTGTGCGGTTCGTCGCGCGCGTTTCACTGTTTTTAACATTTCTACCTGCGCTTTGACATTGTGAAACTGCGTGGCCGATGTGGGACGATCGCGGATAACAAACGATTTGATTGTTCCGAGTAAAACGTAATACGTAACGATACACGCCTGAATCTGGACAGAATCGTTATGTTTTGTAGTGGAGAAAAAAGTCCGTAGGTATGATGTTTACCATTTTTTCGTTTATAGCGAGCTGGTTTTGAAACCGGCTGCGTCTTAGAAGATGCGTTGTGTTGGCAAAGTATTTGTACTAGCGTACTTGTAACTAGTGTCTTTAGGAAAATAAAAGTTATCGCGTACAGATTTTTACGACTTTTCGGTTGTTCGGCGTAGTAATTTATACGATCACGTTATATTATGGAGGGTGCCGGGTGGTTGTAACACCTAAGGGTTTCGACGTGCAACCGATGCCGAGCGGGATACTCGACGTCGGTTGAAACTCGGGCGATTGGTGGTGACAAATTACGTTTTTTCGACGAATTTTCGTTTGTTTTGTGAATACTTTACGAGCTACACGCGATATAAGAGTGTTTTGGACGAGCAGCGCGGACCACCACGGGTCTTGAAATTTTGCCCACGCAGAGGTGGGTACAACGAAGACGAGCAAGGGTTTTTCAACCCCTGAAGCTTTTTAAAATTTCTTCCCTTGAGAGGTGGCGCGAAACAGAGTTTCCGAATTTGTGTGACTCGGTGTACTAATTTTTTTTTAAAAAATTTAATTTGAAATCGATTCACTAAGCTTCGACCGACTAAATCCCGCGCGACGCCGGGTCGGGACAGCTAGCGCGACACGCACGGTTTGTAAAAATGTTAAAACGTTCCGGCATGTTCTCAGGGTTCGGCATGACTCACGGCGCGCAACAAGTGAGCCCGGACAGCACGTCTCCGGGCGTAGCGGATCTCACCGACACGTCCAGCACGCCCAGCGGCCTGGCCGCCGACACGTCTGTGAGCGTCGGCGGCGGCGGCGGCGGCTCGGAGTCCGCGGTGGGCGGTGGCGGCAAGGGAGAACAGCCGTCCGAGGCGGACGCCGACGAGATGGACGACGAGTTCGACGACGAGACGTCCGCGGCGCCGGGCGGCGAACGCGACCGGTCCGGCGGACAGTCCGGTGCCGGCGGACAGCCGTCCGACGGCGCGGGCGCCGGCGGCGGAGCGGCGTTACACAAGAAACGCAAACGCCGCGTGCTGTTCAGCAAGGCGCAGACGTACGAGCTGGAGCGCAGGTTCCGGCAGCAGCGGTACCTGTCGGCTCCGGAACGCGAACACTTGGCCTCCATCATCCGGCTCACCCCCACGCAGGTCAGTCGCCGTACCTACTCGATCGACTACACACCCTTACCGACGCTCTGGGAGGGATGAAAAAAGAAAGTTTTTAATGTTGCACAAAAAAGGGTATTGTTTCGTACATCGAATTCACATGGTGCGCGTGATATAGTTTGACGGAGAAAGCGACTACGCTTTGGGCGCAGGGTCACTGTAGTTTAAAAGTTGTGGTTTGAACGCATTATTTTTTTCTTTGTATAAAAGCAACGGTCGCCTTCGAAAATACGTTTCTGAGCGAGTCTATACTGTCCGGAAGAAAAGCCAAATTTAACGATAAACGTGGTCCGAAGATTACAAAAATCCACGCATAAAGAATATTGGTTTGAGAATAACGTGTGAAAACCGCAAACCGTTTGGACCGTTATTTAGGCATTTTAGTATCAATATTGCGCGACAGTGCGCGTAATTTCATTGTTATAACCAAATTGCCACTTTTTTCAACACTCTTTTTTGTACGCGTTCGGAATCCGTCGGGCAGAATTTTTATTCGAAATGATAATTTTATAACCTTTTTTTCCTTTTTCGTACACAACACATTGTCTTCGTTTCGATTCTTAAATAACAAATTTGTGCGAGATACAAGTTTTTTTTTGAAAAAACAAGTCAAAGGTATGACCGATTTTTGACCATTTTCCAAGGACCGAAAAAAAAAAGCTGTCAGTACGAATTTTCAATTTTTTTTTTATCCTATACGTGTTGTTAATAACATTGAGTTCAAGTTCCAAAACTTTTTCTCGAAAATTAAATCTCTCGTCGAACCGCACAAAGAAAATTTTAACGTTACGTAGCTCAAAAATTTTCAAAATCACTTGAAACTTGGACCGTATTTTTTTCTATTCGCTGACGCTCTGAATCTGAAAACAAGTTTCCAGATACTGACGCGTAGTATTATTGCGCGAACTAAAAAGATTCTATATCGTAATATCACGACGTCGAAGGAACTAAGGAATCATTTTTGAGTTCACCACGTGTTCCGGTTCCAAACGACGCTTGTTCGGCGTCTTCTAGACGGGACATCCGTAATCTCCGACAGTAGTCACATTTGGCCCGCAGACTTATTTCGTTACTTTTTGACCGACTATCGCGTTCCTGGGGGACAGTAGTAAGTGGCCGACGACAGTACTGGCGACCGTCAAAACCGTCACCTCCTCGTACATTTTTGATCTATTGGATTGGTGAAGTTTTGTTACATGCGCCGCGTTTCGCGTTCGTCGACGCCCCTGAACTAACTATGTTTTGAATGTTACACTTCTCTCGGAACATGGCGGTTTCGCGCGTCGTAAAAACGGTAAAAACGCGCGCACAACATGATAATACAATTACGTAGGGGAGCCCCGAACGTCGTCCGGGTGCGTTTTGCAGGAGGGTAAGTGCATATATACTGCACCCGCCCGATTCGCGTACACACACCGAAATAGACACAACGTGCCGAGCTGCTGCTGTGTCGCGTGTAATCTGCGCATTGTTCCCGTCGAAAAACAGCGCCATGGCGGCGGCGGTACAGCGCGCGACAACGTTACACGGGACGAGGGGGACCAGACTTCGGGGGCGAACGTTTCGGGTGTGCGCGACACGAGTAGCAGTTTCCAAACCGCGGAATGATTCTGTGACTATGTCGAGAAACGTCACGTATCATGGCCATTACCGGGAGCACTTAATCATCGTTTTAATAGTAAAACAACACTTTACCTCCGCGATTGTCATTTTTTTCGGTAAGCCAACACCGGCAAGTCGAATTAAAGACGAGAACCTAAACAGCACATTTTTTTTCTACAAGACGATTTTGCAAAAGTTTTCGTAAATGTATGCCCCTTTTAAAATTGATCAAACATCGTCATAGTTTCAATAGTTTTTTATTCCTTTAAAAGTAAATATTTTCAAAAATCATCTAGCAAGAACATAGAACAACTTTGATACGAGGCGAATTATTTTTCTAAACGCGGTTAAAACATTTCGAAACTCTGTTTGCACTGAAACTATTATTTCGTTTGTATACGACATCTTCTGCACCCATTGCTAGAACGGATCAATCGGTTCGTTCGAATTTGATATCACAGCGATTTAAAATATTTTAAGTATAGGTATTTTTACACAACGAGCTGGTTCTGCAGGAATTTCACGGGAACGATAAGAATTATTTGTCGAGCTTTAAAAATCAAATTTAGTGTAAAAGGCCTACGTACGTACTTCACCCACGGCTCGTTACAGCTACTTTTTTTCCCACGTTTTCAATGCATAACGGGTTTTTCTCCCGAAAGTATGAAACCGGCTTGTGGAGGACAACCACCTCGGGTGGATGAAATCGTCAGGATCGTTTACAGAACGATGTGTCGTACATTTTTTAGAACCCAGAACAAGTAAATAACTCGAAAAAGCGCCAAAAAGTATAAAATGATCAAAAACAAACGGTATCACTTCTTTTTGAGTGATGACGAAAAAAACCACATTTCTCGTAACCTAAAACTATTATGTTATCCCTCTATGAACACGAAATTTGTCCGTTTCTCGAATAACTTTCAGTCGAACACGCCGGGCGGCACCGACTCCAAAAAAAAAAGTGACGACAATTTTTTTTTTTTTCATTTAATTGTCTTACGCTCTTTAGCGGTTTTTTTTTTTTTTGTTGTTTTTTCGAAGTCGGTTTTGTTGTTTTGCGATTTTGTGTTATGCACACAAGCGAGATTCGAATGTACTTTCGGTTGGTATTTTTCCGTGCCTATACACGGGGGGTGGGCCATAATCGGTTTGAACTAAATACGTATATTTTTCGGGGGATTTTTTTTTTTTTCTCGCCTGGTATATTTTCTTACGTTGTATATATATATAAATATTTTTTAATATCGCATCGATCAGACGCACTGACGGCAGCAATAACCGTCGTCACCGGTTTCAGGTGAAGATCTGGTTCCAGAACCACAGGTACAAGACGAAGCGCGCGCAACAGGAGAAGGGCATGCACGTGGACCATCACGCGGCGGCCGCGGCCAGCGCTCTGTCGTCGCCCAGGCGCGTGGCCGTGCCCGTGCTGGTGCGGGACGGCAAGCCGTGCACCAACCAGCAGCAGCCGGGCGGCGGAGGAGGCGGCGGCGGCGGTGGCGGCGGCAAGGCCGAGCAAATGGTCCTGCCGTCGTACTCGCATCCGCTGATGCACGGCCAGACGGCGCCCAGGACGTGGTGGTAACCGCGCGGTACACGAACCCGCTGTACGTTGTGTCGTCATCATTATTATTATTGTCCGTCTTCCTATTATACTAGAGACATATAGTGTTTACGCGGTAAGTCTTGTGAAAAAAAAATTAATAAATAAATACTAGCGCGATACGATTCCGTCACCAGGAATACAAAATGCGGTTTGGTGGGTAGTCACGGTGGTCGCGCGAAAATGCCGTCGTCGACGAGCCGGTTTTCGGGAACAGCGTTTTTTTCGCAAACACCTTGGGAGCACTCGTTAAAAATCGGAATTGAGTTCAAAGTCAGGCATTCGACTCGATTGTTTTTTCCACCATCGTCTCGTTACTTGACAAGTTTATAATTTTCTTTTAACCCGTTCACGTAAAGTCTGTGCTAGGTACGTGATTTTTTTTTTTTCGGCAAAAAAACGAAAAAATCGTCCAAAAGGAGGGAAAAACGTCGTACAAGACCGCGTGAATTATGACGGTGCGAACTTTTTTCAAAGTTTTTTTTTTTTCGCTTTTCAAAGTCGAAAGCTTTTAATTATTCAATAAATTTAAAAAATTGCGGGTATTAACTCGAATGACCGTTTTTTCCAATTAACGAGTCGCTGTCTACGCTTGTTACCCAGAAAATTATAATCGCACTGCAAGCGATGAGCACGATGAGTTTTTTCGATTTTCTACGTACGGTTCGTACATCGATGACTTTGCACGGATAAAACGATAAACGTAATAAGCAAACAGTTTTTAATACGATCGATTTATTCGAATGAAACGTATTTACGAAAAGTGTTCTAGTTATTGTTTATATATAGTTGAAATGGTAAATCGTGGCATTCGCGGTATCGTATTCGCGCGTCGACGTCCCTCTTTTTGCGTTAAACGAATAATATAAATATACTCAATAAACATTTTTTTTTTTCTTATTAAATACTAACCGATAAGTATTTTATTGCGGGCCACAATTTAACTGTAGATTAGCAATTAATACACACGTATTTGTAGACGGAATTCTACGTAAAATCATTTGAAAATATTACGGTCATTATCTAAATTATTGTAAAAAAAAAAAAACAAAAAAAACAAAAAAACAAAAAAAAACTAGGCTAATTTTGATTATATTGTACTATATTGTATAAGCTATAATGATTATTTATTATTATTATTATTAAAAATACTTTAAATGAGAGTTTAAAAAGAACGCACAGAGACTAGTCATTACGTGTATCTTATTTGTTTATATTTTTATTGTTAGTACGTTATAATATTATTATTATTATATACCTAAGCGCCGCCGGTTCGCGTGTAATTTTTTTGTATGATTTTTAATATTGTGTACATAATAAAATATAGTGAAAACGAAACGCTGCACGTGTCCGCGTGGTTGTTGATTATATTATATATAGTGAATGTTAATAATAGTAAAAATTTGGAGACAAAAAAAAAACAAAACAGTATTTGTAAACGTATATGGAAATTTATTCGGTCATTACCTAATAATTATTATATAGATGAATAAAGAATATTGTTGTACGATAACACGAATTGGCGTTTTATTATTTAAACTCCGAGCGAGTTTATGTAACAACTTTTCGTTTATAGGAGGAAACGCTCCGATTTTCAAAGTCGGTACCTCTATGAACTCCGCGGTGGTACTTCGGTTGAAGCTTTCTTTTTTTTTTAAATTTTACTTACTCTTTGAGTTAGCGGTAAATTTAACACAGTTTAAAATTCAACTACTAGGTAAGTAATAAGGTTCAACAAGAAATCACGAGTTCTTTGCTTGAAAAAACAATCGATGGTACGTCGTATAAACGCTATTCGCGTACACTATAATAGCGTTTCAGATAACTGCATCTCGAAATTTATACACGGGGTACCTACTACGATTCTAGTGAGTGATTTGATGCACTTTCACGATTTTCGACTAACTGTGATGCAAATGCTCGTGCCACAACACGTGACAGAATGGTATTATATCGTCGACCTCGCCCTGTCGATCGTCGTGTGCACTTCACGTCATATATATCAGTATAAGAATAAAGAATTATATATATATATATTGTTTGCACCCAAATGTAGATGGTTCGCGAGACGAATCCTGCCGGAATGATGTTTTATTGGTCGGTAAAAAAAAAAAAAAACAACGAAAATTATTTGTAACAATAATTACCGTGTTTATGTGCGACAAACTGACAAACAATACTATAATAGTACGGGTAATATAAAACCATGTGGTTCTTAATTCTTTTCTTCGGTTCAGCGCCCCCGTCATCGGGACGATATATTTTAACGATCCCCGCATACCAATAATTACCATCAGAACAACGGTTTCGTAACTACAAACGAAACAGTACTCACCGTTCGCAGTATGCGAATAACAATAACTGGCGATCGACGTCTAGTCTGTATCATTGAAATTTCGACATCTTGCCAAAGTGTACACCGATTATGGCGAAACGACGCGATTGGAATTCCGAAAACTGAATTAAAGTCTTCACAAAGTCTGTTTGTTTTCGTCCCCGAAACAAATTTTTGTAAAAACTTGAGACGGGATAAATCAAAAATGTCGTTTTCGTGTAGACATCGTGCTGACAAAACAGTATTCTTCGTTCGTTAGATCCATCCGTATATACACGTTCTGGGCAAAAGGGAATCCTATATTATGATTTGTGGGTGACAAAAAAATAACCCGACCATTTTTATCAGAAAAGGCCCCCATATCGGTCTTAAACGAATCCGGTCAAAGTTAGACCGAACAAGAGTAAATCCGAAACATTTTTAAAAGCTAGGGATGGGAAAACTCTTAAGACTCGAAAAATCAATATGCCTCATTATCGTGAAGCAGCTAAAGGTAGATGTTTTTATGAACTAGAAAAGCGTAGGTTCCTAATAATAATAACCATTCGAATATTTTCAACAAAATATTGTACTAGTGATTGTTTTTTACGTTTAATACAGCGTTTGCGTGTCGTTATAATAATATACTCGAACGCGCGTACGGTCGATCGAACGACTTTTCCGCTTATCTGACGTATTTATACGTGGTTATCGGAGGCAAACAGAACCGAGTCAATAAGCGCAACAGGCGTGCAACGAGCTGATCTATATGAAAAAAATAAATAAATTTAAAAAAATTGTCAAGTATTAAAACTGTTCGAGAAATAAAAAAACAACGACGAAATCGTTTACACAATAATAATAATACAATTTATCGATCACCGTTCGCGCACGTTCGTCCCGAGGCCGGTCGCACGTGCGTTCGACGTGCTGATGGTTCGTGTCGGTGACGCGCGCGCGAAATCGTTTCGATTTTGTTCGTCTCTTCACTTGTAGGGCTCGGAAGTTATCGCGCTGAAAACTGATTGCAGTAAAAAAATACCCAGAATTTCGGTACATCTATTAAAAACAAACTAAATTTTACAAATTTTAAATACTAAGGAAAAAAGAAAGTAATCGTGTAAAAAACATTGAAAACGACTTAAAATCCTATTTAAAAATGCGGAAAGTCAACAAAATTGCAATAAAAATGAAAAACAGCCAAAGAAAAGTTGTACAGAAAACGTTTAAACTTTAGTTCTCCCTTACACGAAACAAATTTAAAACCGACTTTGCAATAATTCGCAACATTGAGAAAATACTAACTATCCCCAAATTGAATGCTTAAAAAAGCCGGGATCACTCTTTATGTCGCGTGTGTAGTAATATGACGGAGTGGCGACTACGCTTTGGGTGGGTCACTGGTTTGGAAGTTGTGGTTCGTAAGTATTATTCAATATCTGCAAAAACAATTCTGAGCGAGTTTTGTTGTACGTCCTATAAGAAAACATCGGACTTCTTTTACCAAAGTATTATTATTATATTAGCGAAATTTTTACCAAACTCGTATTTTTGCACCCTTCGAGCGGTCAACTTAAAAAATAATTAAATCACAATAATTTATGACGTATAACAGTATAATACAACTCAGTGAAAGTATAACCCAAACGACGCGTTTGTCAGGCGCTTAATATTCAATATGCGACCATGTATAAACTGACGAAATTCAGAAACGTAAAAATAAATCATCGTATGTTTATCGACGAATGACTAGGTTTTCTAGTGTCCTCGTTGTCTTCAATTGTAAATAATAAGTAGTAAACAATACACACGTTAGTGCAAGACTTGAGAGTATATTGACTCTTAAGTGATATAGCTGCAGGTCGTACTTTTCGTTTGGACACAAACAGTTCATATCGAAAGACCGGAAGCAGAAACTTCAAGATGAATAATTTTTGTGAAGTCCTCGTTATCTCTGTATGTAAACTGTGAACGGCAAGGCTTCATTGCGACTCGAGAGTATTTTAAGTGAATGTAGAAGTGTAAGATTCGAAATCACGACACAATATTAATTAGGTATGTTTTGCCTATAAAGTGATCGTTGAAAAAAAAAACCGGATCGCTCAAATTGTTTAATTTCCATTACGAATTTAGTGCGTAAGAAGACCGTTTTTTTCTTGCCTCGTTTCGTTAGTTATCAGGACGATATTTGGTTTAGGGAAGGCAGTGTGTTAATACTCGTAAATTACTTGACAGCTGCGAGATGATAATTTATCTCGTTTTTAATGTAGACTATCGTGTCTTGTTTTTCGGTTCCGTTGGAATGAAACCGATTATTCTTTTCAAGCGTATCGGGTCCCAAGTCATATTTACCATTATACTCTATCGATTATTAGAGAGGACTTTTTAGTTTTGCGTTTTTTCAGCCCGGTGATCGAGCACAGGGGTTATACAGGTGAGGTTTAAAATTTTATATTTCACAGCGACGACGGCCGGCAAACGGAGTCGGCTTAACGTAAAAGTGACTCGAATAAAAAGTCCTTTCTAAGCGACCGTCTGCGCGTCGATTGGAAAACGTCCCGACCTTGTCTGCCAAGACCGCGATCTAGATGGATCATATCCAGATGTATAGTTAACTCTCGTCAACGACCTGCACTCGAAGTATCCGCTTTCGATCTTGTAGATTATCGGACATCCAACGACAGCAATAAGCGTGAACGGCGCCAAGTCCGTATCGACCGCGTGTAGGAATTCGTCGGGTACCTAACCTCTACGCCCTTGCTGTAAGGTTCGAGATCACCGCGACATCGCGTATGTATCATCGACGAACGGATTATCGCAACAGGTTCGCCAAACGTTTCGAGAGCGACAAACAACAGTAATTATGTTATTGTAAGGTCCTCCAGAGACGAGGAGCTCTTTGAAAACGCGCGTACTCACAAATTAGAATAATATACAATACCGTTACTGTTCAAAACCGTCTGGCGATTACTACGAGTTGTTGTACTTACGACCACTCGCGAGCACGAGAACCCTTCTGCGGGCATGTGTATAACACCGTGTAGTTTGCGCGTTTGTACAACCGCGCCGATACTTAAGATTGGCGTTTTGTTTTAGAGTCATCGAAAAATAATTCCGCTCCCGAGCGCGATCCACCGATTAATTTGCACTATAACAACGAGATCGCGGTGCTCAAGACCGCGCGTGCAGCAGCAGTCGACCGCAGCGGTATAGGTCGTACTATAATCACCCCTCGAATTTTCACGCGCGTCTCCGGTAAAGCACCCCCAAATCAGCAGTTAATTATTATTATTATTACCTATACCAGCCCGCACGACTTTTATATCTGTTTTAATCGTGCGATTCGCTCGGTCGGGTCGGGTTTACAAACAGCGTCGTAAACGTTCGATACACTTCCAGATGGGATTTCGGCGATCTGCGACGCGTTAATACGACACACGTCCGTATTGTTGTTATACTGTATCAGTTATTTTACGCGGGCACGAATTTCGCGCTCGGTTTAATCGAAGAATTCACAACGAATACAATATTCGTTTGCTCGAGAACGCAAGAACGGGGAAAAAGTGGACGAGAGTCGCGGCGGATTTCGTCGCGCGGCCGGGTAGGTACGAGGATCCGTACGTTTGCAGATCGACGATCGCGGCGGTGGTGAACTCACATGCTGCCTGTACAACACGACCTGGCGGGATTCGCAAAAGAAAGAAAAAATAAAGAGAAACGAAACCACCACCTACCTACCTACGTATTGTCGATGCGATTCGTTTGCGCGGAATCTTCTCCTCCTGCGCAAGTTGTCCTAATCCGCGTTTCGGCACCGTTTTTAGTCGGTTTTTCTCACCGTTTTCGCTAAACCCCCTTCACACTCACCCCCCCGAACATATTTTTCGCCGCGGTAATAAAATGTATGATATAATAATATCATCTAGTTTGCGCGATAAGAACCGCAGCGGCTCGGGACCGTCATCAGTCATATACGGTTATAGAATAACGCGACAACGGCCGCAGCCGGGGTTTAGTGGAGAGGAAACGGTCCGATAAACACGGCCCCGCGCGCCCGCGACGGACTTCGAGGACGCGGCATACGGTCAATCGTTCGTGCTTGAACGCGCGCTCTCACCCTTTTCCCCGTGTCGATGATACAATAAATACATGTATATAATAAAGCGTCGCAAAAACACGTCATAATACGGCGGCGTCTCGCGATGAAAATAAATTTTCTAGCCCGTATGGAAAACGATAGGCCCGCGCGGTTCTTCCGGCCCGGCGGTGACTCGCCGTTTTCCGTGTCGTATTAAACGTACGGGAGAAAACAACCGTTTTCGGCTGCGCGATCGTACGCCTCGGAATAACTCACGATCGTTCCAGGGGCTAATCAAAAAAAATCGCGAGTGTGTGAACGAAAATGTGTGTGTGTGTGATGTCCGAAAAACGTTCTTGGGATCAACGCGAGATTCGCGGCTGCAGTAGTTGTCGAATGGAAACGAATCCGCACAGTACGCCTCTTGTGGGCCTGTTCGCGAAATCAAATTACGACCGGCACGCGAAACTATGTACAAATAAAACGCTCCCTTCGGAAAAATCGCTCGGAAAGAGGGTTGCGGTTGTAAAATCCCGAACGCACATTGTAGACTTGTTAATGCCGCGTTAAGCCAATTATATTGGCTTTTCCGTCGTGTCAGTTATCGTACACCATTGTGTACAAACGATTAATATGTAACGTTGTACGACAATATCGTGATTATTTTATAGTCGACACGCGTATAATATGTATAATACGTATTGATGATTGTATTACGGTTTAACACACGATTGTTCGCGACGCGCCTAATCCAATTGTCGTACGTACACTCCCGGAAATCGCATGCATCGAAACAGAGGAGTTTTCAATTTGTGTTTTAGCGTCGTAATAATTTAACACCGACAATACGATTCGATTTTTCACATAAACCTTTATATAATTCCGTGTAATCAGCGTTACATCGTTACAGAAAACCCTACAGCTTTTCTAATAAAACACAAACTACGTAACTACATACATTGCACCTCACGTGTTTTCCCGCACATACTCAGAACCGTCGTACGCGATTAGTTATTAGTTACAAAGTGAAAACACGAAACGTTGAACTGCGTATACTTCCTATACCCACGGTTCGTAACTGCCCTTTTCAAAGTTAAAAGAGTGTTTTACGTCTACCGAATTAGCAACTGCACCGCGTTATAGGTACACCTCCTGATCTTACCCACGTAAGATCTGTATTATGAGCTGCTGAATTAAGTAACTTTATTGAAACGATATCGTAGCGAAGCAAAAAACAAAACAACCCTCCTTAAATCCCTCGTATAACACCGTGTCTGTTCATTCGTACCGCTCTGTATTCACGTTCCCCCTCAACCCCCCAGTGTCCGGCTTTTTTTTTTTTTCGCCCCTAAAGAAGCGATAGCTCCGCGGCCGGACGGATTTTTATTATCTAATGGGACAGAAACCGTGTGCGTGTTGACCCCATCGCTAACAGCTACACCGTTTATTATTATTAGCGATGTATACCGGGGGTGAAGAGAAGAGAGAGAAAAAAAACCCCCGTAACGATTTATCATTCGCGTACGATGATACAGCGTGTAACCTATCTGGTTGTATAATTTTCAGCCCTCGTACACTGCACACACGTACGTAACAATATGATACGCGTATTATTATTATTATAAACACGCATCCGAGACCGAAAAGAATGAAAAAAAAAAAAACACGATTTCTAAATCGTGATAAAAAAAATACATTCAATCTATTACGATGATAATAACGTACCTACGAGAGAGAGACGCGTGATTCCGTCAAATGTACTGAAACGGAGCGATATGCTCTCGAGTCGGCACCCCCTCAACGTGTGTATTCTTTGCCGGCCACTTTAAATATTATAATAATTATAGGAGCCGGTCGATCAATGTTTTATCGTAAAATGCTTGTATCTAAAAGTGAAATAAAAAGTAGTTTGGTAAAAAAAAATTGTTATGAAACTATGTCAATCTAACAACGTATTTTTGTTAAAACAATCGATTTTTCGCGTTTAAAAACAATAGTCGAACACACCACATTCGTCATTGGCACGTCGCCGATAACGGAATACGAATAAAATATTTTTACCCCGTCGAATGCTTTTTAGTATTTCGATTCGCTCCAAACTCGACGTAATTCAAAAAAAAAATATTTCGAACGATTTCGTTGCGATTCGAATACGATTTTCCCAATACCACCGGTACGGTCGTATTAAATTTTTAACCGTATTTTACCAAGTCTACGTACTACGTCTTTAACGGTTATCCTCGGCGAAAAAGTCCACACCGTCGCTCGAAATGTCTCGTTAAAACTACTCGAGATTTGCAGGTCGAGATTTCGTAGGTGGTTTTCTGGGTCGTTCTATTCAAAAGGGACCGGTATCAAAATGGGCACCATACGATACGCCTATAAACAAATTTTCCAGAACTCTGTACGTTGATCACCGAAACGGTCGCCGTCCGGAGTACACTGCAAAGTGAAACCGTTTGAAAAAGCGTTCCGGTACTCAAAATACTAAAACGACACCGAACGAAACTTTGCACAAAATTATATTATATTATACACCATCACACCATCACACGACTCTCCGAGAGCACGTACTCCTCGAGTTACCGCGATATATTCCGCTGTTTTTGTCGACATAACAGACTAACCTGTACGATCGAAAATCTCGGCGGTCAGTTTTTTTTTTAACAATTATCGTCGGTCGGCGTCGTCCTCAAAGTGCGGCC
Source organism: Hormaphis cornu (assembly GCA_017140985.1). Taxonomy (NCBI): domain Eukaryota; kingdom Metazoa; phylum Arthropoda; class Insecta; order Hemiptera; family Hormaphididae; genus Hormaphis; species Hormaphis cornu. Next base: position 886,671 of record JABAOA010004355.1, on the reverse strand, counting down.
GACTTCGCGCCGTCGTCCTCAAAGCGACGAGTACTACCACTACGAAAAACGTTACGCAAAGTTTTTGCGGCGTTTTTTTTCATCCCCCGCAAATAGAGTCACACGCTGGAAAAAACGTTTTTTCAACGGGGAGCGCGCCCGTTTGTTTGGACGAGCGGTTAGAGGTTGTCGGACCTTTTTTTTTTTGTATACTTTCGCAGTCAGATCGAGTACGTGTGCGCCACACCTCGTATACATACATACAGGTCTCGGGTACACGACGATTCCTCTGACCGCGGAGTGCTACGTATGTATCGCGCGGCTCTTCACACTCGACGGTCAATTTATTATTGTTACAATGGTATTATACACACGTGTGTATACGAAAACGGTCTTGTCGCGCGCACTCTCGAACGCTTAAGCGTGTACAGAATGGAATTCCTCGGGAGGACAGCAGTTCTCTCCGCCGCTGCAGCAGCAGCAACAGCAGTGTCACAATAGTATTTTAATAGCTTCCGGCGTTTTGTGCACACACACAAAATATTATAATAATATACGAAATGCCCACCCACGTACAGCTGCCGCGGGGACGAGCTCGCCGCCGCCAAGCAGTCTGCGCCGTAATGGACCGAGTCTCCGCGCGACAAACCGGTTAAGCGTGTCGAGTTGGTCATATACGGTTACACAAAATACGAACCTGCGCAGGTACGTACGACACGTCTCGACAATATAACGTTATTGTTGTATTTTCGTACCCGCGCGGGGCGAAACGAGAGAGGGTGGAAAAAAAGATTCATTGATGACGACCGTTCCGCGGTATAAGAAAACATCCCTATCGTGTGCGTATCGTATTGTGCGTACTATATTGTACGAGCGCGTAAAAGCGTCGTCGTCGTCGTTATCAATGAACGATTAAAAAAAAACCGAATGGTATTCACGTGTTGTTTGGCCGACGACGATCGGCTGCAGTCGCTGGCACCGAACCGGGGGGGTGTGGAGAGTGTGTGAGAAAAGACGAGAGAGAAAAATACCTCAGCAGGACAAGTGCGCCGCCGCCGAGTTAATGGGTTTCTTTGTTCGATTGAAACGTTTTTCAACGTGGTCACTGAACACACCGTACAAACACGATGTGTCTACTTAGTCTCGTTATAACAATATAATATGTTGTGTACAGCGACACAAAAACGTACAAAACTAACGACAAACCTTTTCCTAATACATACGTGAAAACTGTGATTCGTTCGAAATCAATTGTTTCTGCGAACGAAATTTTACCCCTGGGTCAACGAGTTTTTCCATCTCGTTTTTCAAATGTAATCTGTTGTTGTACAATACCACGGCGAGAAACGTGACGAACAAAACAACGTCGTGCGCGTCGCTGTTGTACGCAAAAGTCCTACGTGTGGACAGTGTGAAGAAAAGTTCAATTTACTCCTCGTATCACCTTCATAGTGGGTTTTTAAAAAATCAATTGTCAACGGAAATTTCAATAGCGGTAAGTATATCATTATAGAATCGCCCGATCCCGAGGTCACCGCACGAACTCGTAGTTAACTTAACGACATTTTTCGTGGTGACCGTGCAGAAACGACCGTTCATTGTGCATGGCGTACTGTGGTCGAGTTGCTCTGCCAAAGGCCAAAACAGCGTGTAAATAATTAGAATTCGCGTTTTTAGAAAATTCGCGAACAGGTTTTGCGAAAAAAAAAAGCGTATTGGTTTGCTATACAAAACGGATTTCGATGCGGTGGGTTTCGAAAACAAATTTTGTTTTGATTGCGATTTTTCGAATGCAAATCGTCTTATGCTGATCGAGTGCTATTAAAACCGTGTAGGAACATGTAAAATACTCACCCGTAGACTTGAGACGCCCCTGAATAAAACCGCATTCGCCCAAAAGTGTTTCCGTCGAATTTCCACAACGGTCGAAACGCTTTCGTCCCTCCGACCGTACATAACACAGTACCTATGGATGTGTCACCACTTTCACGCCACAACCCCGGGTATGGTGGAAACGCAATGTCGTTATGTCATATTACACAGGGTGTTTAAGATGTTTGCAACTGTAAGTCATTTTTAGACGGCATAAATTTAATTGTACGATTCACTGCATCTGGAAGTATACGAGCATAATCCAACCAGCGCGCGTATACCACGCCAGGCGTCAAACGCGTTTTTCATTACGTTTCACGTCCAGTTTTTCGCGCCGGCAATCGTTCGTGTTTTTTTTTTCCCCCGATAACGTCGATCGAACGATGAAAACAATTCGAAAACTCGCGGTTTAATCGATAAAATGCGCCATTTTGTCAACATTTTTCAGTTATCCACTATACGATCGTATCAATGTATTCAAAGATCTTTGAAACGGCCCTCATCGCTGTTCTAGAGATTCGCGCGCACATGTGGCGTACGTTCTGTGCAATCTCCGTCGCCGTCGTCCCTTATATATATTATATACGTAGTGCCCGGTCCGCTTCACGCTCGGCCGCCAATGAAATTAATATACGAGTACTGTTTCGCGAACCTGCGGGTCCGGTGGCGCGTGTACGACGATTTATAAATTAGACGGAGACAGAAGATCCCTCGAAACCCTTTAAACCGGCGCAGGAAATCGTCGATTATTCAGCGGCGATGCACGTCATATTTTCCCCCCTCGAGCAGGAACGTTTCGTTTCCGGATCGTATTTCCCGTCTGCGGAAGAAAACGTTATGATATCTCTATACACATTTTTCACTTGTTATATTCGAATCGGCCGACGTGCAGTGCCGTATCGTTAAGTGCGCAGAAATAATAACACGTTACGTACGTAGGTTCTTGGTCTTGGTGAAATATGTTCCGTAATGAAGAAAACAAAAACGATTGGTATACCAAACGATTTATAAAATTAAAGTGTTTCCTACGTCGACGCGAATCCGTAGCCAGGCGAGAAGCTGGTCCAGTTTCGCCGTTGTTGTTTTTTTGCACACTTGACGCTTCTATCAGCGTATGCTGTCCGTGTAGTTCGGAACTTTTGTCGGCGCGGCCGTCTCTGGATAAACCGCAGCCACTTGTCGACTGTCGCGCGTAAAAATACGCTCCTCTGGTCATTTGATTTTTTCCTCTTTGGTACATTTTTTTTTGCTCTTTTAAAAACGTTTCTTTTCGTACGAATAGCTTTCCGTCACTCGCGGGGCGATTTTTTTTTTTAATTCGCGAATTCGTTTACGATTTCCACGTCACGGTACAGAAAAATTATCGGGGCATTCCACAAAGGGCTCACGCACGATTCGTTTTGCACGCGTATCGCGATAATGTCGTCATCTCGAGCCGACAGGGACGCGAAACGGGCTCGGACTTCCGTCTCGTGTGCGAGCGACTTCCCCGCGCGTCACGGGCCGTTTGACCTGACCGGGCGTCCGCGACGATCCGGCGCATTTATCGCGCAGCCTCCGCGAAAACTCGTACGTACGATCGGGGACCTGGAAGTCGGACGGCAGCCGCTCGTCGTCCGGTTCGCGTCACGCCGACAAAATATTTTCATGTTACTGTTCTTGCGATTTTTATATTATTTATACCTCTGGAGTGGCTAGCGAAAATCGTCGAGCAGCCTGCGGGATTCCAGCGAAAACGGCTGGGACGGGGGAAAACAAACTAAATCGCATCACGATTAGTAGCAGTTAGCAGTGAATGTTTTTGAATGTTTGAAAACATTTTAACCGTTCGCGCGTGTTCCTTAGAACTATGCGGAGAACTACAAAACAGTAATGAGGCGAACGCGTCAGTTTTTCAACAGAAAATATGCTTTAAACGTTTCGCCGTGTGGGCGCGATTTATATTTTAACGATGCCGAATAATTTTCATCCGTCAAACTGTTCGTGTTGTCCGTCGGACTATTTGTTATCAGGGTCGGACCGGCCCGAGGTTTTGACTCACGCGGTAGACGAGTAAAAACTTTTAACGTCAATTAAATTTTATTTTAGTTGTCGGTGTTTTTCAATGCAGAATAATTTGTTTCATTCGACGTAACCGAACCCTCCCTGTCCCAAAAGCGTTTACTCTTGGTGCGCTTACTGGTACATACTTTTTTTAGCGGTCCCTTTAAAACAATTTGCACGGTAGGCCTTTTTTAACCAGTCCGACCCTGTTCGTTATTACTGTCTCGCGAGTCGAAACGTGCAAACCCATTCCTATGATTAAAATACGTTATGGTTTGTTGTCCTGACAGTGAATCACAGGAGAAATCCTTTTTCTTTTTTTTTTTTTTTGTAAAGATTCAAAAGACTAATCAAATTTTGAAAATTTTCTACGAATGACTAATAATAATTATCATTTAATATTTTACTCGCGATTTGACTTTGTAATAAGGTGTATGCTGCGTAAAAACATTCTCGTCCCCGTCGCCGCCGATTCAAACCCGTCTGCGCGAACAAAAAAAAAAAATCTTTTTTATGCGAACGTCTCGCTCGGGTACGAAAAAACGCTGCTTTCTTTCCCCGAACCCTACCCCGGTACCCTAATCGTCCCCTACGCGGACCGAAAATAATGTAAACGCGCGACACCGCCAGGTATTATAAATTTTACAGTTTATTTGACACGTTTAAAATAATAATAATAATACATACACCCTGATGCAGGTCGGTCGCAGCGGACACAATGAGAAAAAAAAAGTCTGCCGTACCAAATAGATTTTTTTCCCTCGTCTTATACGACGACCGACGCGAATCACAATCGAAAACTAATATTTATTTTGCATCGCATTGTAAAAATTGTATTATTATTTTTTTTTTTTTCTTTACCCGCTATATAGACCTCAAACCGTGAAATACCGATACCCGTCTGTTAGCATCACCTTTCGTGTACGTAAAACGTAATTTGAAAATATAAGTACGTACATGGTATAATGACGAGAATAAAAAAAAAAAAAAGAAGAAAACAATTTATTTTATATATACACCACACAACATTTTTCATTGCGCAGAAGCGGGGTATCGGTAGGTACTAGAAATATGGATTGTTAATTGTGTTGAAGATGTAAAGTTTTCCCATTGCAAATAATGTGATAATATGCTCATTCGAGCCACTTACGCACGTGTAAAGAAAGTGAGTAGCGTAATACCATATAGTATTGTCCGAAAATTCCTTAAAACCATTACGACTTCAACAAAATAAAACTGTAAGAATGGACCAAAAAAGTTTGGAAGGTTAAACCAGTCAAAACAATAGAGATTTTAAGGTTTTGTCAATAAGATTCGCATAAAATATTGTTATCGATCGAGAAACATAAAAATACGCGGTTTATTGAAGAGAATAAAATAAAACATAGAGCTTCAGTTGCTTAAATAAATCACGTATAAACCAAAAACCCGTGATCAAAGATTCGTAGATCATTATCTGGGGCCTATTTAACTCATTGAATTGCAATGAATTGAATTTTATAGTAAAACAGAAATTATTAAACGATGAAAACAAAATCCAAAAAATTAGAATAACAAGTAGATGGTAATTGTGTAACATAGCTTAGTAAAATTTATGTAAATATTCAAAGTTGGTATAGTTATTTTAGATATTTTGTTTTTACGAGTTAGTCGTGTACAGGTATTATATTTAACATACTAAAATCGTCAAAAATGTTTCATTGCATATTGTATTATCTGTATTTACGTGCCTCTAAATTTTTATTTTTATCGTTGTAATTATCGATATGATAAAACGTAATTCTGTAGCTTTCTCTATCCGCAACACAAGCTATGCTCAAAGGAGATAGATAATCGAAATTTTTTTAAATTTACATGTATAACATATTGTTTTTCGATTAATAAAAAAAAAATATATTTATATACGTATATAGATAAACGATAAAAAAAAAAAAACACAACATAACGAAGGTGTACGTATTTAGGCTACGGTTTTGGTTCTAGTTTCTATACAAAAAGGAAGGTGCAGTTTCATTTCCAAAGACGAAATTTCCTGTCGGTTAGTTTTCATTACCGCGTCCGATAAAACACAAAAAAAAAAAACGGTTCTATAAACATATTATGTTGTTCTTTATCTTTAAACATTATTCAATTAAATGTCAGTTTATAAGTGTTACGAAAACCGGTTCAAAAAGGCGAAAACTTTGGTCCGTTTTCATTGGTAACGAAACGGAACGCATTGTGACAAATTTTGATTTGTCAACATCAACACTCGCATTGTTATTGTTGTCGCACGACAAAACAACGTTTAAACGGCGGCTATTTTCCGTTATTTTTACGATTTGTTTACCCCACAGCGGACCGCCTACACGGTTAACCGTGGAAAAAAAAAAAA
>JABAOA010004355.1:771105-880303 GCA_017140985.1 Hormaphis cornu | reverse complement strand
CGCGCGCGGAACATCCCTTTGCCGTAAATCTGCGCTCGTCCGACGCACAATGCACAATGAACGTCGTGGACGCGAGCTTTTTTTATTTATTTTTTTTTTTTCGTCACACGCTCCGTTTGTCCTTTTGTCGACGATTTTTTTTTCCTTTTTATTTTGGGTACAGTTTTTTACTATTTTTTTTTTTTTCCAGTATTTCGGAAACAACGTCGCAGCTACTTTTTCGCCCCAGTTTCGCCCTAAATTATACGTTTGGATTTTATTATTATCATACTGGTACAATAATAATAATAATAATGATATTGCCGACGGCCCGCTGCACAGTCGAATTACTTCCGTTCGAAGTGGCATGCCGTCCAGTCTCCGACGAGTAAACTCAATTATTTTTATGTCCGCTTATTGCTTTGCTCGACGACTGCAGCACGTCGACGATTTTCGGTATTTGTACGAAAGCGTACGATATAATATTAATAATACGTCTGTATGTACTGTCCGAAGCAAAACGCGTATGAAAAACTGTACGGTTTGATCAAGCATGGCGAAAACGGTCAGTTCAAAAAAAAAAAAAAAAGGGGACCTAAAGTGAGAAAAATTTGCTGCAGGGGGACCATTACACGTCAAAGGAGCGTTCTGTGCAACCCTCGATTAGTAAGTATTATACTGTTTTTGAGAGTCGATAACTCTCTGTCGACAGGTATATGGACTCTGGTGATATTTTTGGTTGAAGCTTTTTTTTTTTAAATTTTGCCAACTTTTTAAGTTAAACCCCGAAAACCAAGAAAAACGGTTGGGAATTGCGGAGTATTTTCCGGTTTGTAACGACGTTTTCGGGTAGAAGTCAGTACGGCTTCAATTGGATCGCCTTTAGTTAAAAATGTAAAGTTAACAACAACAAAAATCAACTAGATAAGTTTAGGTAGAAAATGTAACAAACTTAACAAAGTTACAAAAAAAGTTAATCATTTATTTTTATCCTAACAAGTAATAAAACCTATAGTATAGTGTAATGTCTACGGTATTTTCAACTCGCATAAATAGTTAGAAAAATGAACTATCAAAATAAAAAAAAAAGTCAATAAATTATGTTTGGTAAAAAAAGATAAACACAGGTAACTTTGCAACGACGATAATCGACTATAAAAAGTTGACTTCGTACAATGACGTTTTTAAACGACAAAGTTAAAAAATAATTAACTTTTCTACTAGTATACGATTGAAAACACAAAAACAATTTTGAGGTGACGCGGGCGAAAACGGTTTTCGAAATATAAATATACTTTTCGGGGATAGTAAATTAAATTAAAAAGACTTGAACGCAGCGCGATACTTACACTTACATACTATCACAATAACTTACTGTCGCGCCTTAAATACACAAAAATCGTTTGCGGTCGACTGCCTATACGTATATTAGTACTCGGTTTGCAGATAACATGTACCTGTTGTAGGTGTACAATAATATTGTATTACCGGTGAACGCGCGTATTATGCGAAAAACGTTTAATCGACTGTCATAAATCGTTTTCGCGAATAATCCGGGGGCTTTTTTTTTTTATTATTATTCCACAAAGGTTTTTCAAATCGATCTCGCGGTCCGGTGTGTATTGAATTTCGGTTTTCAATCAAAAACACCCACCGATTCATACGGCGGATTCTCCGCGCACCACCTGGCCGCTGCTGCTGCAGTATCCGGGCTAAATCGGAAAAAAAAATAAAAATAAATAACAATAATATAATAGCGCGAAAAACACTCTTTCGATGGCCGATACCTACGTGTTTGTGTGCGAATTATAACATTTTATTTTTGTCCACGACAATCGTCAAAGGGGTTAATTTCCACGCGCACACACACACACGCCCCGAGTTTGGATATATTTTATACCGTGTACGGCGATAGAAATATTATTACTATAATATAACGTTATGCCTTCAACCCCCGCACACGTGAGCGTATTGTTGTATAAATACGTACCTACATCGAGTGTGTGGATTCATTGTATATTTTTACACCGTTTCTCGCCATATTATCATATCGATAGTTGTTGTGTGTGTTATATTATCGAAGAGTCGCGAACGAATCGTCGTGCCAAAACAGACACGTCGTATAATACAAATATGAATAATAAGCTGCGCAGGGGGGCACACCGCGGAGTGTAAACAGTGCCATTCAATATTTTCCACCGCGGCCAGCAAACGACAGTTGTATACCACCTACCTCTAAATATTTGTAAAAACTCGCGGAAAAATCGTAAATACGTATCGTTATAATAATAACCTTCCTATAAATATAACCCACGTCACAACGTAATATTTGACACGCATTTTGTACGATATTACATATTATTATAGTAGGTGTATACAGACAGACGGTTATTAGCCGAATCGTTATAATGCTCACCGAATAGTGTAACGGTCGATTGAGTGGACGGTCCTAATAGTATACATAGGTACGTGGTGTGGGTATATATATAAATATTTGCAGCAGCAATCGAAAATTACATTTCACAGAGGCAGGGGTTAACGTGGTAGGACTCGGTCCGTCCACCCCTGACCACGGTTCAAAAGCGACCCCTTTGACCGATTTTCGAGAAGAAACGGAACACTCAAAGACGAACCAAAACAACCCGTTAAGGACCAAACAATTGCTTTTATGTACGTTCAGTTTCCTTCTTATTCAAATATATTTTCAACTCGCATTGCACAGACTTTTATTTTGGTATGACCGCGAATAATCGGATTTAAAATTGATTGAAATACAGTAATTGTTGACAAAGATGATATAATAGTGCGAGTACGTTTTAAATAACTTTTTGATGGGATTATGACCAAATCTCGTAGTGACCAACACAAAAAATAATACTGCATTACCAACTTTCAAAACTGTTTTACCATATTTTTATGTATATTGTTAGAGAGTGTATTAAAGTTTCTTAACTGAAAATGAAAAGGTTTTATGAAACAGTAATAAAATGTGTAAATCTGGAAAATTCAAAACTCGGTAAGTTGTTTTTTTTTTTTTTTCATTCGTCGTGATTCACTCTACTAATTTCACACAACGATTCGTTTGATTCTTCATATTTGATTTGTCAAAATTTCAAGTAACTAAAACGACTTCAATCGAAGCATTTTTGAAAAGTTTGATTCTTCCGTTTTAGGGTCGTGTTACAAAAATTAAATACGGCCAAAATTCGATCACACGCGGTTACATATTGTAATGAACAGACTGATAATGAAACAAACGGTACTACAATTTGTAAAAACAGAACATACCATTATACTTAACCAAGAGTAGCATATAGAACGCAACAAAATCTTTTGATACAAGGCATCCCCCTGCTAAATGTATGTAATGTCAATTAAATTTTAAAAAAAAACTTATCACTAGATCACCTATTTATTATAATATAGTTTTTACAAAGAAAAGTTTTAATTAATGTATCAAATTGTATTTTGATATTGAAAATTCGTTTTTTGTCGTTTTCAAGTAAACCATCAACATCGCAAACTTGAAACAGCAACGACCGGCTGCGCCGTACCATCGCATACCCTGCTGGGTGTACGATTCTGGAGGGAAATAGTGGAAAAGGGGCGATGGCGAACGGTGAGTTTTTTTAAGAGTGAAAAATTCCTGCAGCGTCTCACAATTACATCCGCCTTAAAAAATGTGAACCTTCAATACGTTCAATCTACCGTTTTACTAGTAATTCTTACAATGAATCAAAAAATGTAACCAGTATACGGTTAACGGTATATTATCATCGAGCGAACATGCAATAGAAAACATTTTAAAAATAATTTAAATTTTCAAAATTTAATTCAAAATGGTCATATTTATCGCTACGAACGTTGTCAGTGTATCACGAATGAATTATGAAAATATTAAAAAAAGAACGCTGTTTGATTTATAATAATACTATAATTGATGCTGACTCCGAGACGATTGTAGACGATAGAACGATCGCAGCAGTGTAAATATTAATATAATAAAAAAATAAAAAAAGGAGCCACAGGTGAACCGGCCACCTTGTCGTCGTTACGGGGTTAACGAGCCGTGCACGACGAGGGGGCGACCGCGCAATTTTATGGCAAACAGTTTAATACGCTCCGCCACCGGCCTTTGACGGAGAAAACGTCTCGTGATTTTCGAACGTGCGAAACGGACACCCGCTGTTGCCACACACGATCCGTACTTCCAACGTTGGAATCGTTTACATTTTTAAAAAAGAATTTTCATTCGAAATACTTTTAAAAAGTAACCTAACCCACGCCTATTACCGACCGGCCGTCAAAATCTTCTGATTTCCGAAACCGTCCGCGTACGCGTACAAAAACTGCACAACCGTGTCAAATGAGCAAACATTCCAAACGGTGTTCAGTCCAGAATCCCTTCGGGTGACGAGCATCCAAACGAATATAAAAACATAGTATGTTTATGTGGTTAGAATTTAGATATTGAAAACGACGGGTCAATTTTATACGATCGGTGAGTAAAACGGTCAAAACACGACCGGACAAAACATAATATTTAAACGTCAGACCGATATCCGGGGCCGGCTGAAGTGAAACGGCACACCTTTTTTTTTTTTTTTTACGACCTTATAGTTCAAAAAAACGTAACACAATTGCTACCTATAAAAATATGGTGTGCGACTTTGGCAAAAAAAAAAATTACTAAAAATACACACCCATATTATATTTTCAGTCATCTTTTCATTCCTTTAATTTTCTCTCCTGAGAAAACGAGCAGTGTCGCGACTGTACGATGTATTTAGATACTGTTAAAAAATCTAGATTCAGATAGAAATAATATATACTTAACTTATCTCCGATCGCACATGAATAGAGTTTGTCTAGACGAAGACCGAGATAAAAAGTAACGTTAGATTTAAAACAAAAGTAAAATAAATCTGTGCGGAAACATTCGTTTTCTACGAAATCTAATAAAATTAAAAAAAAATAGCGTTCGAATAACCGTTCTGGGTCGGTTTGAAAAATAAAAAACATTTTTTTTGTGTTTTATCTAGATAACAAGTCGAGTGATGACGATTATTATTTCGTTAGAAATATTAATTTTCGGTCGATCATTTGGATGTTCGTCGAGGCAAATGCGTTCGATTCGATTATAGTTATATAGATACGTTTACACGTATCAATTATTTTATTTCGTAGACATTATTAGCCTCGAATTAGTGCATAGTGCATATTACGACTTTTATTATTAAACAATTGATAATATATTTCGTAACGAGCGCACGTTTGTTGTTCAGGGCCGGACGGAACGTACCGAGATAATTGCGAAGGGCCGATGATAATCTTCTGACTATTACATTGACATTTTGACTGACTTTTGCGCAGTGTTCAATGATAAAGGTGTTTTACTTACCTGCGTACACATTTTTCAGTCGGTTGTATTAAAACGCAGGGTCGGTAAATTTTTAAAGCTCGAAGGGTCGAATGTCCTTGTATTTCGTATACTCTCAGTATCACTGTTGTATGATAATGTATTTATCGTTGATAAGGTTCGTCTTTTCGTACATAACCATAATACCTTACCGCGTATTCTGCAGTGGTCCACGAAGCGGTTGGACGTTCTGAAAACATTTTTTTTACGAAATTCAGATATTTTTTCGATTGTAGCATTTGAAAATTCCGAATCTCTATAGATTTCCCGCGCGCATTGAAACGCAGAGAGCAAGGCGCGCCGTAAAAAGTGCTCGGGGGATGAAACCCGCGCATGACCGCGATTGCCCGGACACGTTTTCATTATTACTGTCGATAGTGCGCAGGGTGGTCGATTCCGGGTGACTGTGGCACAAAAAAAAGAAAACATTTTTTCGCGATATTCTGAGAGTTTTTAACAAGAATGTAATACGTAATAATAATGCGTCGTGTACGTAGGCTATACGCAAACACCGTCGATCGCGTTTGCATTGTGCGAAAACGATTTGTTGTGAGACTAGGACAAATTGCCGTATTCACCGCGCAATATTATTATTACGTGAAATACAAAACTTCACAACACCTGTGTGCAGAGCTGTATGACGCGTTTGTGTGTGTGGATACGAATTTCGTTTGTAAAATATCCGCTGCGCGAAACTCGTCGGACAAAAGCCGCCGCGCTTTTGCGGGGGTGAGCGGGGGCAGGGGCGAGCTCGCGCGCGGCTGCTGCTGCTGCTGTCGTCATAAATCGCCCCCGGGGCCGAGAACGGAAACCGCAGAAAATAACAATATAACGGCAAAGTATACAATAATAATATCGTCGTGTTATTGTGTGCGAAACGTACAGAACGTACGGAATAAAAATGGGTATTATACTGTACGTCGAGCCGTTGTTCTTGTCGTTTGGCCCCGAGAAAACGTAAAATTCTCGCGGCAAAAACAATCGGGCAGACGCCCCGCCCGCGAACAGGTATTGTATACCACTACTACTGCTGCTGTACATTTATACTTTATCGTTGTCGTTTTAATAGTGTTATAAATTATTATTGTTATTATTAAATCGTCGTTTGCCATAATACGTATATATATTATTATTATAAACACGAGCAGAATAGAGACCGCTGCGACCGACCGGGGTATTTCGTCTCCGGTCTATGAATGGACCGAACGGAATAAATGCGAGCGTCATTGTGTTACGACGACGGATAAAAACGCCGGACCTCGGTGGCGCGTTCGCTCGCGTTCATAAATGAAAAGGCCGTATAACGTTATAACCGCGGTTGCGGTGTACGCGCCTATTATTAGGTATAATAGTATCACTTTTACGTTTTTATTTTATTATTATTATTTATTTTTATTTTTCCGGCCACCCGGACTCGGTCGGATGAGACGAACTATGAATGAATCGCTCGCCGCGGCAGCTGCAATTAACCGTATTACGCGCGCGCGAGCTCGCGCATCAATCAAACCGGCAGAGACAACGACGTCGACGACGCCGCGCGCTGTCATCGTTTGTTTCGTCGGTAAAATAAAAAAAATACGAACAAACGAAAAAAGGTTTTTTTAAATAATATTTATATGAATTAAAAAAAAGAATACGATATTAAAAAAAAATACACGGGTACACCGCCGTCCGCTAACGCCGATTTAAACGGTTCCTTCCGTTCCGCTTTCGGGTTGTTTACCTTTAAACGCGCCGCGGAGAGTCGTGGCGCGCGGTACGCTCTCAACGCGTCGCGACGTAACAATACGATTTCATACAAACGAGGTGCCGAAAATTTGTGCGCAGGCCCCGGAAATATGAAAGTTCTCAATACGCGTATTTAATCTAACGAGATATAGCGAAAAAAACAAAATCGCCGAAACCGTGACACGGTCGAAACGAATCTTTGCGTTCGATTCGGAACAATTCGATGTTGAAAGTAGAGTTTTGCTGACCGTGCGCGCAGGGACGCGCCCGCAGTGTCGAAGCTCGGGGGCGACAAAATTGTACGCTGAGAAAAAAATTTTTTGAAAATTTTAAATGTTGTCTCGAACGATCTTGTAACGATTTCAATTGACGCTCGATTTTTATTCTTTATTTCCAGAAGCGAAGAAAACTTTCTTCTTTCTACAAGGCGCATCGGATTTGAACTCTTGATTATAATCGCCGAGAAGTACTATATTTTTATTCTCCCTACGACCGCTAGTTATTCAAGTGTGAATTGCGTAGTGTACACAATTTTCATCTCCGGGTAAATAATTATTGAAAATCGATTGAAAGAAAACTTTGTCACTATCCGCACAACTCGTACGAGTTTTTTGCTACTTGTTTTTTTTTTAGTTGTCCTCCGTTGTACGCGCTAGTTAGTCCTACCGAAGCGTTGAAAACAAACGACGTCAAGATTCCGCGGGCGTAAAAACGATCTGAAAATTTTCGGTCGAATCCGCACGTTAAACATCCGCATACGGTGTAGTTTTGTGTGACGAAAGATAATAACACGCGATGTCCAATAATGATATCGGAATGTCGGAAGAGCGGAATATTACGGCACAAAAGGATACAACAAGGACACGCGGCCAGGAGAAGACGAATACGGACCGTTTTGAGACGTTCTAGGAATAATTGAGTTCCAATACATATTACGGAGAAAAACGTACAGTTTTTATCGATCGATTACTTTCTGTTCTTCCTGTTCGTTTCGTTCGCGACGACGATGACTCTTTCGAAAACTTATCAAACGAAATGTTCGCAAACATCAAGGATACTCGAAACGACGTAACAATAAGGTTTACGACGAATTTTCGCCAAATATTACGAAAACCTCGAATACGTAACAGCTATTGTCGAGTACACCATTTGTACACTGAACTCGTGATTTCCAAAATCGATCCGTTGTTTGCAGAATATCATAAACATCAAACGCACTATTATACAGATGTGCGACCCACCCAAAACTGTTTCTATAAAGTACTCGTACAAGTCACTGCTCCGACAAGCTATACCACTCGCCCCCCAGACATGCAGTAGTCGTTACCAACTTCTTATTGGTTTTTTTTAAACTCGGCGTTTATACTCGCGTCTATATAGGGGTGCGTAGAAGGGTTTGCGCGCGATTTGTTTTCATTACGACATCGTGTGCAGCGGATCTTCTCCGTTCGGAGGATCAGCGGTGTCGACGCTATTAACTGCGCGCCCGTTAAACGACGGTGCCCCGGGGTGTCCTGTTTTGTTTTTATATTAAAAAATTTGCAAAATACGCGATACACACACGAACGTTTTACACGGGCGCGTGTACAGGGTGATTATTTCGTCGCCGGTTTCGCATCGTAACAGTCGAGAAGCGTTTCGAGAAGAATTTCAACGAAAAAGATGTGGTAAAAACCGTACCTATATTGGACGCGAGGTGCGGCTTTGGAGTTACTTTTTTTTTTAAAGTCGTCGTAAGATAATATAACTCGTATTAAATATGTATGTAATGACGGAGAATCGCGATTTTAAGCGGGCCAAACGGAACACTGCAGGTACTAGTCGTGTAAGTTTTAAAATATCGGCTGACGCGAATATTTTTGAAACTTTTGCGACGCGTTTCAGATTTTCCCGAAAATATGTATTTCGATCGGTTAAAATTATTTTTACGAGAGCCGCACGACGTGCACTGTAGTGACGGAAAAATAACGGTGGAAAAACCACCGTTCCAAATCGGATCGCTGAAATGTTTTATAAAAACGTTTGTTTGAGACTCTTTACGCTGAAAATCAAATACGTTTGAAGGCAATAATTACCGCAACGCAATTCCATATAGATTACGCGCACACGCGGATTTTCCTGTCGAAAGCGAGTAGTTTTTCCGCGTTGTGAATATGCATGCGCGCGTGTCGGCCGCGGAAAAGAAGTGTACGGACACAGCAGTCTAGAATAGGGTGTTAAGAAAATAAAAAAACGTTTTCGTTCGTTTCACGCGTCGATATTTTCTTCATGAAACGCGTACGGAAATAAAACGGGATTAAAACGGGACCGTCTTTTAAAAACGGGATGAAAAAGCGTGCCGTTTGAAGCGTTTCGGGACAACGGGACAACGGGTGATCGGAAAAGGTACAATCCCGTATTAACCGGGACACGGCAGTCTGGTAGTGCACAGCTGCTTTATTCGTTACTACGTTTTCCGGGCGGCACACCCTGTACAATAATCGTAATATCGCGTAATATTGCAACCGCTTCAACCCCCGGGCCCGCCGCGTTCTGACGAAGCTCGTGCGCACATTTTATTAGCACGTACACCCGTCGTCGGCGGCTTTGTTTCAATAACGATTTTCACGCCGTCAAACGCGATAATATGTTTGTTATGCATTATTATTGTTTTATACGCGGCAGGGAATCGTTGTTATTAAATTGTACCGTGTGGTATATTACACCACACGCCCTTCCGCGAAAATTAGTCGACGCGGCCGCCGTGTAGTGCGGCGGCGTCTCAATGCACCGCGGTAAATTGACTTCCCTAACCCCGCGCGATCGGCGTATATCTCTCGCAACCCCCGCGGCGGCACGCGTCCCGCGTTTAATACGTCGCCGTGGACCCGGTGACACCGTTGACCCGGGGGTTGGCGGATCAGCGTGATTTCGGAGCGCAGTAAAACCCATTCGACGGTTGACGGTTCGCTGTTATGGATACGACGACGGATTTGTAAGTCGGCAAAAAACAATACGGTTATACAACGCGCGTTTATCGTGTATCAACTGTTTCGGCGGTTTATCCATACACACACGACACCGTACCCGGCCGGTAATCCCGCGGCGACGGATAAGTTTTAATAACTTTTGTGTAATACTGTTATTATTACACGGAGCTCTCCGGAGATTACGCCGCCGACGTGGGACGCTGTCTGCGGGACGCTGCCTGCTCCGCCGGGGATCTTCTGGCCCCTCGCTACGACGGCCACGCGCAGTCCTGCGACCCCCGAACGTTTCTCGATTTTTCTCGCTCGGCATTACCGTGAAAATCGAATGACGAATGCTACGGAGAATTCGAGAAGAACATTTCGCGTTCCATGGTGTAGGTGCAAACAAGTACTACGCATTCGCCCCTAAAAAAGAGTCCGGCGTTGGCCGTTCTCTCCGTTGCGCGGCTGAAAGGAGCGTGACGCACGTCCCCGGTCATTGTGATGGCAAACGAAAAAAACGTCCTACAGAATTTCTCTGCAGTTATTTTGTATCTCGCGGTAAAAACGCGTCGTGATAAAACCGAATCGCGACGAAAAAGTAGAAATCCGTCCCGAGACGGGAAGTATAGCGATGAAAACTCGGCGGCGCCACCGCGTGTATGTATAGATCACTGAAAAGTCTGGCGGCCGGTTCGACGTTGACGGGACCTATTCGACGACGCTATTTAGTCAATATAAAACACTGCCGAGTGTGCGGCGTATCGATCGAGTTTGTTTTCGTCTTTCAGTATTTTTTTTTTTTTCCGCCCCCGGAAGCTTTTTGTTCGCAAGTTTTTCCACGGCGTGTCATACGAGGAGCAGTGAAAGCAGAAAAGAAAAAAAATAGCGAATTATTCGACAGTAAAAATGCTACGTTAATTCGACATCGGCCGGGCGGCGGACAATGGACGAGAAGAGGAGCGCCCGCCGGAAGCGAATCAACTCGACCGTCGTCGTCGTCGCACATAGTACACAATACACGCGGATTTTTATTGCGACCCCCGTCGGCGACGAAAAGTTGCCCTTATTGAACGTCACGGCTATGTACTATTATTGTACACAGGGTGATTTGTTTTAAATTTGTTTTCTTTTTTTTCGGGCCGATATAATCACGTTTACGATATGTCAACGTGTATTGTACGGAACGGTGCAGTTTTTTCATGCGCCTAACATGGATCCGGTTTGGCGAAAATCAACGGCAAAATCCGTTTTTTCCACCATCAATATTTTCGTGTTACGTTACTTTTTGAATTCAACCCGTCAAAAACGTCGACTTGATTTTGTGATACAACACCGAGTTGTGACGCATCGAGCGGGCCCAAATAGTCGGTAAGAGACTTTCAACTGTCAAGTCCAATCCGAAAATAGGATCTGAACATCGAATCGCTTTATTCCTCGAATTTTCAATCGCGTTTCAACCTCGATCGCAAAGATTAGGTTAACCCTAGGAAGGGTACCGCGCGCCCTGTGATTTATTCGCGATACAAAGCGCCGTCTCAAGTCGGACACAAGAGTGAGTGTTATACGTGTAACGGTGTGACCGATAGATCGGCGCTAAAGGAGAATCACGTAGAGTCGGAAAAAGAAATGCATGCTTTAATGGAAAAAAAAAAAAAACTCTGAAAAACATCGATTTACGTGCGCGTGAGGCGACGGAGAAAATCGCACGTAATCGGGCAATTTAAAATTGTTTTGTATCTACTTGAAGGAAAAAAGGGAACGATGAGTTTGACATGGTTGGGACAGTCCACGATTTTCGGTCGGCCCTTACCGTTCGGATGGTGTAGTCGGACGTTTTATATAACGTCATACTGGTAGACAAAGTATAACTATTTCTAAATTTCAGAATTTTATGTTTAACGCACGAATGACCAGAAGTAGTCGACTATTCGAAATAATAATTTTTATCGATACGTTGCTTGACGGTGATATTTTTGTCGAGTAAGTAAGTTCAGTGTTTTTCTGCATACTGTTGTGGCAGTGGCCTCACGTAATGTGTGATCATCCTGTATAATGTTGTTATGAGTCCACAGCAGACAGAATTACATATGGTACAGAATATTTTATTATTTTTATTTACATCACAATGTGCAGCTATCGTGAGCTGCAACTCTATCGAGTATCCATCCTCGAGTTGGCCGCATTATCATGCAAATGTGTACAAGACGACAGTAATATTATTATATCCTCTCGAACACAAAAAACTTCATTTCGTGTCTACAAAACGCGTAACTAAGTATTAATTTTGTGTAACATACCTACTGTCCTGGGCATTAACGAGGTAAAACTTTACCGGTTGAAGTATAAAGTAAGCGTTAAGTCAATATTCATCAAGTACGCCACTTAACTCGGGCTTTTTTTCGGGATTTTTGACTTTATAAGCTACTATTTTTTTTTTTAACTGGACGTTTTCACTTCAAATTAATTTGCGACGGTTATAGTATAAAAGCTAATTAAAAAAAAGTATTATTTAAGAAGAAAATGTCACGCAACAGTGTTAAAAATTTCTAATTTTTGTGATGATCGAATAAAATCAGGCAATACGTACGAATCGCATACGAAAACGAATACGTTCGCGTACGTTCAGCTGTATAATTTGTTTGGTTTTTTTTCATTTTTCAAAAAGCACCGAAACAATATTCCGACAAAACTTATACAGGAAGTACGAAACAAAAAAAAAAGAATCGTCGTGGAAACCGGTTCATCGTATTTTTCCGGAGTAACATACGTAAAAAAACACTATAAAATACCCGAACCTCTTATCGAAGTCGGTTAAACAGTGCTCGAAACGTTTTGAAAATCAAAAGGATCAGACGTTTCGTAGACCGTTATCGATAATAACCTCGTCGTAAACGTATATTATACGCGATGAGCAGCCGTTTATTCTCGCAAAATAATAGCGTAGTTTAATACTAAATGTACATATATATTATACTTCCCCGGCAGAAGGGTCGATATCGAAACGCGTTATTGTAATATATTATGTGCGTGTAGAGTATTTTTTTTTTCTTTAGGTTTTGAGCGTTAGCGAAGAATGTAGAATTGTTTTTACAAAGATTTGTTCATTTATTTATTTTTTGTTTTCTAATAGAAAGAATGCTCCAACTACCTCAAAAGATAGACGGTTGATCCGAGACGGTACTTCGTTCGAAGCGTTTTCTTAAAGTTTCGATTATTTTTAGAGTTTTGAGCCAAAAACAAAAGCGTCGAAATTTTTGAAATTTCTCCGTTTGAAACGTATGTACTCGTGTCGTTAAGAAGGGTTCAACGAGTGTACCGCTGAAATTTCAAACGATTTTGATCATTATCAGGGGAAATTAGAAATTTTCGAATTTTTTTTTTTTTTTTTCGCGCAGCTATTATTCCGTAAAACCTCCGCTTTGACACAATCGAAAACAACATAGTTAAAAAATGTAGAAAATCGGTTCGCTCAATCTCGGTTTATGGTCGCTGAACTCGTCATTCCGCGCGGCCGCTTAACGGGTTTATTACACGTCGATTCGGATCATTTTTCGATCGTGGCGTCCAAAACGAAGATCGGACCAGGCTCTTACACGATACTAGGACACAAATTTCGATGAAAGTTTTTATCGTTAAGTTTGCGTTTGCCGGGACCCGTACTAATTTGGACAACTCGCGCGCTCAGGGTCGTGTTTTCGAAGGCAACCGTCGCTTTCGGGTGTAAATCGATGCGTTCAAACCGCAGCTTCCGAACCGGCCCAGAGCGCAGTCGTTACACCGTCAAACCCACGCGACCTAGAGCGATCCCAAATATTTTTTCCACCCCTCCTCCCATCGATTCGTCATGTTATAAATACGTGTAATAATAATACGGGTGTGTAATGTGTTTATTCGCGGATATTCCTTTTTTCGTCTGTCTGTACAACACACACACACGATTTTTTAGTTTTATTTTATCCTCCTGCACCCTCCGCGCGCCGGAACACGCTAATGTAAATTCGGTGTCTCGATGACGCGGTAATATTGTTATTATCCGCGTTGCAGTTCCTCCCTCCTCCCCCCCGGTCGAGAAGACGCTGCCGCGGCGCGCACGCTAACCGGATCCGGAAGTGAGAAGGCCCTGCCCGCCCCTACGGCCCGCCACCGGTACCTGTCCGAAAATCGCGCGTACTTACAATATTATTGTTTTTATATCGTCGTTATCATATTTTAATGTTACGATACCGTCGTTATAGTATACACCGCCCGCGTACAGGGTGTTTCCATGCGATGCATCCCGGTTTAGGCAACATGAGCCACCTCGTGTAGCTCGTGGTTCCGTCCGAAAGAAGGCACCTGCAGCATTCTACCACGTATTCTTTCTACAGACAACTTGAAAAATTTAAGTTCGATTTCAAGTCGAGCGTCGAGGTCCGTCGTGTCCGAGCACGCGAATCAGTCTGCGGAGACCGTACGAGACGCATAAACAGCGGTTTTTCTTTATTTTTTTTTGATTCTTTATTCTGTCCATCCAAATATCCTCGATAAAAAAATATATGTGACCGTTCGGTCGACGCGTCCGGTTCCGATCGTCCAGCGAACCAGTCGGTCGAACGGTTTACGAGACACCCTGTGTGCGATGACGGTCGGCGGGCAAAGTGCCGCGCACGCATTAACCGAACCGTCGTCGTCGCGTGTACAACCCCTTCTTGTGCGCCACCGGATAGCGGCGTTCGATGACGTCGCGGTCACGTGCGCGGTCCCTATCGAAAAAAATAACGCGATAAAAAAAAAGACGGGCAGCGGCGACATTGTAACGCGATGAGGGCACGATTTTAAGAGCTGAAATTAAAATTTTTTTTGTCGACGACTTCGTGACGGCTTATCCGCGTGTTTTCACGGCTTTTTGTACGCTTGTATTACGGACGGAACGCTCCGATTTCAAAAAGTCAGCACCCTACTCCGCCGACGAAAGGATCTCAGGCGGTACTGCGGTGGTTCGAGTATTTTATTTTTTTTTTTTCGATATTTCGATTATTTTCCGAATGCCGGAAACGACAAAAATCGGAACAGTGATGAAACTCATAAACGATACATTTGAACAAGTGAGTGTGACACCGGTTTGATAAAAGTTTCGAATGGCTTCAAACATCTTTGAAACTCACGAGAAATTTACGTATATTGTGTTCGGCAACTGAGCCCACTCGGATGTTAAATAACACGTTGATCTACGACTCCGTCAAACCACCCACGCCGCCTAGAGCGATCCCGGCTTTTTTTGTTTAGGGGATCTTACCAGAGGATCTAGCCCCCGAATCGCGCCTATGGCACGACGATTCGAGCACTCGACCCGATAGCGCGTTGTCGACGTTAAACTGTTTAGGTATTTAAATGATTTGATACGTTTTTGTTACTGCATAACTGACTTGACCTGTGGGGACGTTTTTTGTATATTATGAGAGAAAAAATTATCGTTTTCGCCTCTTCAACAGCTCCCGACTTTAATGGACTAAGACGATTCGTTCTTTGATAATTTTGAAAATGAACGAAGACATTAATTTCAGATCATAATACGTGTGATAACGTGGCACTTTTGATGATTGTGCGTATAGCAAATTATCCTTCCAAAACCGATTCCAACGTCAAAAATTATTAACGTTTTTTCGTACAAACTACCGCGACAATTTGTTGTGACCCAAGCCCCTGAAATCTATTGAAACAGTATTCAATAGAGTACTTTGTTCGGTTAGAAAAAAAAAAAACGTCTCGCGGGGTTGAGTTTGAAGAAATTGTTTAGAAAAAAATTTAGAACCGGAAAATATCGAGTTTCAATCATTTTTGCAAGTGACGCGGCTTTAAAACTGTTTTATTGAAAAAAAAATGTTTTTGCTACACTAATGGAAATCCACGGGACGTATAATATCTGATGCCTGTATACCGTAAACACGAAACATTAAGAAAAAGCTCTTAAGCCGAGCGAAACATTAAATATAAACGAGTGAAATGAATTTCGTCGTTATTCACGACGACGTAGAAAATATGAGAGCGTATTATTTTAATACAAAATCCGTTGACCCACGATCCTTTTCACTTAGCGGGTTCGTATATTTTTTTTTTTCTTTTGCAGAAACCGTTTTATGAATGAAAATTAATCGCTTCGTCTAATGAAGAGGTTTTCCTCATTGAAACGAATATACAAGAACAACACTTTACAATAGCTTTATTTAATGAAAATTTACTTCCTCGCAGTATCCTCACATTTCGTTTAACACTTTAGTAGTTCCTCCGGCGTAAGATAGCCAATTAGATACGCCGGAGAACACTCTAAATTGAAACAATGTTTGCGTTAGTCTGTTTGTTTTTTGAAGAAATATTTAAATGAATTAATCACTGGTACACGCGTACATTTTTAATAATGAAATGATAACGAAGCGAAAAAATCCAAACGGTTAGTACGGTAATAGTGCAAATAACAATAATAGCTACTGCGCAATATGTCTTATACGTATAAACATAAAGTGTACTGGAATTGTTAAAAAATTCATCGTAATAAACTGCAGAATACAATAAAATAAAATTTTTTACCGTAACCATATCGTTACGGTCTAAAACAGAATACGTCCCGTAGAGAGCGCTGCAAGCATATATCTTCCTGTTTGAGAAAATTTACGAAACTTTCAGTCACAAACACAAATTACAATATAGTTTTAAGTATGAATTAAGAGATTTGTTTTAAAAAAATCTATAGAACAATAGGTGTAATAACGTACTTGTTTAACCGTTTTAACACTCGCGAAAACACTCATTAATAGATTCGCCGTAATGATATCATCATTTGTATTTTCGTTCTTGTTGCCGTTGTGTGTTGAGACACGTTGAGACACATTGCTATCGGGCCAAAATACAAATTACCCTTTAATGTGTTTTGGTTGACGTCACTATCCGATAATTTTAATAATTTTCAAAATGTATTCGTTATCGGCGAGGGCCCCAACGAATATTAGGGAGCCCGAAATTCGAAGAGGTTCAAGGCATCAACTCGTTGACGGTCAAGACCAGGTTAAAATGTCAAGTTTATTTTAATTGAACTCGTCAACTTGTTTTTTTTCTCAACTTTCTTAACGTGTTAACTTTTTTTTTAATTTAACGTGTAACAGTACTCGGCAACGACTAAATTTTTTTTTTTTAAAACTAAAAAGAAAATACGAAACGGAGGGAACGCGTTCGTGTACGCCCGAATCCGTTTATAAACCATTGCGTTTGTTTTAACCAAACTTGATTTTTTGTTCTATCAATCGACTAACGTCAACTGTTGTAACAACGGTTTAGAAAAAAAAAAAAAATTCGTTAACTCGCCCACGGCGTCGGCGGTAAACTTACGTCCTCGAAATGTTTTGTTTTTTTCATCGTTTCGATTCGGATCAAATTCGGTCAAATCCTGGGGCTACGCCCGAACATATTTATTTATTTATCGACATATTATGATGCGTACAGGTAACGCACCGTACGAGTTAACAGACGAACTCGCAGGGATAATACGATATTATTAAATAATATTATAATAGAACAGTGCGACTCGCGCAGTGTATTTTATATACCTGTATTGTATATTTACACGAACAATAAGCGAGCGCGGTGCGGCAAGAGTTGGCAGCTAATCGACACGAGGCCGATCCCCGGGAAGGGATCGGGTGGATCGCGAGGGGGTGGTGACCCTAACCCGAGCCTAATAAAACGCGTGTAATGATCCTGTCGTCGCCGTTTCGCTCGCGGCGAAAGTCGCGACTCGTCGCAGTTCCCGTCCGACCGCAACTGCACAACACACCCCAATAAGGGTACGTAAGGGACTTCCGAATCACGCCCGTCGACGTCCGCGGAGGCGTATATTCGCAGGGACGCCGCCGTTAGGTGTTTTACGCGGCGAAGAGGACGTTTGGAAACGTATCTGTTCTCCGTATAACATGTAGTGCGATGTAAATTTTTCGTTTCATTACGTTTTTACTGCGGTCGTCTACTATATAACATACATATACATTATTATAAACTGTTTCGTCCGTTACGCGATAACGTTACGATAACGATACGGATTCTTTTTTGAAGGCAAAATTTCCGCCCCCCCAAAAAAAAAGCCCCGGAATAATCGATGTTTTTACACACGTTGTTGAAGGAAACGGCCGTTTTTTCGTTTCGTCGGACCTTTTTGTTTTTACTAGTTTCGAGACTCGAAACGCACGCTCAAACCACGCATTCCGCTCGATTTTTAATCTTCAAAAATTTCCGTCGTTCTGCAGTTTTGCGCACGTTTTTACACCGTCATTGTTTCGTGGGTTTTTTTTTTCATATCCGCAGCAATACGACTCCTCCGACGATTTACGCGCAATCAAAACGAACGACCATTTTAAACATACGTGATAAAAACTGGCAGAAATTCGTATGCGGGTACACCGAGTTTCCGGCAAAGTACGGAACTTCAAAACTTAAAATATTTGAAGCCGGTTTCTCGGTAATTTTGTCGTCTGGACACTATTGTGCTGACACGAGCGACCTTTTCGGGCAAAAGGAATGCTCAGATTTTCAAAATCAGCGCCTCCGATAAAACGTATATAAACACGAGCGGTACTATGTGGTTGAAGTTTTTTTTTTTGAAATTTCGCTTAATTTTTAAGTTTCACAACAAGAACCAAAAAAAATTGAGAATTTTACGGCAAAAAGTTTGAAATTTTCACGTTTGTAATGGCGTTTTCGGGTGAAATTTACGTTGAACACCAGTGATAAGAGTCGACACTTTATTGTAATTGACGCCGAATCCGCCGTCGGAACCAATCAAACTATCGTCATAAAAAATTATTCCGTGTCGTTTTCAAAACTTTACGTACCTACTAAACTAAACTAACACGTTACAAAAAAAAAAGTCTCGGTACTGTTTAATTTTTCGATAATTTTCCGAGTGAACATTTTTTGTTGAACACGGTTCTCACCAGGACGTACATGTATATACCAGATAACTGAGCTCGCTCACAATCGTATTTCCTGAGGCGACGATCGCCATCAGATACCGAATCACGATACGTTTCGCAGCATCCAAGCCGGTGACCCACCCAACGTCGCTACTCCGTCAAACCATCCGCGCGCGACCTGGACTGATCCCTGATTTTTTCAATCGACTAAAAGAAATTTGTTGTCCAGCCAGCGGTCGATTAAAAAACATTACGGGCCTAACGTCTCGCGGACAGTCGGTGTTCTCGTACACCCGTTGAAAACAAAACAGCGGCCCGTACGCGTAAATACGACAACGGGTCGAGAGCAAAACAACGGTGTTAATAACACCTTTAGCATCTGCCCACACATCGTCGAAACAATCGAATGACTCACGGACGCGTGTTCGTTCGTTCGTTCGGTTTTTTCCTCCCCCGTTATTCGCAGGTGGCTTTCAACGTAATACGATTATCTCGTACCGTTCGATCGAACAAATTTTTTGATTTACCACTGATTAAACCCGGCCCGCTGCAACCCTACGACGAAACGAAAATCGTTAATTGTGTAAAACGGTATTTTGCCGGATGATTAATGACGACGACGACACTGTGGCAGGCAGGTAGGTCGGCGGCGGTCCGCCTGGTAACGACGACGCCGACCGCGAATACAGGGCGATTGTTCGTTGTTCGTGTTTTTATTAAGCTGGTTTTAATCGACGGTCGTAGATTCCGCTCACGCGTCGTTTGTTGCACGACGAAAACTTTTAATCATATCACACGAAACTTTTTAAATCACGTTTTACAGGCACGGGGTATCGAACGCGATGTTCAAATTTAACGATTGAAACACGTATTTAACGCGTTTCGTTGAAACAACCCCGTATGCCGTTCAAAATCGTTGATGACTGCTACCAATTTTTCAACTGTTTTTCGTCGATATTATTAGAAACTATGTAGAAATTTCAAACTCGCAAATCACCGAGCTTGTTTCGAACCGTTATTTTCGTTAGCGTTTATTGACTATTGTTTTTCGAATTCGATGTAAAATGGAATTTTTTCCGCCGCTCATCATTCGCTTTTTTTCGTCTTTATCTTTCAAACATACTCGGATGCGTTGAATTCTTTAGAAAAAAAAAGAAAAATTCCAATTCAACAGACGCACTCTTTCCTCATAACGTTTCTTTTGTTCCGCACGTAAAAATATGGAAACGTTCGGTTCAATAGAAGCTCGCGAAACATTTTAGAATCGAGTGTGATAGAAACATAGAGGATATAACTCTAGACCGTCATAGGGTGAACACCGAATTACGATAAGTAACGTGACCAGTATTATTTATTGTTTTTCGAGTTTAAAAAATTAACTGCTTACAACCCGATCATCGTGCACATAAAAACATAAACGAGAAGAGTAATTTTATTGTTTCGTATAAAAATTTCAAAACTCATTCGACGTTTTGCGTTCAAAAATACGAGATATGTACCGTTTACGAATATTCGTTCGATACGGTTTGATATACTTATTTGGATTTTATTACTCCATGAGTTTTCTCTGTTCGTTTCGACAAACAGCACTTATTACGATAGCAAAACTTGAAAAAAAAAACGATAAACATAAAACACCGTTTACAGCAGGATTTAAAAGAAAAACGCAATATTCTACTATAGTGACCACACTGACTATTCCAAACATCTTCAATCGAGAAATGAATAAATAACTTTTAAAATAAAATAGTTAACGTGTTGAAAAACTTAAACTTAAGCTTTAAATTCGTCGTACGTTTTTTTATAAAGTGTGAGTTGTCGTTAGGTTAACTGTATAATATTTATAATGTCGTTCGTCTTTATTATACACGCCATAGTTTTTCAATCCCACGACAACGACGTGCCAAAATATACTATCTTACGAGAATGATAAGTGAAAATGTCTCTCTGTTAATTCGATTTTCAGCGTAAAAGTTCTAAAAACTTTCGTGGTCACTAAATGATAGTGTAACGTAAATTTGACTGTCGTTTCCTACAGGAGCATAGTACCTCTGTCCTCGCAGCAATTATTGCAATTTTACATATTATTTCAAACAAAAGTGCTAAAACACGTCTGCCATAATATACTAGTGATATATTTTTGTTGTTGTCGGTCTACAGGTGAAAAGACGTATTGAAAACGATCCAAACAATAAATAAAAGAAAAATATCCTTAAAAAATATATACGTATAAAATAATATACGTTCCTTCTTTCAGACACTGTACAGGACGTTTATAGTATAGAAAAACTAATTACGGCACGTGTCGGATCGTTAGCGTCTTCGGAAAAGAAACAGAAAGAAACCTGCGAAGAATTCTGGTGGAAAAATAAAATAAAAATCGCGGTTCGGGAAGAGTTAGACAAAAGCGGAACCTTGGCCACCAGTTTGTTTTTATATTTTTCTCTTCTGTTCTTCTATCGCCGTCGTCGTCTTCCGGTACATTTTGTACTCAGGACGTTTACCGAAAAATAGTTTGACGGATTGTTTCGACTACGCTTTGTGTGGGTCGCTAGATTAGGAGTTTGGAACGCATTATTTAATGCCCGAAAGCGACGGTCGCCTCGGAAAATACGATTCCGAGCGAGCTCAGTTGTCCAGTATACGTCCTGGTAAAAACCGAATCGAACAATAAAAACGGTCCGAAACTTCCGAAAATCCACAGATCCGCGTTCTGAGAATATTAATTTAAATAACGTGGGAAAATTTCAAACGGACCGTTATCGGAGGAGTTAATACGATTTTGGTGTCAATAGTGTGCGTATCTTTTAACACTTTTTTCGCACGCGTTCGGAATCTATTGGGCGGATATTTTTTTTAAATTTTTTTTATCAGAATTTTTTTTTTTACGCAACATATCTTAATTTCAATTCTTAAATAACAAATTTCGGTGATTTACGAATTTTTTTCTAAAAATATGTCAATTTTCGAAAATTTTCCAACTTGACTAAGAAAAAAAAAAAAGTGTCAATAGATTTTTTAGCATATTGTGTATATACTTGTTGTTCACCGTGTGTCAGAGTTTTAAAACTTTTTGTCGAAAATACATTTTTTTATCGAACCAGTATCGCAAAGAAAATGGATGTTTTCGAAAAATTTCTGTACATAGCTCAATAATTTTTGGAAAGCACTTGATCCTTGGACTGAACCTGTATCTTACCTAAAACAATGTAAAAGTTTCAGCTGGTTCCGTTCGTTATTTTGGATGTTAAAAAACTAAATCAATGATCAATGAGAGTCCAAAGATCTTTCATTAGAAGTGTAGAACGTAAAAATCGAAGCATTTAGCATGCTAAATGTCCTTAATAGTGTTCGCAGAGAAACAAAATCAAACGACAACGAAAAAACACATCATTGTGAAAACAATACGTTATCCGCTGAGAAGCTAAAAAAAACAAAAAAAAAAGAGAAAGAAAAAACACCGGTTAATAAATATTTACAAAGGTCTTACGGCGGCACAAAACGAGGGTTTAATTCGGCGATCAACGTCGTCGCGTCCCGAGTCCCTGAATTATTAAACGTCACCGGGAACGCGCAATCAAATAAACCAACCACCCCCGTCTCCAGTACGTATTGGGTTAAGCCCCGTTCGGGGAGCACGGGCGGACCCTGCTGATGGACCCGGGCTCTTTAACCGAGATTCTAACGGCGAAACCCGGCGGGAGCTGTTTTTCGTCGAATACACCGACGCTGCGCAGTTTTGCGGTGCAGACGCGGTTCAAAAACCGCCAAATTTTGTAGATTTTTAGCGCCGATATTTCTGCGAACCAAGAGGGCAGTAAAAAATAATCCGATCTCACAAAGTCGGTAACTATTCGGATAGGTCCGCGCGGAATATTATACATACGGTAGGCGCTTTGGGCGGTCTCAAAATTGAAAAAATCGCTACCGAAAAACCACGCGAAAATTAAAGAAAAACGATCAACGTGTTTTACTACGGCTACGAAAATATAACGATCAGAACCGACCTCTCGCGGCGAAAAAAATTGTTCGAACCGGTTTTCCAAATTTTTCAACCACATAACATTATGTAAGACCGTCTCGTTCGGACTGCATTAAAGTTTCGAGACTTAAACGTAAAAACTAGAGGTTTTGTGGAACGACGACTGCGTGAAATTCAAAAAGTTCCATAACTCCGCATTGAAAACGATCGATTGAAGTAAACTCGCTAACCTTTTCCTGGCGACATATTATGTAAAAAATTTCGAGTCGAGCAATTTTGACGTTTTTCATT
Organism: Hormaphis cornu; assembly: GCA_017140985.1. NCBI lineage: Eukaryota > Metazoa > Arthropoda > Insecta > Hemiptera > Hormaphididae > Hormaphis > Hormaphis cornu. The sequence continues at coordinate 857,017 of JABAOA010004355.1, read as the reverse complement.
TTTTCGCTCCGAAAACAATCGAAATTTCGAAAAACACTTCGATTAAATTACCGTCCCCGATCGATTTTCCGTCTTTTGAGGTGTGTGTGTCGTCTACGAGCGTTCTTTCTGCGAGAAAAAGTGATCACGGAGAAAACAATGATCGCGCCGACCCTAAGAATCTAAAAAAAAATGTTGAAATCATTCGGTCAATGAATATCACACCCTGTGTCTAAAGACTGCGCAGCGTTCCGGGAACGGAGGAAGGACCGTCCTGTTCCTTTCCTCCCCCGGCGCATATACGCACGCATTTGACCTCGGCGAGACGAGCTCGTTTTCGAAGGGCACGGCGTACGGGTCGGGGGACGCGGTTCGGATGCCGCGCGGCTGTTCGCGTCGCGTCGCTTCGGGGGATGAACGGGACGACGGAAAGGGCCGAGAAGGTAAGGAGCGAGAAGCGAGCGAACGGTGAGACGTCGGCGTTTCGTACCGCACCTTGCGCACGCAGGTACAGCTGCCACGCCGAAGTGCGTACGCGATTTATGTCCGGGTGCCCGATTGGCGGACGCGGTAACGCCGGAAACGCCCTCCACCCCCCGCCCGCCCGCGCAAAAAGCTCTAATGATGGCGGCAATAAGGCGGCAGCTTTCACCCCGCCGACGACGGGACCAAAGCCGCCGCGGGGCGCTATATTAAACGAGTTTCACGAGAAAAGCTCGATAAAAGCTCCCCGTCCGCCGCGCGCGGATCACGCCGCGATATTAAACAAACCCTTGTCCGTGTACAATACGATACCGCAACGACAGACGTCGTCCCGTGTACGGGGTGGTTTTTTTTTTTTTTTTAGATTCCGAGCGTCATTGTTTTTACAATGATGGTTTTTTTTTTTTTCTGTGGACACTCTTTCTGCCAGAAAGAATGATTTTTTATACCTCAAGAGGTACCCGAGGTGCTTTGTTTGAAACGTTTTTCATTGTTTTTCGCGAGCGAAAAACGAAAACGTTTTCAAAGTCTCCGAAATCGCTCCGTTCGACTTGAAGTTATTACGTACGCGTCATGGCCCAACGAGTTTACCGCTGAAATTCCAATCGGTCCTGATCATTTTTAAGGGAGTTTTGCGGAACTTTGCTATTTCACGGCAGTTCCATAACACCTCTAGTTTTTACGTTTAAGTCTCGATACTTTAACGCGATGCAAACAAGACGGTTTCACGTGGTTAAAAAATTTGGCGAATCGGTTCACACGGTTTACGGCCGATTTTACGTCGTTATTTTGTCGTAAAACTCGTCATTCCGGGCGGCCGTGTATTTCTCAAGAGGACAAACGATCGCGGGCTTGGATTTTTTCGATCATAAAAATAAAGATCGGACCTCACACAATACTAAAACGGGAAAGATGCAGGTTTGATTACAGAGTTAAATCAATGTTTTTACCGCGACGTACATTACTGGAGCTCGCTCACTTCGAAGGCAACGTGATTCATCGTCGCTTTCGGGTGTAAAAAACAATGCGTTCGAACCACAACTTCTGCGCTGGTGACCCACCCGGAGTGTAGTCGTTACTCCGTCATCAAACCACCCCCGAGCATCCAAGGGTGAGTCCGGCTTTTGAAAACCGCAGTGGCGCGCGCGTTCCGGCATTCGTTACTGAAACGGACAGCGCGTTTATCGAGACGATTTCAAAAAGATTAGAAAAATCTTACACATTTTTGGAGATTCGCCAATCACGTGTGTAACGTCCGTCCCCTGTATAAATACGTATTACGGGGTGAACAATACCAGACGATTAAATATTACGTTTCCGCCTTCGGACACCGCCCCGGCCGCGAAATACATTTTATACGACGTAAAAAAAAAAATACAAATGTGACGAGATTACGGAATCGTAAGTCGACGTCGGGCGAGGAGGATATATTCGGTTGTTTTTTATTTTTTTTTTTTTCGATTTTTGTACGTATTATCATCATAACGTTCTTCTCTCCGCGTCGACGACGATGAAGGGCAACAGGTTTCCTAACGCAGTAGGTACAATAACAACAATAACATTGTTACACTATTATAAAGTGTCGTTCGTTTCCGTTCGTATTTTTACCGCGTACACGTATAATCGGTTGTGCACAGTTGAAGAACTCCCCTATTTCGTTCTTCTGGTGATTTTTTTTTTATTATTATTTATTTCTCGTACAATAAATGTGAAAAAAAAAATAACTCCTCCCCGAATAAGTGTCGGACCGAACGAAACATGTTGTGCGCGTGGAATACGCTCGCTAAACTCACGGTTTAACGTCGACCATTATATTGTGTACACTAGAGCCGGAAAAATATATCAAACTTAAGCGTGTTCTTAAGCGAGAACGCATGCGGCGGGATTTCAGTGTACGATCACGTTACAGGCGATTACTGTTGTATGTTTTATCGTGAACGGAAGAATAAAGCGAGATCTTAAAATATACGGTCGTTTGAAAGAGAAATAAAAAAAAATAGAGCGACACGCGTGGATTTATGGAGTTAAAACTCTTCCACCCACCTACCCGCCGAGGCTGGAAGTGTTTCGTGGCCTCGTACTTGCGTCGACAAAACTACCGCGATCTCGTACCCTCTCTGTCGTTCAGTTTTGATAGTTTAAAAGTTCTCTGTACGTACGACGGAGATTTTTCAAACTTCGCCGGTACATTTCTAATGATTCGAACCGAAAATCCCGATAGGTTCGCACGGCTCTTGTGTTTTATGATAAAACGGGGAAAAAAAACGAAAAAAAACGTTCATGTCGGGACCCCCCCGACAAACCGATATTGTATTTTTAATCGTAATTAAGAAAAGATGTTCGGACCGCGCTCGAGGTTTCGCACGTGAAATTGAAGGCCTTATGGAACAACCGCACTGTTCAACAGCTAATAATGCGCTCGTCGTTACTATCAGTTTTGATTATGCTACGTTTAAAAACACTACCTATGTTTCGACCATCGCCCGAGAAACCATTCGTTTTGAAACGCGACGAATAAGATGTTGAAATACGGTGGTAATTGTCGACGAAAAAAAAAAATGAAAACTTTACGAATCTAAAGACACTTGACAGTATCGTGACGACAACACCTCGCAAGTGTGTTGACACACCTAAACGGTTTTAAATATTGTTTTTTATTATACATTGATATTTTGTGTGTACTGTAAACTATTTTTCGTACAATATGATACATTTATGTGTTGCTACTCGCCGAGAATTCAAATCGTAAAAACAAACGATGCGGTACGTCAAGAATATTTAACGTCACGCAATCGTTGCGGTATTCCATTTATTTTGTGAGCGAGTATTAATCCGCAAACACTTGTGCCATCGAGGACATAACATTAATCCCGCGGGCTTGCCGTTGATAACGATTAACGGCACACAAAACGGTATTATTTTTATTTTACCTATGAGTGTTAAGTATCTGCAGTAAAACCCGTGGTTTTACTGTAGTCGTATTAATCGTCTCTATACAGCTATCTATATAGCTGTATAGAGACGATTAATACGATTAATAGCGCGGAAACAATCGATTACTTGTTCAACGATTCAGGTTTTAGAATACAATTTTCAAATGCGGCGGCCCGGTTACTCGAAAAACCTTTTAGACACTCCTACTCTAATAACTCTACTCACCTGATTGATACTCAGTGGCGTGTGAGCGGCGCATAAGGGTTTACGAGACAAAGATTTTCTCTTAAGCAAGTTGGTGCTGTACCTGTGTAACTGATGCAGGGAAGATTGCAGTGTTGATTTTTCAATTCGATTTTCCTCGAGGGAATCTTCAAAACACTCGACGGGTAATCGAAACGCAGCGTTAGAAAGGTACAACGCATCTTGATTCGAGTTCGATAGTAAGCCAATACGGTTAGCGAAGTGAAAAATAACATCCCTCGTACAGTTAAACAATTGTGTTCGTATACCCTTCGTTTCAACCCTCGATAAAATTTAACAAAACGAAGTATAAACTGTTGATGAGACTGATTTTTAGAACATCGTTTCCGAAAATAACCTGTTTTACGCACATTAGAAATCACCATCCCGAAAAAACGCACAGATAGGGAAATCCCAAACATATTTCTCGCTTTTTATCAAACAACAAGGCTGAACAAGTGTTGGCAACTTTTTTAACTTGTTAAGTTAAATTAGTTGAAAACGTGAAGTTTAAATTTATTTTTGTTAATTTTTTAAATTAAATGTTAACTAACAAAAAAAAAAAAATGTATTTGGTTTAAAATAAAGATAATAATTTATACTTTACATGGTTTCGTACCTAGTATGACATTTCTTCCAATTCGAAAATATTTTTTTTATATATTTTTCTAATAGTTTATAGTTTCTAAAAACTATAAAAGTATAATTTTTTTTTTTTCTAAGTAATTAATACCTACATAAAAAAATGCGTCAATTTAGTTAAGTAATACCCGCTTTTGAAAGTTATATCGTATTTAAATGAAATGTGTAACGTATTATAGTAACAAATCACAGTATTGAAATAATTTAAAACTTGTACCGACTGTACGCTGTACTTATACTGTGCTAAATAAGTATTGTTTGAACAAAACTGTATCAGCGATAGAACAATAATAATCTTCTAAAGTGTAATAGACGTGCATGCAGACTAATTAAATATTAGTTATTAAAAATAGATTAAATATAATATAGCTTACCTTTGTTTTTTTTTAACGATTAAAAAAATAATAATATACGTACAATTTTTCGTATTCGATTCGACACAGTATTGTACACAAGACGTGTATTATAGTAATGGTATTCGGTGTTTTTTTACAACTTAAAATTGTAATGAATATCCATAGTCTTACCACGGACTAAACTTTGAGTTAAAAGTAAAGTGATCAGTTTTATTAATTTTAACTAACTAACAGACTGTAACGTTTTAAACCAACTTAAAGAATATCAATCATTTTATACTAACTTAACTACGGCAGCGTCTAATCGATTGAAAATTTCAATCAACTATTCTCATATTGATAATAGTACTGGAATTCGAGAAAAATAAAATCGGTGACTGGCGGCCCCGCAGCCTCGCCACTTATTTTAGTTTCTGCGCGCAGCGAGGAATTCATATATTGTTTTTACAATGGTGTTTTTTGTTTTGGTCTTAACAACTTTTCGTATAGAAAAAACGCTCAGACTTTCAAAGTCAGTGCCTCTGACGAAAGATCTATAAGCTCCGGTGGTACTTTGAACGAAGCTTTTATTTGAAATTTTGATGACTTTTTGTGTTTTACCCCAACAACCGAAAAAAAATCAAGAATCTTGCGGCAAAAAATTTTCAGGTTTGTAACGTGTTCGGGTAGGGCTCCAATCGTTACGTTAATTGCGCCGCATAAAAGTTGGGATTTTGGCTTTAAATTTTATGTTATTCGAAGCACTTTTTGATTATTTTCCGAGTTACCTACGTGCCGAAAACGACGAAAATCGACGAGATCGGCGTCAGACATATCTGTTTAGTTTTGTCCATAACATCCAAAATAATGATCGGAACAAGCTGAAGCGTTTACATATTATTCAAACAGGTTAGATACGGGTTTGATAAAGTGATTTGGTGGTCAAAGCGCGTTCTAGATTCTAAACGAATGCGACATCTCAAATCGTCGGTAATTTTAACATTTCCTAGTGCTCGTGGTCTTCGTACTCGTTAAGACACACGTCCGAAGGCTATCGGCACAACTCGAGTCGACCGTTTAGGGCGGGATTAAAGCCAAACAATTTTTGTGACAAAAAGGCGAAAACTATTTTCGGGAAGGGCATTGAAAACAAAATCGACGGTAGGTCTGTCCGTTTTTGGTGTCCATTTACCGAGTCCGAATTCGGTACGATACACCAGGAATCCTATATTTTCCATATTTTACATCCTCTCACTTTGTGAATCTCCGGGCCCCGCCACCGCACACCCCTGTGATCTGCGACTCCCCCGACAGTCGTATCTCTACGCACATTTAAACGTTATTACACGCCATAGTTATTATTAAATTTGTATATAAAATCGGTACAAACGGCCGTCTGTACGCATTATCTCGCGCGCGTCTGCTGCAGTCTCGCCGCGCGCACAAAAGTCGCGTAAAATACAAAACGTAACTACTACAATAAAATAATAACATATTATGTATGTAGACAGGTACAGTATAAATGACGTACACGCAATTCTCGAATCGTACGACACGAGTGTTACATGTGTCGTTTACAATATTTCGGGATTGTATATTATAATACATATCGTGCGGCGGCTCGCCAAACATTATGTTAAAATCGAATTATTATTATTATTCGTCCCCTCGCGATTTCCTCGACGGAGAGCCCATATCCGTTCGAGGGTAGCTGGTAAAGTATTATTGCGTACAGGGTGCGGTGAACAAATGAAAATACCGACGAACCAAGTGAAACATAAAAATCATCATTCATACACGCGTACACGCGTACCTATCATGACGTCGTTTGTTTATTTTTACTAGGTTTTTAAAATAATCGTGTCGGCCCTGTTTTTCGATACGGCGACGATTTTTCGGCGTCCAGTCGTGTGTTTCGGGCAGCAACCTCCCGCGGCGTTTCCGGGGACGACGTTGACACTCTGCTTTTGAGACGGCGCGAGAGGAAAAGTCGACTCGAATCCGGTGAACCGACGTCGCCGCCGTACGCGAAGAGCCACGGTGTAAATACGGAACGACTGCTTTTCAATCGATTTAGGTTCGTTCAAATCCGAACGTAAAATATTACAAGCTAATCAAACTGCAGCGAGTTATTTTTGTCGCACCCTGTATACCGTATAATAACATTATAGAACGTACCGATACAACAATGAATTTATTATACACGTGTACGGTCCCGCATATTGTATTGTCCGAAGATTTGTCGTCGTCGTCGTCGATACATCACCGCGCGAGGATGAAAAAAAAAAAAAAAAGGGCGATAAACGGTTGGGGGACGCTGGTCGCGGGAACCCGGATACAATGGCGATTATTTTTCACGAAAATAAAAATACGGCTTGACCACAACACGTCCGTTATTTTTGTTCGGCGTTGTTGCGCGCGTTGTGTGAGAACGATGCGGCGAGAAAAACGCAAAAATTTCCTATACACCCATTTGATCTTCCGGCCTGCACCTGCGGCGGCGGGGCGACGCGTTTCTGTCGGACACTCCCCGAGAGCGCGAACGAATCCGGAATTTTTCTTCTTCTTTCAGACCGCATAAAAGCGAGAGTCGCACGAAGAATTCGAGAGAGACGAGAGAAAAATAAGATTATAACAATACATATATCCACTCGCTCGAACACCGACGCGTAGATTTTCACGTAGATATACTCGCGTTTGCAGCCGTTTTCGCGCGTCGTTTGGCGGTAAACGTTACTACGTTACTTGAAATTTAAAAATTATTGCCACTTTTTAATTTTTTTGCTTTAATTCGTGTCACTTCGATTCGTGGCCTCAGCGTAATACGTGTGTGTCTGATTATTGTCTGTTTGCACTAGAGTGGCGAAACGCAAAACGGCGGTTAGAGTTTTAAAGTCCCGGGGCACGAAAAAATCGGCTTTTAAACGACGACGCAAACGATACAGATTACTGCGTCCGTAAAGCGAATGTTTTTTGTGTAAACACGATCGACTGCTGCTGTCGTTAATCGAGTAAGTGCGTGCGGTAAAACGACTTAAAATTAACTCACGATCGTACTTATTTCCGTACGAAAACCACTCGGGCGCAGCAGATATAACTCCGGCGGAGTACTTACTGCAAGTCCATCGTGCGTTTCAAGTAAGTTGCCGCCGAGTGTGTCGTTGAAGTTTTTTATTGCGTTGTGTTCCACGCCGTCAAGAGACCGTTTGTGTTCTAGTGCGTTCATTGAAAAATAAAATCTTTCATATACGAGTGGTAGTAACGGTTAAAAATAGGCACCTAACTGGTTATAATAATACATTGTCGAGATGAGCGCGGACAACTGTACAAGCGCTCAATTTTATCTCACGGATTAAATTTCAACAATCGCCGAATTTCGACGTTCAACGAATCATATTGTAGCGTTCAAGTGCCGTGCATGATATTATTTTTTAATATTATCGTGTAAAAGTGCGTTTTTTAAATCAAATAAAAAAAAATCTCACTCGTTCTAACTATACGCTACATGAGCTGTACAGTGTTCGGAGGGCATTATACGAAGTATCATCTAAAAGCGGCGTCGGTGCACTTATAAAAATTTAAAATTAGCATTTATTTCAACAATACTCGAACGCATTTTTTTTTTCTCAAAAACTCCCATCGTGAGATCCCATTTCGGGTCTCAGCGAAATCCTAAGAACCGTTGAAAAGGATCTCCACGTTCAATCAGTTTTTTCTCCGGATCAATAAAACATAAATTTTGAATTTTTTATTAAAATCGTAACGTAAAAATCAGCGAGACTCCAAGTAGCTAGTCTCGTGACAGTCAAGCCGAACGTTTATTGAACGAATCGTGGAAAATTTTTTTTCCCCTTTTACAGATTGATCATAACTAAAAAATGGAACCGATACCTTTAAAAATTTATTTTTTTTACAATTTGCTGATTAAATTACCAACGCGTTTTTAAAAAGTGTGCGTGTTGATGAGTTAGCCCACAATTCGCATAAATTAATAGCATCAAAAAACGTTTAACAAGGTATAAAAAAAAAAATACTTATACGACTAAATAGTATAACATGAAGAGAAGACGTTATATCCGCTGTAAACTTGTAAAATGTATACCTACTAACAACATGGCTTTTTACTCAAATCAGTAGCGAACACAGGACCGAACCCCTCCCGAAATATAACGTACTTTCAAGCTTGTATAAGTACACATTTCAAAATTGAAATAAACCATTTCGTTTTTTCCAAAAATCTCCCCCGAAAATTTTCCTGCGATCACCCCTGACTCAAATAATTATCTATAGCAGTTATGAACGTGCGAATTTTCCATTCCTCTAAAAGTAAGTAATCGAATCTTAGTTACATTTTGCGCACCGATCCGACTATGGACTAAAGATAATATTATCTTTTGGATGGAACCGTCATGGTCATCTAAGAGACAAAAGTATAATCTGATCGTCGCTGTACCCTGTGGAAGACGACGATAGACTAAACAGTAAACACTTAAAATTGTTGTGTTCGTGTGAAATTTCTATAAATACACTGCCGTGTCACGAGAGTATGACCTGAAACATAAATTAACGAATTCTCGCGAGTCGCCCACCAACCGATGACACGGTAAAAGAAAATTAGAGTTTTGCCAGTTCGATATTTCTATTAATATCTGTATCCGTTCCGATTGCACAACGAGTGTTCGCGTTGTGCGCGTAGTAAACATTTTTATTAAAATCGTAAACATTTTGTTTCTATCGCTCGTACTTTCTGAGCACGTGAACACAGCTGTGTAGATCGTTTCTCCAAAAGTTAATTTTTTGTTCGATAGTTGTCAAAAAGTCATATTATAATCAATGAACCAGTAGTTACCAACAAAAAAAAAACCCCCCTTAAACGTATACAGAGTAACGAATTTCGATTTTATTAATTTTTGGAGCGCTTTATACATGATTTCACAGTAAATCAATTTTTTAACGTTACAAACATCTCTAGTTCTCATATTTGAATAAAAACAACTGTAATTCGTTTATTCATAATTTTTGTTTTGCTTATCGTTATTTCTCGGTCGGATATTTTTGAAATTCGCACTAAAACACAAACAACATGAAACATCTAACACCGCATTTTCGAAGAGCTGGTAAAAACTCGTAAACGTTACTTTTTGGTCTGAGTTTTTTCGACACTCGGCATACACACTTTGAAACAAATTACATATCGTCCACTGGCGAATACTCCGAATTTCAATTCCTAGAAAAGGGTAAAAACGAGTTATTCCTTGGTGGAGTATTTTTGAAATTTCACAGCTACCTATTGATAGGTGTTGGGGAGTTTCGTTAAGTAATAGAGATGAAGAGTTTTTTTTTTTTTTTCAAAAGTTTAACACCTAAATGGATTAAAAATAAATGAAAATGCGGGAAAGACGGAGTAAAAAAAAATGTAATAAATGTAGTAAACGGAGACGGCTAGTTTCGATTCGAGTACGTCACCCCTCAATGCACCATCTATCTGTGTCCATAATAATATACCCCTATTATTGGAGGTGCCTGTACTGACGTTAAAAGTCGGAGCGTTATTGAAGAAGTTATCGTGACGATATTACATGACACAGTGGTAAAATAATAAAAATACATTCCTGGTTTCACTCGGAATCTAAAAAGGAAAAAAAAAGGAAAAAAAAAACGTTCTCCCCTCGGTAAAACGCTTTTTGCCGGCGGCGGGTTCCGACACAATAATTGACGCGATGGGCGGTGGTAAACACGCGGATTTCGGGCGATAAATCAAACGCTCTTTGAATGCCGCGACGAGTCGGTTTCACGCGCACGTACGACCGGAAGGACTGCGCGATTAATCCCCCGTCGTCGGCGGTGTGCCGTTTGACTCGCGAACAATCGGCCGTAAGATAAAGGCACGGTTAGTATTTTTCTTTTTCCGAATCTTCAACCGATCAGCGTAGTTCGAATATAATTTAAAGGGGAATTGTCCATCATTTTTTCTTTTTTGGTTAAACGGTTTGACTGAGTATACTTATACAGTAAACACTAGGCTGACGATGCGCCTAAAATACGTTTAAAATTTTTTTTTTTTTGTATTTTGGTTAGTTGATACGGTTTGAGAATTTTGCGTTTTGTGTTTTTTCGTATTAGTTTAAATTTTGTAGTTGTTTGTTTGACTTTAAATACGCACGTATTTAAAGTGATATTATACTGTCGACGGGCAATTTTTCGAGATTAATTTTTTTTTTAAGTTGTTTGAGTTTAAAATAGACACTGCGCTGTTGAAAATCGAATTTCATCATTATATTTTTCAAATAATAAAAAAATCCCCCAAAAAAAAACTCAATGACGGTGTACAAGTATTAACCCCGGATCAGATAAACAACCGATTTTATTTAAAACTTTTCGAAAACAATGAAAAGATTGTTAGTATACAAACCCGCACCAACTCGAATTTAGGTTTTTTTTTTCCTAAACAATTCATTTATACGTATTAAACCATTATAGTTTTGACTGTTTGTACAGCACGATACAAATGCACACAACTTGTAAACTGCAAACTTTTGTACCATTCAAAATAAATATTTTTGACTAAAGTTACTCCATACTAAATATAGGTCTGTAAATGATTTTACAGTCTTTTTAAGTTTTGAAGTATGATATGTATATTATTGATATCGTATATATCATACTTTAAAACTTAAAAAGATATATATATATATTATATATATTGTGGATAGTTAAAATCATAAGTTAATCGTAGGTTTTGCTTGACCGAGTACTATCCAAGATACCTTACAAGACTTCTTCTCGCGGCGTTGTAAATCCGAGCACGGAGGCATAAGCATATTAACACGTATCCGTGGCGCATCCATTTTGAGACCATTTGACCGGAACAGACGAAAACGAAAATTCGCCTCGTTCGTTTTATTGTGAAAAGTCTCGCTTATCGCCGCCGATCGCATATTTCCAATTTGTGTTTTTTTTTTGGAGAAACGCTTTATTTCTAGTACCTTAATTTTCTTTTTTCCACACAATTCTATTGACGGTCGAATGAGTGTAGACTGCGATGAATTTTTCAGCATCAGTTTCTCACAAAAAAAAAATCTCGTATACGCCACTGTACAACACAGAGTATAAAAATGCGCTTTTGATTTCAGCATAAATCACGGAGAGCGAATCCCCATTACAGGCGGTATCTCAGGATATTAATTGATTGTACCCCCGGTGACAATGTCCTAGGATAATCTTACCCGGGGTTATGAGCATCCTAGGATAACCATACCGCCCCTCGGTGACAATGTCCTAGGATATGTGTGCGTGACCCCTAAGTTTTACCGTTGGAGTGTGAGTAGTATCCTAGGATACTGTTACCGAGGTGATTATACTACAGTATATTTATGCCACCGGTAAGATTGTCCTATTTTGCAGTACCCTCGGGTGGGCATAATAATGTCCTAGGATAATTACGCCGAGGGTGTAAATCGCCTAACCGTACCGGGAGAGAGAACTGCCCGACTCGTTTTCCACATTCGGCCAAACGAAAAGAATCGAATACCGATCGGTTTTCGGCCGCGGGATCGATTAAAACCGTTTGCACGTCGTTCGCATTGTTCGCTCGGCAGCTATTCTATGGCCTGCGCGCATTTATATCGTATTATTACTGTACACAAACCGTGTGCCACAACACGCGCACTACACCTTAGAGCCGGTTTCACCCTCGACCGAACACACGCGCGCACACACGTCGATTGCTGCAGTGGTTCATTGTGCGTACACAACAAAAATGTCTCGAAATTACACGCGTTCAATATTGTTATTACACGAAATGACGAAAATTCGTCCGTGTGCGCGTAAAAAGCAAATACGAGGCGCGCATTATACCGCGCGAGCGAGCGAGTCCAAAATTAATTGAGCGCGCGAGCCAATCGGTCGGAACAATCGGTATAGGTGAGAGGAGGCCTGCAGTATATTCCGGGCATTTATTGGATATCAAGGGACGACGAGTTGGACGACCGCACTATGATAATGACGTGTTGTTTTATTAAAAACGAAATCATACCATACGGAATAGACGCGCGTTTTTAAATTCTGAGCGACGAGGAACGTATGACGGCTGTATGTTGTTTTTACACAACGACGTTTTCGTTCCTCCGTCGACAGTTTTTCGCGCAGAAGGCTCCGGAACTTCAAAGTCAGTATCTCTGATGAAAGCCACTGTCGGCGGCGCTTCGACTGTAGGTTTTGCTCACTTTTCGAGTTTTACCCCCCGAAAGAAAATCGAGAACTTTGAAAAGTTTGAAATTTTCATGTCTGTAACGACGTTTTCGGATAGTGCTCCGATCGTTACGGTTGAATACCGCATAAAAATTGGGATTCTTAATCGTATTCTGTTTGAAACGTTTTTTGACGGTTCGATTGTTTTCTGTGTTGCGTGCCGAAAACGACAAAAATTGCGCCGGCGTTGGACGTATCGACATGGTCTTTGGGCCCGAAACAACGATCGGAACACGCTGAAACACAGTATTCAAACTGGTGAGGGCACAAACTTGATAGAATTTGCGAGCGAAAACTTTTGAGATAACCGTAGAACTTTGAAATCCTCGAAAAGTTCACCACGTCCAGGACGTGCACTGGAAAACTGTACACGCTCAGAACCGTTTTCCCGAAAGCGACGAACTATCGTTGATATTAAACAACAGCACGCAACTCCCGAACCGGCGACCCACCACAAAAGCGCGGTTTTTGTAAATCCATCGTTGTCGGTCAAAACGGAAAACACATATCGGTTAGCGGAGGTTAGCGAATTCGTTGGTTTTTTTTTAATAAACGACGTTTTTTGTGATCATTTCTTCGACACGTTTGGGTTACTTATCTGTATTTCTATACATTCGTGGCACTATAAACCCTGAGAATCGCGCGACAAAGAAAATATTATACAACAGCAGCAGCACATAATATAACATTTACACGCGACACGATTGAATTCGATCGGAATAATCCATTCCGTTAATAATATTCGCGGACATATTTTTATTGTCGCGGCGCGAGAATGGCCGCACAATAGCCGAACAACACACGGCACTGCGATTGACAAATCCGTTTTGCCCACCGTACCGTAAAGTCGCGAGTTTATTATTTATCCTCCGCGGTACATCCCGAACATATTATTTATTGTATGGGTCCACACTACCTATAAATCGGCGGAAAAAAATATAAAACGACCACAGGAAAAAAAAAACATACTAGTTTTGTACATTTTTTTTCACTCACTTGTATTAAGATTTTACACGGTATTTATAGATTATATTTTCTCGGCGCGGCACGACAATATCGTGTTTTGTTACAATACGTGTTTCTCGGACGTGATAAATGATCGCGTGTTTGCACGGGATTCGGCGATAGGGATTTCTTTCTAGAAAAAAATAATGGCGAGCGAGCGTAGGTCTGCTGCTATCGCGAGCAACGGATTATTTTAAATCTTGATTTTTTTTGGTGAAAGACCGTGAAACGTCACAAAGATTTCTCGAGAAAACTTATTTCAGTTTGACGTATCGTTATTATTATCGACGCGCTGTAATATTGTTTCCAGACGACGAATTATATTTTTCCGTTCGACGGAATTCGTACTCGTATTTCACAAAAATCACTCGTATGAATCACCTCGTTAACACCTTTGACTATATACCGTCCGAACTCCGATCGAATTTAATATAAATTGGAAAGAATAAAACGTGTGGCGGAACATAAAAATTCTACAATATGTTTATTACTATAATAGACACTAGTATACCGATGAATATAGGTTATATGCATAAATTGTATTGGTCTTGTTCTTTCGCTCGATTTGCGAGACCAAAGCGAAAAGAACTACCGATTATTGGCATATTTCCCAGTGGCGTTTATTATTGCTAATTAAAAAACGAATTAGCCAATTCGTAGTAATTTATTGACGCGCGATGTCAAATAATTGTGTTTGAAAATTATTGCGTCGGCGCGGCGAGGCCGGATGGATTTATAATGAGCAAAATAAACATTGTTTACTGCAGCTCTGTGGAAAAAAAAAATATTGACTCGTAAGCGGTAAAATCAACAGCTTTGGCCGAGGATTTTAGACTATTTTTTTTTTTTCCCCCGACCATTTCAATCTTTTCAGATTTATTTTTAATCCGGCTTTACGCCTGTATTCTAGCCGTACAAACCGAATCGTGTTGTCGAACGTAGCCTCGTAAAACCGTTTTTCATTTTTAAAATAATATAATATACGTTATTCCACTCTAAATAGCTGTATATAATTCTAAATTGCTATGATAGTTTAAATAAAATCACCATATATAACTTGTACACTGACTTAAAAGAAGCCTGTGGAACGCATTACTTTAGTAGCTCGAAAAATCTTTTAAAAATTCTCCGTTGACGGAATCCACTGCACGTAGAAAAATATATCTTTCACGTTTCGTTCACGTTCGGCATGAACATTTGTAGTTTCCATACACGTAGGTATGAAAACAAAATTTTTTTTATACCGATTTTTCTTTTCAAACTGACTTAAAATTTTAAACTATGTAGTTTAAACAATGTTTTTACGCTAGGTCAAAACTTACGAAAACTAATTTTGTCAACACCCATGGCATTTTCGGTGCAATAAACGTTTCAGATTACTGTCCGACTTCTGAAGGTTTATTTCCCTAATCATGACACATATCTGGTACGTTATCTTATGTTGTTTAAACACCGAATCGTCTGTCAGTGTTCACTGCTCACAAGTGTTATTGTAACGATGCTATTAGAATTGGCCTTGTAATTGTATAAGTATACCGAACGCAAACCAGGAACAAACAACACTTCCTAAATTTTATTTAAGTGTACATTTTGATCGCGATTCGCTGACGAAAGTTTCAAAAACAATTAATTGTTAACTGCGTGCATAATAATATTACAACACTGTGTGATATAATATAATATGTAAGTGTACTCGTCGTCAATAATTTAGACGTTTCCGCGGAATCCTATTCTTTACATCGGTCAAGTTTAAAGGAGCGTTTATGACACGCGACGAGTTGTGTCCTAGGAAATTTCGATTGATTTGAAATCAAATCAACACAAATTCAACGCCAGTTCACGCAACAGTTAGATTTTTAGGTTTTTGTTGGCGCGGTTTATGATCATTGAATTTTCGTTTAAAAAACCAATTTTTTTTTTTTTATAGTTTCGTGTACGCTGTTTTACGATTCATTTAAGTACGTTATACAGATAGATCTGTACATAAAATTGTTGTATACAAAGTGGAAATCTTCGTACAAAGAGGAAAATGATGTAGTAGCGGTGATTAATTCGCAATCGCTTTGGAGCGTCGTGTGACGGTCACGTACAGAAAAACGTCGTTCTTAAATTAATTAGAAAGCGCACCGTTCGGAAACACGACTTTAAGAACCGCTTTCAAAAAAACAATTAATCATTTTCTCTACAACTTAATTAACTGCAAACCTTTCTCGACAGAGAGAATGTCAAATAATAATAATACTGTACCGACAATTAATTGACAAACCGCGAAACGTGTCTGCACGCTCGCTTGCGCGACCATTCAAAACGATACAATCGTACTCAATACTATAATATTATAGTTAGATAATAATGTACGAAAAATACTCAATTTACAAAAACCGTACGAAAAACAAATAATGAAAAGATGAGCTGACAGTTTTATTAATATTATTATTTTTAATTTTTTTTTTTTTTTTTTGTAAGATAAACATAAAGTAAATGTTAACGTTTTCCACGGACAAAACCTGCAGCGTATGTATTTTAATTGAACGAATATAGCGAGCTTAAATAATTCGGATGAAAATGTAACATTTAAATGTAATATTTGTTTTTAACCGTTTTTACCGGAACCGAAAAATTTATATTAGTTATACCGAAGTCCTAAACCACGTTTTTTCGTTGGCTCGGACTAAAATCGTTTTAATTGTATATTTTGACATCTATAAAACGAACAACAAGATACTTTTTTTCCCGACGATTTGCTCGGCTCGGTCGTTTCAGTAGCGCCAATTTTCTACGCAATACACCTACTATACCGCGATTGGAACGGTGTATCGGTTAACTCGCAAAATACGGCGTAAAGTTAAAAAAAAAAAATGTTTCTAATACAATTTAATCCGATTTCCCAACCAGTTCCTGCAGTGTGGCACAACGCTAAAAGACCCGTTTCCAGCACCCGAAAAGATCAAAACATCCGTATAATTTGGCGATTTTTGTCGTTTTCTGGATCAAAATATATTAGTAAATTTATAAATTAGTTTCCAACCGAAAACGAGTGCGCGCGGTCGTGTTGACGGCGTGATAAATTATTATGACCGTCGTGTCGCCGGGCAGCTGCCGACGGGAAAATTTGGCAAAACAATTTTTTGGGTTGAGGTTGTTCAATATTAGAGCAAAGTCAATGCGGAGATAAAAGAAAAAAAAACAGCTAGTGCGATAAAAGTGTATTATAATGCTATAATGCGGCGATTATTACGAGTCGTTATGAACGAACGCAAAAAAGTTTTTGTTGACTATAGATAAACGGTAAATTCACAAGTGCCGATTATACGCGTATTATTTCATTCGGCGAATAAACGTTATCCGCTATAACATTGGTATAATTTTTTGTCTAAAGTGGCGGTATTGTTTCAATTTTTTTTTTGTACTGTTAGTCTCTATACAGAATTATTATTGGCCACGTATACAGCTTATTATGTTGAATTGTAGTACAAAAACTGTTGAAACGACGTGTTTAAACCGCCCCGGACGACGAGTCACCGCGCATCTTATAAAAAAATCGAATATTTTTATACTAAATCTACTACATTTTGATCGGAAATCTATATATTTCCCGAAAAATCGCGAACACTGTAAAAACGAAATCGCAGTTAGCCAACGAGCAATATTTACTGTTTATACGAAATCGCGCTTGAACAGTCAAAATCAAGTCTGCAGAAAATTGAAGAAAAACATTTGTCTATCAGCTTCGAGTAGAAAATTTAAAAATTTTTCAATCAAAAACGTTCGTTTTTTACGTTTGAAATACGCATCATTCTACAAAATAATTTCTGTAGAATGCTGAAAAATAATAGTATTCTTCTTCATGTATTATATTATATACACGTTTTTGCATCACGCGTTATAATACTATTGAATTCTATATTGTTATCAACAAAATATTAAACTGTTCAAGTGTATTATTTTTATTTTTCAAGTGTTAAGAGATAAATTCTATTAAAATATATCAACGGCTTTGGGCGATTCGTTTTGTGTACATAAATATGAAATATTTTTACATCGCGAAACGTTTTTCACTCCTCGATTAGATATAATAATAAGCTTGTAAAAAATTACCGTAAACTTGAAAAAACGGTTAGTATATTGTTAATTTGTATTTATTATTACGCGTTCTCAGATGTGATGTTCTTCCTCGGACCATCACGCACAAATTTCGACACCTTTGAAATCTAAAAAAATATTGCTCGACTAAGCCTTGAAATGCTTATTAATTCATTTACGGGGATAACGGAATGTGTGGACGGGGGCGAGACTATGGTCAAACGTGGTAAGCAACACAAACGTTTATTATACAGAATGTACGCACGTCTGCACAGCTTAAAAAAGTTACGTTTAAAATGTTTTCCTTATTTTTCCAGAGTTTTTATGCTCGAATCGTAAAAAAAAAAAATTAATAAATAATAGCTGCGGGTTCAATGATGGGTTCGATGCGTGAAAGCGAGGAAAATTTACCTACCAAAATATATATATATATATAATAACAATAAAAACGACATAAAACCTAAACGCGTAGATTTACACGTACGATACTGCACATATAAGACTGGAATTCCGGGAGATTTATCCCCCAAAATGTAGGATAGCTTCCACAACCCCGCTGAAACAGTTACATTAACATCACGTCGTAAATTATCTAAATAAGCAATAACTTTAAGTTATTGGAACACCCGGACCGTAAAATGGTAATAATAATATGTTCCAGGACGTTTGCCATGTTTGTATATGAATTCGACCGTGGAATAATGACAAAAACATTTTGGTTTCCGATCGCGGATTTATACATACAAATCCGTTTTAGGTGTTTCGAACAAACACATTTCATTTAATTGGCTGCGTTTCAATTCTCCGAAAATTTGCATTGCGTTTTTAAACTATTCGCAGTTCATTTCATAAGTTAAACTTTTAAGTGTAAACGCGAGAAAACATTTAGGATTTTAACGCGGCGTTTCGAATGTGTTTGTTTAAGTTCTTCATAACTACCTATAAATTAAAATTTAAAAAAGGCCGGGATCACTCTAGGTCGCGTGGGTAGTTTGACAGAGTAGCGACTATACGTCGCTTTGGGTGGGTCATTGGTTTCTGAGTTGTGGTTCAAACGTATAATTTAACATCTGAAAGCTACGGTAATTCATCGCCTACGGAAAAACGATTCCGAGCGAGCTCAGTTGTCTATAGTACACGTCCGGGTTGAAACTATATTGAACAAAAAATATACCTAATAAGAAAATTATTAAAAAATTGAAAAGTTATCTAGCAAAAACTTTTTCCAATCTTTTGTAACGTATTGAAATAATTTGGTGCATAAAAGTTTGAAAACTGCATTGAATAATATTTTATAACGATAGTTTTTTAGCCGTTCTGACGCCGGATTCGCCGATTTCGCCATTTCATCTTCTTTTTAGAAAATCTCAACTTTTATGTGGTGTTTGACGTAACGATGGGAGCACTCCTTCTACCCGAAAACGTCATTACAAACCTGAAATGTTCAAATTTATTGCCGTAAAATTCTCGATTTTTTTTCGGTTTTCGGGGTTTAACTCAAAGAATAGGCAAAGTTTAAAAAAAAGTTTCAACTAAAGTACCGTATTCGTATCAGAAGAGGTACAGACTTTAAAAAACTGACGGTTCCTTCTGCCCGAAAATTTGTTGACAGGAAAAAAAAAAAACATCGTTGTGAAAACGATACATTTCTCGCTACCGCTCAGAATCTAAAACGAATCGAGACAAGTCGACCGAATCCAGTATAGTATTATTTCAGAAAAACGCTGTAATTTTCGCGTTAAAAAATAATTTGAAACAAAATCCTGCAGCCGTCATTTGACCATGTATATTTATAGTTTAAAATACGTCAATTAACGCGGAAAGCTTAATGCGTTTTCGTGTGGTAAATGGCTTTATGAAAATACAAACTAACTGTAAAATAACAATTATCAGGCGGGCTTTCCACCGAACGGTGGACATTATACGCGAGCAAACACCGGAAAATACGCCGCAAAAAAAAAAAACGAATTAAATTATTATCACTATTGTTACAAAAGAGATAAAGAGTATGAATAGGTTTCAACGTGAAAAAGTGGCGTTATAATTTTATGCGAAAATACGACTCGCCGTTTAACGCCGCCAACACGAAAAAGAATTATGGTGTATCGAACGCACCGGAAGAACGAGAAGACTCTCCTCGCGTTAGGAAATTTACGGCCAGTGCGATTTCGTTTTTTTCCTTCAATTTAGTGCTATTCGCCGACTACTGTCGCTCTCGCCTGACGGTCGTCGGAAGCATTTCGTAGAGAATTTTCTAAAAAACCAATATTAATAACCGTACGTGTATAGTTTTACAAGATGTGACGATTGAACTAAATCGAATTTTGATTTTAACGGCGAACCCGAAAAGTACGTCGCGCGCCCGAACGCGGTTTGTCCGCCCCCCCGTCGAGTAAGTAGCTCGTGTTCGGGACACGCCGCCGCACTGCCTGGGAGGAATCTTTTCGTCGCCCGTCCATCGTTCGCGGACAGTACACGATCGTACGAAAACGCGGTCAGGTTAGGACAATGTACGCTGCCGCTGATGTCTCGAGATGTTACATCGTACACAACTGCAGGTAATTTATTACGTCATTGATAAATATTACACCGCGATCACGTGTGCATCGTATCTCATAACAGCGGATCGGAACGCGCGTAGTACGTCTGCCGTCCGGAAACAAGCGCGCGTCTGCGGATCCATTGACCGTGCTCGTCGGGCCGAACATCCACCGCGCCGAGGCCACCGCCAGACAGAGCGACCCTTGAATGTGTGTTCTTTCCTCCGGCAATGAATTTTTGTATTTTATCGGCCGGTTCAGGTTTAACGCGCGCACTATCGTCTTTTCTTTCACGCCTCGTCTTTTGTACACGACGTGTATATACGCGCGTATTGTATAACAAACGCCGCGGGTCGGGTGCACCTGTTTGACTCGCGGTGGCGTACAAGAAAAATAAAAAAGAGAGAAAAAACGACGAAACGGCTACCAAACGGTTACGACGCGCGAACACTCGAACGACGACGCTCTGCGCGGATGAATGGGGGTCCTGCGGTGGCGGCGACGCGATGGCTGGTAAAAACTGCGAAAATACAGGGTGATTTTCGTTCTTTTCGGTTTACGAAATCTCGTAACCCGCTGTGCCGTGAGAGAAAAACGCGTCCGGCGGTGTGTAGTCGATGCTACTCTTGCTACGAAAACAATCGGACCAGTTCTAGACCGATACATTCGTTATCCGACCGCATCTTACCCGTGACAGTTTTAAATATATGGTTTCACGTAAAAACTTCTCACTTGATGGCGTATGATACACCGTCAGTACGTGTGGAACTGTTTTTAAACGTACCAGCTACGATACGTATATATAAAAAAACGGTTCGAGACCAGCAAACAAAAAAATATTGAGCTAAAACTTTAACTTTTCTTCTAAACTTATCGTTTAAAACCGATATATTTTACGATTCGACGATCACCCTGTATGACATATTATGCGGGCGACGCGACAACAATTTGTCATCTCGCGTGTGGGAGAATTTCGTACATAATGTGCCTAACGTAATAGGTGTTCGTATACACCGACGCGAATCATTTTTTATTAACATTTCGTACCGTTTTTTTTTTTTTTTTTATCATTCTTCTATTTATTTATAACTTTTTAACCGAAACCCGTGTGAAATTCGCGCGCATATTGTTATACGGCTGCGTAGCTCGCGTTAACCGCGTCTCTGTATAGATTCGCGACGGCCGTCCGTCCGTATCTTATCCGTAAACTGAAAATGATATTTTGACGACGATCGAATTCCCAGACGGATTGACTAATCAACTACACGCCGTGACACGTAAAAAATTTAAAAAATACCTCTCCTTTATTTTGTATACGCCATTCGACGATCCGGCTGGGAGTTTGCAAAAAAAAAGCAAACGTAATTTGTACAATTTGTAACCGAACAGCACATACTAAGACTTAAAAAAAAATATACGAATAGTTTTCGAATCAAGTATAGTTTTTAAAATAACACTGTTATACGAACGAAAATCAAACAACATATCAACTGTTTTAGACGGCGCTTCTGCGACTATGGAATATCATAAAATCACTAAAAATGTAGTTCTTTCGTGTATGATGAACCCTTCGTTTTTCTTTTTTTTTTTTTGTGTTATTTTTTGTTTTGTTTCTTATAATGGTGGAAAAATTACACGGACAAGCAGTTTAAATTTTCCAGGAACAAGACACGACGTGGTTCGCGGACTACAAAATAAAAAAAGCGGGGATCACTCTAGGTCCCGTGGGTAGTTTGACAGAGTAGCTTTGTGTGGGTCGCTGTTTTGGAAGTTGTGGTTTGTTTTAATATCTGAAAGCGATGATAAACAATCGCGTTAAAAAAAAAAACGATTCCGAGCGAGCTCAGTTGTCAAGTAAACGTCCTGGTGAAACCCAAATTTAACAATAAATATTGAATGAAACTTTTTGAAAAAAATTTTCTACAGTAAAAAGACACATTTTCGTTGAACGTTTCAAAACAATAGAACGATTATTTTCGAAATTGCGGAGAAATAATCATACGCAATTTTAATGAAATACGTCGTCAAAAATCATAAAACCAATATCGGTAGAAAAAAAACCCAAAATTAACCCGTTTATGAATGAAAAACCTCAAAATGGCTATTTGAATTAAATGAAACATTTTAAACATTTTTTTTCGAATTCGTATGGTACAAAGATACATTATTGTCTAAAATTTTAAGTTTCCTCGATGATTATTTTCGAAATTATGGAGAAACGACTATTGACAAAATGCCGTTCTTAGCGATTTTTCACAATTTTTCGGTGGTTTTTCCAGTCGCGTTAAAAAACTGTTGTGAAAATCGAAAAATTACCCGTCTAAAGTACCATCCTGGTCCAATTCGCTAAAAGAAAACGTACTGTATGTAGAAATCGGTGCATTCTTTCTGGCGGAAATTTTGTTAACGGCATAAAAAAAAAGAATTCAAAAAAATTAACATCTTTGAAAAACACTAAGAATCTAAAAAACCCGTTCTCTACGGTTCTAAGCAAGGACGTATTTAGACCCTTTTTTTTGGGAGGGGGGGTGCGAATGTATTTATTTGTATACATTATTGAATGATCGAGTCCAGTTCCTCCTTTAATTTCTTTTTCCGATGTAAATTTTACTGTCTAGGGATGGGCCCCATCGCCCCTAGTTCTACGACATAGTATTTACGCCGGTCGAAACGTCCCTATAAATAAACCGTTCTCTATAGGTCTAGGTCAGTTGTACACGAAATCAACATCGTATTAATTATCAAACGCGCGCCGCCCTATCGCTCCTAGCTAAAAAAAAAGGAAAAAAAAGAACGCCTAAACGTAACAGTAAAAATATTTAATAATAACAATTAGGAGTTGACCTCCCTTTCGAGTGCAGTTGGCAGCCGACACAGCACTCCCACGCCGTCCGTGTAATACAGTTATCGCGTTACACGGGCAAAAAATAGAACTCTGACGCGCCGTATCTCTTTCTCGCTCGCAAAACACTTTTCCAGTTTATTTTGGCTGCCCTTCGTCGCGGGTGAGCAGAGTTATGCCCATATGCCAGCTATGACGAAAAAAGACCAAATTAAAAACGATTTTCAAGTATAAATCGCGATTGATCGGCTCTCTCTCTCTAAACACCCGTATAATATCTATAGTAGTTAATTTTTATATCAAACCATACGTCAGGCTTATTCTACATCGTGATATTGATTTCTGTGCATTACGTATGACGTCGTCGCCGTATAACATTACAATTTTGTTGCGTACGCCAAAACCATAATGTTAAGTTACGAGTTGTTACATATTTTGTTTTAACTACCTACGTTGAAACGGTTAAAACCATTTTTTCCTTCGTTCGATTACAAACGTTTTTTACGATATTCACGTGTCTCAATAACACTCTGTTGAATAGAGTATTCACACCGCTCTAAATGCGAACGGTGAGGTTAAAAGTTAATTATATCTCCGCGTATAACATCACGGCTTTAAATAGCTCAATCCTAAAGATGTAGTTGGCGTAATGTTTTTATTTTTCTCGTTCGGAAATACTCGTCTGTCAGTACACTAATCGGCCATAATATGTTTGCCGTTTGTCTGCGCCCAAAATGTCGATATCCGGATATAAGTGAACACGGTATAATATATGAGATTGCGAATCATACAGTAATAGTTGACGTTGCGAGTGGTTGCAAATAGGATGTAAAATATTGACACTGGTTTCTATATTCACGTTTGTGCATCATAATTTAGGGACTATAACATTACGGACGTTGATAAGAGTCTTAAGTGAAATGAGATTATAAAAGAATCAAGAGTTGTAGTTGCTGCATCTTATTTCATTTATCTAAATAAGAATAAATTTGAAAAAAATTATCGGTGTTAAAGTAACATAAGACAACAAATAATACTAACTAAACACAAATTAATGTAGGTATAAATCGTCTTTAAATTATCTGTAGGTAAAAGTAAAAAAAATTCATTTTCGTTAAGACGATTTTTTTTTTACTATAGTCTATAGATAATTTAAAGGCGATTTATCGTTTTATACCTACATTAGTTTATGTTTAATTAGTATTATTTGTTTTTTTTTTTTCGTTACTTTAACACTGATAATTTTTAACGTCACGCTTTACGTAACCGTCTACCGTATTATTCGCGTAACTTACACAGACAGTCAATATTGGAAAGCTGTGTTGAATATTATTCGTGAAGTATATAAATAGCGTGAAAGTGTGAAGTTTTAGCATTCAAACTATATCAATCATATAAAGAATAGAGAATATTGTTTCGTACAGAAAAAAATGTGGCGTGTGTGAAACGTCACGGCACATTGCCAAAACACGAAATCATTTTAACTCGCAGCGAAACGCCTTATGCGTCGGTCATAACATATTTACCTACCGACATAATTCGGTTAAACATTTTTAGTATTTTTAAAAATGCTTCACTGTGTTTCTAGCAACGTTTCTGTAAATGTATATTTTGTGTGAATTTTTAAAAATTCCCGGATGAGTTCTAGGTTGAAAACGAAAATACCTAAAAATGTAATACAACTACTATACATTTGAGTACTCTTTGTACTCTAAAAAAAGTTAGGTTTCTGTATGATTCAGTACGACGGTTATACGGTATCGCGCACAAATAATTACAGCCGGAAAATTCTTCGCGTTGATCATTGATTTCACACGAATAGTTATTTCCTATGATCGGATACAGATTATACGTGACTACCATGGCTGTCGGATGCGGCGCTCGCCATGTATATTATTATTCTGTTGCGCAAAATAATTTGTTATTTTCTGAGTCGATTTATTAATTGTCGTTTGCCAAACTGACGGGTATATCGGTATTCTAAAACAAAACACGGGCCGATGCTTTTAATCGTTATTACGATTTGTTTTAATCAAAATAGGGTCGGCGCGTCGTTAC
This sequence comes from Hormaphis cornu, assembly GCA_017140985.1. Classification (NCBI taxonomy): domain Eukaryota; kingdom Metazoa; phylum Arthropoda; class Insecta; order Hemiptera; family Hormaphididae; genus Hormaphis; species Hormaphis cornu. Next base: position 831,623 of record JABAOA010004355.1, on the reverse strand, counting down.
ATCGACTATCGTTCAGGTTTCGAAGGAGCTCACGTCGGTGCTTGTCGCTCGGGACGTCGCCGTCTGAAACGAGAAAAGTATTTTGTTTGGCGACAAATTGGTATACTTAGACGTTATTTGCTTTTCCGAAATCCGTGCCGACTCGTTACTTCGTACGACCGTCTGCAGGCGTTCTAATGCATCTCAAATGATCGTAACACAGATTACCGACGATATCGGTCCGAAAACCTAAATTCAAAACCAAAATACAAAAACCTAAAACCAATATCCAAATATGATTTTACTCGAGATTTCGTTTGAATTCATATTACGTTTCCGGTGCCAAAAGCGATCGGGCTAGCTGGATTTTTTTAACGACATTCGAAATAGATACGAAACAATCGCAGATTTAGTGTTGGTTCGTCGTCGTGCAGTACGTATGATGTTATTAGGATTTTCTCGGGAGTTGTTCTACGAAAATCATTATTATATTATTTGTGAACTTTTTTTTGTGTTCACGTTAAAATGCAGTATCGTCGAGGTGATATGACTGTAGTAACGGCAAAATTATAAGTGGGACCGTCCAGTATATAAATCGGTAGAAAAATATCTCGTTTGATGACAATTCGAAGCAGTTCAGTTCACTTTCGTGTACAATCAACGAGCTAACCGACCAGTGAAGTGTAACAAAGTTTTAGTAAACTTCCGACCCCAGCGGGCTTTGATAAATAACCGTAAAAACGTGCCGCCTTTGAAGCTGTATTCATTTTTTAATTTACAAACAAACAACAACATTGCGCGTCGAAATCCAATGATACCTACCTAAAAGTGTTTCAACAGTTCACTCGGTGATACGCATTGAACGTGAAGCGTTTTTGTTTGTTTTTGATCTTTCACAATAATCCGATACGTAGTGTCTCGTGCGAATCGTTCTACACGTCCGCCGCAGCACCGTCAAACACGGGGTCGGGACACACGTCATAATTATTTCTTAGGAGACGTGAAAAACTAAGTGAAAAAAAAAAAAATAGTAATAATGTGATTAATTTTCCTGTTTATTCTGTTTTTTTTCCGTTTTAAACGGAGACGACGCTTATCGGTGCGTGTGCGACGCGCGCGCGTACACGCGGCTCCTGTTTTGGCGGTCGAGTGGGGGAGGCGAGGAGTTTCGTCAGATCCCTGAGCTTTTTCTATTTCTGGCGGGACCCCGTCGCGACCAGAATACGGATCGTCCGCGATAATAATTCAGTGGCGCGAAGGGACCGGCTCGAGCAACAAGGCGCTTAACACAGGTAAACCGTACGGTTAAGATTTTTAGAAATTGTTTAACAATTTCTATTTTTTTTTTTTCGTTCGCCCCGTCGTGTACGCAAGTTGATTTTGTACAGGTTTCGCATGATACGTTTGTAGATGTGATTTTCGAACACGAATAATAGCCATTTTTTTTTTGTCGGAAATATTACAAAACAGTTTTCGATAATCCGGTACATATTTTCCGTTTTTTTTTTTTTTTTCATTTGTTTCTAAACGCATCATCGAAAATTCACGTTCGATTCTGGTTGGACAAAGCTATTCATACCTACCTACTAAGAATAATTATACATAAAAACACAATCGAATAAAACGTTACGGCCACTGTATTACCGTCGTAGCGATCTAAATGTAATATGGATACGATATAAATTCAAATGTGCCTATATACCGTACACACGATTTTCGTGTAAGCCCGCAAACCGGGTCCTATTATTATTAAATCTGAAAACATTTGAACGTACCGTGTACACACTTATCCTTAGTAATTACGAGTCATCAAACCACCAACGGTTTTCCGCATTGAACGCGTTGCACCGGTTTCTCTAACGTGAAAAAATAAAAAGAATTCGTCGTCCTCCGCGTAGACGGGTTATGCGGAAAAAAAAAAAAAAGCTCCGACACAAATCTCGTTAGGGTTGGAAAATGTTTTTCTTTCTTTCTTATTTTTGACTTTACGATTCTCCACACCGTGATTCCGTTTGTTCGGTTCTGTCGAATTTCCCGTAATTTCGCAAATTTCTGCGCCAATTCATCGGGTAGTGTCTCAAAAAAACCTCGGATCCCTCAGAACGGTTATTATTGTATCGACCGAGCGGCGGCAGGGTTTCCCTTTTTCGGTCTCCCCCGATCCGTCGTCCGGTCGCGCGCACCGCGTCCGAAATAAGCGACGTTGGCCCGGATTCCTCGGGTGTTTATTATAAGTCTCTTGGCCGGCGTCCACGCGTTCGCGGCCGGGACGAACCGTTTACGCGGTGTGTACATCGTCGCGCGTTCTGTACCAAATATCTGAATTTTTTCTTAAACGTTTTATCAAAAAAAAAAAAAGCCTACAATATAATAACAATAATATTTTCGTACAGTCGGCGCGGGCGTTGGAGAATGTCGGTCGATATCGGCCGAAACGTGCGGAAAGGTTTTTTTGCGTTTTTTTTCACTCACAGCTCGAAGCGTATAATATCGTTATGTACAGTAGATGCGATAAAAGTGCGTTTTTCGCATACTATTTTGTGTAATTTGTTACTACTTTTTCGTACCGCGTATTTTTCGAACAAAAATAATACGAAAAAATATGCGGTTTTTTTTTTTTCCTCGTTTACCGTCGGTCCATCGCGGTCGATTACGCTTTCGAATTTCCAGCAAAACACTACCCCGAGGACCGCAACGTATTAATTATCGCTCGCCGTTCAAAGACGAAATTATCACAAAAATATATATACGATCGTATAAATGGGTCCCCTCGGCCGATCGGATGGCCTAACCTTTCTCAAGGAGAATACTTGACCCGGTGCCAAAGCCTTACCAAACGTCTATTTGTACACAAGTCTAAAAAACCGCGTGATTTTGGCTTCGCGTTCGCAACAACATCGAGCTCGGTAATTGCATAATTTTAGAAGATGTTCCAACTCGTAATGTTAATACGCGCGTGTTACGGCGCGAATAATCTATTTTCAGACGAGAACGAATTGTTTTTAAAAAAATAATAAAACTTTTAACGTTACGTATAAACGACGATGATCGAGTCTCGCGCAGTAATTCGAATACCGGAAAAATTATTATTTGGATTTTTTTTTTTTTGAGAAATGTTCGATTAAAATAAAGGTGCTTACTATTTTTCGTTTGCTTCGCCAAAAAATTACCAATTACTTTTCCCGACCTTATGTGGGTGTCCTACGTTTAGAAATTTTCACGCCACACAGATTTTTAAATTAACGACCGTCATTTTGGTGAAAACCATATCGTTCTTTTTTTTTCAGTAAAAGCGTAAAAATAATAATGTGTTGTGTATACTACAGAGGAAAAGTCGAACGATAGTACCTACTTTTCGGGTATTCGAATACTTATATACTGTACAACTGGCATTTCAATTTAATTTGTGTACACTATCGATAGATTTTTCTATTTTATTCGTGTAAGAATTCAGAGTGCATCATAAAAGCGTTCTTCAGGCGGTAAAGTAAATCACACCACCGACGTGGTAACTGCAGTCCATAAACATTCAAAAACTATGAATTATTGTCGGTAATTAACGATTTAAAGGGTTAAGAGCTCAGCTTCAGACAACTGGCACCTAACACGGTTTTTAAATCTTACCCGAAATCTCGTTTTTTTTTTTTTTTTTTTATTGCAAAAAGACTAAAAATAAACGAAAACTTACTCTTTCACAGTAAATTAATTTTCTAATAACACGTTTCAAGAACACGAGCGTGAAAATAGTTGTTTTCGGGGACATTCGTGTGGTCGTACGTCAGCTTAAATATCCACTTTTATTTTATGTTTTGTGTGTATTAATAGAAGACATTAGTTGAGATCAAACATTTACTTGCACAATATACATATTTTAAAAAAAAAAAAACCGTCGCATAGACTTTGGATTTTTTGTTTTCTTCTCTTTTGAACAAGTGAAAACACTTTTTGTAGATTTTCAATAAAAACTATTTGCATTCAAAGTGTATTTTTGATGCAAAACGACACACGTTTTTACACTCGTTATTCAGGTTATGAATTTATTAGAAATGTGTGCGCATTCGTCGGCAAAAGGCTGCTACATCACAAAATTGTTATTATATTCTTTCAGTTCATACGGCAAAACGTTTGTTTAGCGAAACGTTTGGTTTGGATGTTTCTCGCTACGATTCGCCAAATCAAACATAAATAATTAATTTGTGTCCAGATAAATGAAACGAATTCCCGCACAATCGTCGTGCGTTTTTCGGCTGAAAGTAATATCAAAATAACAATAACATAACAATAATAGGGCAAAATCACATCAAGGTCGAACTAAACAGACTTCGTTTCTATAAAAGATGCGCGCAAATATCGTGTATTAATAGACCGAGGAGGCGGTGGCGGATGCCAAATTAAAAAAAAAAAAAAAGCCCACGGGAAACCGTTCCAGATGCCAACAGTTCCGAGCTCGACCGTGTACGTTTGTTTTTTTCGTTTTTTTCTTTTCTTTTTATTTTCTGCTCGTTTCGCATAATGATAATATACAATGGACGCTATACTTTCACAAAACAAATACCGTTCGGTGTAAATCATAAGACACAAATGCCAATCGTGCAAACCGTTCCAGTTGCGCGATGACGTTAACCGAAAAAATAAAAATAGGACACGTACCGCCTCAGTTCGTGCTTAAGACTCGCGAGGTCTGCCCGCAGTTTCGTAACGTATCGCGATACTTTTATCCGAACGACAGGTGAATCGTAAATTAATAATTTTTAAACGGCTAAACGCACGATGAATTCAAGTTATTTTCTCGATACAATGATCCGTCGACAGTATTACCAAAATCGAAAAAGTCAATAAAAAATTACTCAAATCTTTGTAAAAATCAATATAGCTTCGCACAAAATCTAAATACAAGCAACTCGCAGTGTAAACTAAACCGATTTAGGCGCTCAAAGTCTTCAGTTAATAATTAACAATATATTCGTACTATAACACGATAATTCACGAAATTCACCCCGACTTGGTTGAAAACAAGGACGTTTTTTAATTCTATAAAATTAAAAGTGCAGCTGTGCGTGTAAACAGTTTGTGTAAACGGATTATGTTTTCGAAACGATAGAAGCGCATCGGAATTTATATTGGTAAAAAAACAAAAAAACGTTGCGTCTGCGTGTATGAAACTGAGTAACGATCGATGTGTGTTTGTTAAAAGTCGAGTTTCAAAAATGAAAAAAAATTTTAAAACAGTTTAGTTGATTAGAAAAACGTTCATAAGCCAATCGGGTTTAAACAAATGCCCACACCTCGGTGCGATCAAAAGCCGTAAACACTCCGTCTATGGCGAACACCGTTCACATAAGTACAATTTTTCTCTTTTCGCGAGCCGTATAGAACGAAACATGGATTTCGGTCACCTTCGGTGTGTTTTTATACCGGCACACACGACGATATTTTCTAGTTTTGATCGCTGTAAAAAAAATCGTTAAAACAACAAGAGCGCTGCATAGAGTGTTTTAACTCGGAAGTCGTTTAGTGGTTTTTCGTGGTTCTGAGAAAGAGCGGAGACACGACGTTGAACGTTTTACACGTTTTTTCGAGGAACTTTTTACGGTTTTTCGTGCCCATTCCTCTTCTTTATTCGCACGCGCGTCTCCCGTTGACTGTTTTGCCTTTTCGATAAGAACACGGGTGGCACGCGTCTCGTCTGAACTGCATTTGCTGGTCGCGCCATTTCCTGTTGCGTTGTTGGAAAACAGTAAACTCGAGACGCGCGTTCGATTTAAAAGCGACGAGCGCACTCGAAACACGTGAAACAATTTAAGTTTTTCGGTTAGATTAGGTTAGGACGTCTTCTTTCCATTACCTCCTTCATTCGGTGTCGATCCCGGATCGTTTTCGGTGATCCCGTGTCGGTCGCACCCTCGTCACCGTCGAAGAGGGTCATCGCGCCACAACTTAACATTATGCATATATAATAATATATAATTAATAATAATAAATAAGTGTATACAAACTCCGAACGGTCTGTTTTCACCGTCTTTCGCGTTCGCAGGAAATCTCCGTCTCCGTTTTCAGTTTTTCTCGTCACGCAGTAGCAGCCGCACGTCGCACACCGACTCTTCGAAAATGTTGAAACAACACTTGGACATGATCGGCAGGAACGAGCCCATCCAGAGGAAAGCGAAATTCTGGCAATCCTACGTCAGAGCACTAAAAGGTACGCGTCGCGTTTACTCTTATCGGCCGGCCGTACGATGATATTGTAGCTTTTCCTCGAAATACTGCCAGAACTGTACACTATTCGAAGTCTGTTTTTTTTTTCGTGGTAGTCGACTTGATCGCGACCGCTCGCAGGCGTCCTTTTAGTTGGACCAATTTAATATTTATAAATCGCTAAAACGGAGTGGTGTGTATGATATTTTGCCCAACAATATTGTCGGCCAAACAAGGATAAAAAACCGCGGACGGGAACAGTGTATGTGGTACGCAAATGCGAAAAACACAAAAAACGGCAAAAAATCAACGTGAAATTCGGTGATCGGCTTTTGTCCATCAAACGAAAAAAAAAAAAAAGTTTTAAAAACCGATACGCAATAAACAAAAAATAAATGATTTTAAGTTTGGCGCCTTTAATTTTACGGTTAGGCAAATCAGTGTACTTTTACGCGCATTACGCGCTGTTTTGAGCGAAACTTCATAAGCCACTTGGTTTTTTTTTTATGTATAATATTACTTTATTTCATAAACATTTTTAACAAAAATGAAACCAACACCAAAAAAAAAAAAAGTACAAAATAATTAAATGAAAAAAAAATATTACATTTATTTTTGTTTTTTAGTCTGTTTCGTCCAACAAATTATGGAAAAACTATAATAAAAACTGTTGTACCGACTCTGAAAGGTTTATATATAATTCTGATAGAAGTTTGAGGGGTCTCAAATTTGAGAGTTCAAAATGTAAAAAGTTACAATGAAAAAACTAAGTGAAATATAAGGGAAAGTATTTAAAAATTTCGGTCAACGTTTTTATGTTTACGATCAGGTAAAATACAAGACGTTTCAAGTGATTTCGAAAAGAGCTAAGTATAGAACTTTGCTTTGTGGTTTTTTCGTTACTAAGATCGTTACCTCAATCGACGTTCTTTATTCGCGGATATAGGCTTTCAGGATTTTCCAACCATTTTTTTGTCTGTCAAACTCGGTTTTTACCAGGACGTGTACTATAGACGACTGGGCTCGCTCAGAATCGTTTTATCGATGGCGATGGTCCGTCGTCGCCTTCGGAAATTAAACGTTACGGGACGTCCTAGGGACCTATTTACACGTCGCAAACATGAATTCAGAGTTTTTTTTTTTATCATCTCGAGTCTGATTTCTGACTTGTGTTGGTCTGTAAGAAAAGTGGCCCGCGGTGATTCCCGCGTACGCCACTGATTATACTTGTTCCTGCGCAGGTTCGGACGACATGAGGGCACCGGAAATCACGCACTACCACACGCCGGGCAGGGGCGTGTTCAGGCCCATCCTGAGCGCGGACTATCCGACATGGCCCAGCTACAAGTCGATCTACGACGATCCGAAGCACCCGACCGAGAGGATCAACACGCCCGGGTACCGGTATCTGCCCATATCCAGGGACACGTACGGCATATCGCCCAGGAACATTTACCCGCACAACTACCACTCGGACAGATATCCGACATACTATCCGTCTTACGGTACGTACTGATGACGACGTCGCGGAACCCGCAAAAAATTTGAAAAAAAAAAAACAGCAACAACAACACCGCTGCCGTGCATACACATATAATAAAAATAATAATATTTTCCGCTATTACAATAATAATAATAATATATTAATCATAACAACAGTATATAAAATGTTTGTGCCGCCCGCCCACTACAGTATCGTATTGTTCATAATCTGTCTCGGTGCTCGAATTGAAAACGGTAGAACGGGATGATTCAGTAACGAACTTTTCGACGTATCAGTAGTGCTGCAAAAAAAAGGAAGTAAATTTTAAATGGGTTCGTCCTCCCTCGATTCGAGCACCGAATCGTTCCCGATCTCTCTCTTTCTCTCTTTCTCTCTTTTAAAACTATCATCAATCATTTTAGAACCATTATTATTTTCTTTTTATTGTTAATTTGGTATTATTATTATTTACATGCACACACGTCATCGATACGCGATATTTTACGTCTAAAACAACATACGTATGTACCGTGCAATTTAATATTTCACACCTCTACGATAAGGCACGGATATCGTCTTTTCTTTTTTTTTTTCTTTTCATTAAAATAATAAAATATTTACTATGATATTTTGTTCGTTTATTACCTATTTAGATATCGCTTATATATATATATATAGAGACGCGCACGTATAGGTGTTATCAAAAATAAAATAATTATAATATATTGTGACGTATATAATATTATACTTATTATAATATAAACTATAATAATATACATTTTATACTCTAAAAGTATACATGATAATATGTTACGATGTTACCGAATTCTGTTTTATATTGTGTACACAACTGTTGTTGCCTTTATTATAATATTTTTTTTTTTTTTTTTTTGTTTATATATGATTTAATTTTTTTTTTTTTTGAAATATAATTACGTATACTATTCAACTATATTGTTTCGCTATTTATTTTTATTTTTTTCTAAACCATCACATCCGGTATAGCGATTAAACAACAAAACTTACGTCGAATGCAAAACGTATGCATAAATAATAATTACAGTATACGTTCTTCAACGTTGTAAAAAATTATTAATTAAAAAAAAAAAAAAAAAAAATATAAACGCACACGACAATATTGATAACCACACACATTTATTACGTTGATAAAATATCGATTTTAAATAATCAATTATTTTCTCCGACAAAATATCGTAAACAAGCGCTTGACACTCGCGTGAACACAATGAAAACCACAATGTTGGATGGAAATCGTAAATTTATAGAGAGCAAATTGAGAACGTTTAATTTTTAAAATGTGTTTGTAACCGTTATCATGGCGTTTGTTTTTAAAAATGCTTATACCGAACGATGGCACCGGTCGACTTGGTAATAATAGCGTTTTTTAACCCTAAAACAAATTTGATAAGGCTTTTTTTTATTTTCGTTTTGAGTGAACACATTTTTTAGAGGATTTCTCGGTCGCGAGACGATATCGGCTCTGACACTTAACCAAAAGCGAGTTTTAGCAAACATAACATTTGTTCACGCAGTTTTGTCGAGATTTCCGATAGAATACATCCCTTAAAATCAAATATTGTGTAACGTCTTACTAAAAAAAAGCTTCACCTACCGCTTGGGTTCGGCATGTGCAGATCACATTACCTAACTTAACAATCGACGTGATATGTATTTTTCGGTTTACTCGTCTAAACACGCAATCTAAAACCCGCGCCAGCTTTACGACGTGTGTTGGAGTTATTAATCGGTGCAGAATGATTAAAAAACAAAGAAATTCCCGACAGTACAGTATGTAACCAGTGTTGAGGCTTATCTGGATGTGTATCATGTGATAGTTTACACATAGATAAACTATGATTTCTCAACTTATCTAGATGAAAACGTCAGTGTCTAGATTGTCAGGGACAAAATGATCAATATCTGAATAAAGTATAATATATATTTTCAATATGTATATTTTAAATTTAAACCGTATGGGTTGCTAGCTCAATGCTAGTCGGTACACTTGAATTGAATTTTGATCTAGTGCCCGCTATATCATCTAAATATTCTACTCGGATATTTTCATCTCTGACAAAATTTAATTACAAACACTATCTGTATTCGGAATCAAGATACGAACAGTGAACAAGTAGATACACTTCTACCCATTCTAGACTCTAGTTTCAACACTGAATGCAACTGTTTGGAGTTTGGTGGCCGTCGGTAAGTATAATACTGATAACAGATATTAATAAACTATTTAACATATTTTATTTGCAAAACATTTTTTTGGCAGACTAATTTTTAGGGGTATTTTGTATTTTGTATTTTTTTTTTTTTTTGTGTATTTTCACTAGCTAAATTAAAAATGGAGGGTGAGTGGAGACCGTTTTTTCGAGCCCACACTACCACCCAGTTGCTTTTTACCCAAAAATGAGATTGAATCTCTGTGAGATAATAATAAAACAAAAAGTTTAGCGAACTGCGGGGTAGAATACAGGTCACGGCTTTGAGTGGGTCACCGATTCGGAAGGTGCGGTAAATTGATGTTTGTAATAAATCCGTGTAGACGAGTGTTTATCAAATGCATATACCTGTACCACATCATTCCACAGTAAGGTATTATAGATCATCGTACTTCAGAATTTTGAGAAAACTGTACCTACGCCCTTTTCCATTTTGTCTACGTAAACTCGACGAAATGTAGATGGTGAAAATTTGATTTCACGTTAGTCTTATAGAATTTTTTTTTACTTTCGACGCACTGCAGACAATTTGAAAACACGAAAATCGAAATCGATGGCACGCATCATAATGATATGTCTTGATTTTTCCATTTTGTCGCGAAATTCCCGTATTTGTCCCGTTGTTCGGCAGCGGCGTGTGTATAGAAATTAGTTTCGCCTAACGGGCCAATTTTCTCTCTCGAGTCGTGAACTATAAAAAATAAGACTTTAGAATGAATTAGGCGACGTCATTATTTTGATTTTTTTTTTTTTTTAATTCTCAACGCTACGGCATTTCTCCCGTGTACAATTCTGTTACTCGATTGTCCTAGAATGTTTTTAATTTTGATATTGAACCTGATATTTCACTATGCCCCCTCCAAATATACGCCACTGAATTCAGGTACGTATCTTATAACTATTACAATATTAATATTTTACGCGACGACGGTACGACGATAGTAAAACCGAGCTCCTCGTGTTCAGATCCCCTGTACCACGACGAGCCGTTCAAAGCGCTACACGACTGGACGGACCATTTGGACCGCATGAACGCGCTGAACAAAATATTCCCGGGCGAACATCCGGCGTATTACGAGCCGAAGAAACCGTTGCCTCTGCCGGAGAGACGGGCCGCGTCGTTGCCGCCAACCGCCATCAGAGGTTACAACTATTCAGGTATAAAATGAAAAAAAAAAAACGAAAATAGCGAAGGGAAAAAAACGGAAGAAAAGGGAAAGTAGTGAAAAAGGGAGTAAACTCGGGGTAGTTGTTTGGCGCCGCAATGTAGAAATGGGTCACACTCGTACGGGCGGGCCGGCGTCTCGGGAGTTGTGGTTCAACAGACTCATTGTTCAATATCCGAGAGCGACGATTTTTGGATTCGCCACGCCAAACGACTTCTCGCCCGATCTACTCCCTTTCTAGTTTCGTGTAATATACTACGTTTACTGCGATTACTACGTCGTACAAGGTACCGTACTACCGCTTAAAAACATCGGACCACGGGGGGTTTTTATTCTATACATATTTTCGGTAAACATGTAAAATCGATCAATAAAATCGAACGCGGTCCTGTTCGCCAGCCACGCGTGAAAAAAATACTCAAATGTTACGCGCAATCGTAAGCAAAGCCGAATCAGCCCCGCGATAGCCAGACAACTAACTTCCGAGAGTGCCAACACGCATAATAATGTACAGGAGAGCGGTGGCGCGGTGAAAATCGCTCAGAACGAAATCGAATTTAAACACACCCTGCAACCACGCGCGGCCGTCACCGTTACGAGCTTTGATCGATTTTCTGTATTTTTTCTATTTTCCTGACTTTGCCGACTACGGGGGAAAATTAAAGCCCTAATGGAATACGCGTATGTCGATTTTTGTTTTTTATCCCCGATTGATCACCCGAATATAAGTCTGAGGCACATCAGGAAACGCAGTTTGCCGCGCCGCCCATCGAGTGGAGTCCAGGCTCAAAATAAATAAATCCTCGAACGAAGTCTTACGATTCCGAAACGTCATCTCACGTGGACCGCACCGCCGCCAGTTTAAATTGAAATAACACGAAAATAAACGCGAGGATATCCTTTTCACGTCCGCTGTATTGTATGCGACGTGTCGCGCTGCAGCCACCGCGTGTACGTATAAAAAACACACACACGTGAACGCGAGGTAATTACCGGAAGACGATGGTCGTTACCCGGATACACGGTTGGTGAAAAAACAAAGTTTATTAAAAACTCTTTAACGCTGTGTCCATCGCGGTTAATTGGATATTAACGACGGGGGAAACTCGTGTCGGTTTGTTCATTTTCCACTCCGTTCTCGTAAATCACAGCACTCCGGAGACGGTGTAACAGGCGCGACCGAACAACGTATTGACGCGATGAGGATATTATCCGTGTAAACATGCATGAATTCGTCAAGACGTTTGGATCTCTCGAGCTACTACGAGCTTTTATTTTCTCGTCGCACTTCTGTTCGAAATACAAAATTTGTATCTATTAAACTGAATACGACGATATAATCGAAAATTTGGCCTCGAGCGGAGAATTCAAACCAATATAGGTACAGAATTCGCATCGATAGATTGGTCGGTGATTTTCGGGACCGAAAACCGTCTTTGTAATTCCTACGATTCGCTCAGACAGACAAAGAAAATCGAGGTGGCAGAGGCCGCCTCCAGCCCTTCGAAACGGAGAATAAAATACCTTTCTGTTCGTGCGCTCGGTTAGAGTAGCAAGGGAATTCGCGAAAGCGCTCTTAAAAGGAACCATAATTCGTGTACCTCTTACGGGTGGAAAAACTTGGCGGCGAAAACGTTTTCCAGAATCACGTTTTCGTCGCGTTTTTCCCGAAACGGGAAACTTTTTGCGCGTTCAAAACTGTAACTCAAACAGTCGAACGACGAACGGCAAAAGCTAGCGCAATTCGGTTATACTTGTAGTTCGACGAAATAAACACGTGGGAATTCGATTTACAAAACGCGCAGTGGTTTTGATGATTTTGTGAAACCGCCCTGGAAAGGCCACTTTTTAACGTTCTGGTCCGCAACAATCGGGACACGATGTTAAGCCTCCCTGTTCAAAAACAACAGCTCGTAATTGTCGTTACGTAGGAGATTGTTCTCAATGATCACTTTTCGACTCCGACTGTAGGTTTACCCATTTACTCCACCGGCGGCGTCAAGAGACGACCTCTTCGGGAGCTGTTCGAGCCCAGCGTGTACACTCCCAGGTCCAGATACGTCAGGGATCCGTGGTGGTGGGAATATCCACACCTGAAACCGTACACCCCGATCAGTTCCTCGTACAGGCCGCCCGCGAAATCGTACCTGAGGGACAGCTACTTGTCGCCGGTGAAGAGGACCTACTTGTGGGGACACCATCCCGTCAGGCCTTTCAGTGAGTACATTTCATGTATTAACCGATACAACTATCCAGCGATGGATTTATACCTTGGATTACGATCTTAAATTTCCGTCTCTCGGCAACGCGAAAAACTTTAAATTCTATTTGAACGTTATAAGATATTTTTTTTTTTTTTTTTTTGATCGAGAAAACCAAACGTTAGCTCGGTGCGATCGTTCGAAAAATCGAAAAAAGCAGGCGTAAATCACTTTTGTTCCTAATCAATTCAATACGACCGCAGATCGTGTATCATGTTTTCATTTGAGTAGTATTTTTTTCGTTTTGAACGAGCTGCTGGTTAATGTTTCAGATTGTTCGCTGAAATCAACATTTTCTATGCTATATTTGCCAACAAACGATATAAACGAATCAAATATCAAATTCGTATAACTATACCGGTGTATATGACGACATATTTTGTTCCATTTCGAGAAAAAAGACTTTCCTTTGGTCCGGTATACACCAACTGTAACAGGATATCCAAGTGTTTTTTTTTTTCTAAAAACATTCTATACGTTATTGAACGTGGACGCCATTATACCGATTCGTTTCGTGTAGACCGTGTTCTTTTAGGAAATTCCTGCAAAAAATCCAATTTTTACGGGGAGTGTTTAGAAGATTTTGAGATCTTCTGACGGAATCTCGTCGCCAATGAATTATTGCCGAAACATATAATAAGACGCGGTTTTTTTTTTGTTATTTTTCAGCACCGAGCTACTACTATTGAACACATCGAAACGACAAATAAAAAACACATTGTTATGTCGAAGAGAGGCGTCATTTCCAATCACAAATCGTGAAACGTTCATCTGAAGCATTTCGCGACAACAACTACGAACGTCAAACGCATAATAATTGTAACAATAATATTGTTAATTCTGCAATATATTCACATAAATCAATCGATCCATCATGCGAATGCCTATTTTTTCGCTAGATGTATTGAACGATTCACGTAGATAATTATCAAAATAGAAACAGGAAATCCGTTACGAAATGCTAAAATATGCATCAAACGTCACAGCGAAATTGTGTTATGCATTCACTCGTGAAGAAAATCTAAAATTAAACAGTCGAATCAGCACGCATCGAACACTACGATCGAAGTATAAAATATAATTTTCCGTTTTCAGAATCATTGAGATGAAAAATTCTACGCCTTATCCTAAATGAACTATAACGAATTTATTACAAAAAAAAAAATTTAACATTAATATACAAACAGAGATTTTTTTTTTTTCTTATTCCCATCGGTAATTTTTTTGTTTTTCCTTACTAATGGTGAAACCATCATATACATTCGATTTCTAATATTATTTATAAGTAGGTACCTATAGATAAAATAATAATATTTAAATAAAGTCGATTTCAATAATTTATACCAATAATTTAGGGTTGAGATAAGGAATAATTTTACCCAAATTCACTCCTATTAAGAGGGTAAAATGGGGTAAACGTGAAAACTGATAATTCGTCACCTGCAGCAAGCGGTAATCGGCCGATCTTTCGGGTAGGTACGAAATTCGGTCTGCAGTTTTTTTTTATAATCTACGGACCCACTGAAAACGGATTTTTATAATTTAAACTCTTAAGGGAGTTAAAATTGGAAGGTGTAAAAATGGAAAACATTGTTTCTTGGTCGGAATTTTTTTTTTTTCAAAATAATTGGCATACCTACTTACTCTTCAGCTGAAATTTAAAAAATAAAAAACCTATTTTTGCACTTTTAAAAGTCCAACTCTTAAGAGAGGAGGAGGGTTAAAAGCTGAAATGTCACTTTTACCAAATATTTAAAAACACACATTTTTCTAACAAATTAGGTATAAGAAAATAGGCATTGAGATAACTGTTTATTGCCTACTAAATTGTCAAAAGAAATTTTATTCAGCACTATTCAGCTGTTACGGTTTACACTGAATGTTTTCAGGCTTTCCGCTACAGTATTATTTTGATCATTGCTCGCTGAACTTAACACGAAACTACCCGATGTATTGTTTTGAACTGACATAAAAATTATTGATATCTCCATTATTTTCCGGTTTCTTTCTTCAAATTTTCCTATACGTAATTAATATTTTAAATCTCTATACATCCGTAAGTGGATGTGTACTATTGTGCCGAAAGAGTACCAAAAAGAAAAATACGCTATACAATACGCACATTTTTGTACATTTTTTTCAACGGTAAACATAGTTATGTCGCTTAAATGAAACAGTCTAAAGACAAAGTACAAACATGTAGAACAGTTCAATTGAAAACAACGAATCCCTTTATCATTACTATTACACTATCGACTATACAATATTAGCTAGGTACAACGATAATTGAACAAATGGTTCAAGTTAAACTAGTCGTAGGTAAGTCGACGGCGACATAATTACTATGTGCGACTCTGCAGATTACAAATTAATTATTGTACACAATATTCAAATGAACATAAATACAAGTGGATCGTGTGTATTGGACATATTTTAAAATAATAATCATTCAAAACATTGAATCGCTAGCTACGGTTAATCGCCATAATAAAGACAGCTTCATACTAATAAATTGAAAAAGTTCAAAGTAATTTCATGTACAATAGATACAAATTTTAACTAAAGTTATCTCTAATAAATAAAATAATATTCAGATAGCTCGTAGAAAAATACAACTTATTTGTTTCGCGCCATCTAATGTTCAGACATCGCTTACCTATATATATATATATATATATATATTTATTTATAAGTATATATGTGTGTAGTAAAATATTTAAAATACATAATTTTTTAGAATATTGAAAATTTAAATCGTTATACGTATAGTATACTACGACGAGATCGATAAAAAAAAAAACAAAAAATCGCATCTTAATTTCTTTGGTTTCTTAGAATACACTCGACTCATACTATATTTGCTTAATTTTCATACTTATGAGATAACTCGAACGTATTAACAACTGCACAAACGATCAAGTTACCAACATGATTAATCAATGTTTCGACCCGGTAAAATTTTTGTTACAATCTTTCTGTATTGCTAATATGTTGTTAACTGAATTTAATAAAATCTTTAAAAAATACATGTCGTCAATGAATAGTGACAAAAAAAAATATTTGCGGCTTACGCGAGGGACTGGAACGTTTTCGGTTTTTTACACTGCTTTGATTTCGACTTAGGTAAGTCTTCGGTACTAATTACGTTATTATAATAATTGTTGTATAAAATTCAGTTTCAAACCAGGTTTTTAGTTCCGGTCCCCGAAATCATACATCTAAGTGATTTCACATTTTATGCTCGACATGTTACATTGATTTTTACATATTATGGAAACATACAATCGTGTCGCGTTTCAGTTTTGATTCCAGGACCGGCGTCCGGCCAGCAAAATCTTACCGCGGGGAGGAGTCGGGGTATATTTTTTCAAGGAATATTTCATCCCCTCTTTCCTTAGGGCAATGATCCTGGGAAAATCTTACCAGGAAGGTAAAACGATCCTAGAAAATTCTTACCCGGAACAAAATATTCCTAGCAAAATATTGCAGGGGATTAGGATAGGGGTTATGGATGTCTTAGGATAATCTTACCGGCGTTAAAGTATGTTTAGGATAATTTTACTTCCCCCCGTCCCGGAGACATATTTATACCACCGGGGGGGTATGAATTTACTGTTACACCGCGTTCTCTTTGGCGTGGTTTTAGATCTTTGGTTCAGAATGGGTCGACGTAAAATTAACGTGGATATTAAATCAATAACTATCGAGACGTAAAACGCTATACAAAACACTATTAAAAATTACGCATTCGCTGTTTTATGCGTTAACAAAAATAAATAGGTAATAGTATTTCATTATGCTTACAACATCCGCGATAACGACCAGAGTATACGTCGCCCCCGATCGGGGTGTACACGTAAATCGCTAAATAGATAGTAATGTATTATTGAAATAAATTACGAACAATCATATTTTTATCAAGTAAACAGACTATATCGAGCACAGCCAGTAAAAGTTTTTGACACGCATTGTATATTATTGCTACAACGATCTAGGCCGTTAAAGGATCAATAATGATAATTGACCGACCGAGAACAACTATACACTATTTATAAAATTTAAACTACAACGTAACGCACAATACGTTATTATGGTAATCGACGTCGTAAGAACACAACAATTTTACAAATAATCCATAGGGTGACGAGTGTGTGATCGTGTCATAATAGGCGAGGCTGGGCAGTTAAAAATCGTTAGAAGTTAAAAATTCCAGTTAATTTTATTTATGTAAACTAACTCGTCAACTCGTTTTTTCCGTAACTTAATCGGTAAGCTTTTTTTAAACCTTAAAAGAAAAGCAACAGTGAGAAGAAATTTTCAAAATAAATTAGGAAAAAACATTTTTCAAACGAAGGAAATGCCATCCTAGGAATACGGGACCATGTGAACTAAAAACATGAACCAGTTGTTATTTTTATTTTAAGTTAAGTTGATTTTTTTTTTTCATAGTTAACTTTTAATTTAAAAAAAAAAAATCAAAAGAACTTAACTCAAATTTTTGTATTTTCAATGGACGATTTAAAAAAAGTTGTTAGCTTACCCAGCCTTGATGAAAGGTGCGGATACAATAATTTTTCACTATCGAGTTCACGTAAAAGTAAATAACAAAAGATAACAGATAAGACTAACCGCGACTACTACGTCGACTTAACGTTTGTACAATACATTTATCGTAACAATATTACACCTACCTAAAAAAAAAACGACATATATTTTTCATAGATTTGGTCGGGGTTTTTACGAAAACCACAAACAGCCGGACTTTAAAACAACAGAGGGCATACGCTAGGTCGGCCTAATTTTTTGGCACTGATCCACAAAATGGTCTTCGCCACTTAGAATGAAAATAAAATCAAGAAACGACCAACTATTAACGAACGGTTGATTGACCGAACACAGTTTTTGAATCTATCTTAAACAAACAAGGCAGGCCAATCAAACTACGGCAAAACGAATAAACTAATTTAATATTTTGATCAAAATAATATGACAATCATCGATCAAGTGTTCTGACGCTACGATATTTCGAATAGTATGTTAATATGTTTTCTTCTCAAACATTTTTTACCGCTAACGAAAATATTATCCCGGTAAGTGCGTTTATTTATAAAAAAAAAACGTCAAACCTATTAGGGGTGGCCGATGGACAGACCCCGGACTGTTTTGCTACATTTCGTTTAATAAACATTTGCTGACATTTGAATAAGTAAAAGTAAAACGGGTCGTGAACGAATGGTTTTTCAATTTAAAAACCATGGTGTTGTTTTTCATTTTTTTAAATTATTTTGATTAAATAAGGATTTTTAGAAAAAAAAAGAAATATTTTTAAACGTGCGTATCGTAAACACGTAAAACGAATTTCGAACTATATATTATTATTATGTTTAAACGTTATTTTGTACTATTTATAACTAAGTATATACAATATATATTTTTCATTTTTACATGTGCACCGCGCTACGCAAATCTATTCGTGAATTTACTAGAGAGAAAAAAATAAAAATGTTGGTCTTTCTAGATAATATATTCCCATAACACTGTATAACCTCAAGGTTATTGTTTTTTAAACATAGTAAAAATTACAAAAATAATTAAACATCATTGTACCATTACACTGACATTTAGAATCGACAAATTCCCAAAAGTTTTGATAACACTGCAGGTAAAATCCATTCGACTTGTAGACAACATTTTCCTACGATCACTTTCTAGCGATTTCATCGTTTAGGGATAAAGATTTAAAATTCCTGCTGCTTTCGCTTAAAGTTCCTAGCCACCTTAACGGAAATTCTAACTATTACGCTTGAATTTCAGTTGTTTATTTATACATTTTTGTCTTACAGTAACGTCTGTTTTTTCGGTTCACGATCGTCAGTTTTTTGATAGAACATCACGATAAAAATATATATATATTCTATTTTATACTATAATCATGGTTTCGACCGTTCCTCTCAGACTCGTACAATCCGGATGATAAGATTTAACTAAAAAAAAAAAAGTATAGCCAAAACGTGATATTAAACATTTGAATTTAAATCGATTTCAGTAGAGGTACCTACCTATTTCTGTACACATATCGTTTAGTCGTAGTT
This sequence comes from Hormaphis cornu, assembly GCA_017140985.1. Classification (NCBI taxonomy): domain Eukaryota; kingdom Metazoa; phylum Arthropoda; class Insecta; order Hemiptera; family Hormaphididae; genus Hormaphis; species Hormaphis cornu. The sequence continues at coordinate 812,198 of JABAOA010004355.1, read as the reverse complement.
TATGGCGACGGCGGTGTCGGATTCATTTTAAAACAACGCACGTTTCGAGTGACATATTGCAGAATATCAATACACGACTCTAAACCTCGTTCAGACGTATCTACTGTATAATAATACCGTGAAATTACCTACATTATGAAAGAGCTATTTAGTGTTTACGTCTACACCTGTCTATAGTACCCACCCATAGTACAACTGTGCTATACAAGTTTGTAGGAGAAAAACGTAGCGTTTCTCTAAATTCAAAGATCAAGTCCAGAGAGATTAACGATGACAATAATACACATTGTGTACGGCCAGATCGTACACGCGTTTTTGCGTGTTCGAAAATAATTAATAATCGTGTCGGCGAACGAACAAGAAAATATCGGACTGGAAACACTCCGAGAGAATGTTACGGGTTTTTTTTACTACAACAGACTTCGATGAACTACGCCGTTTTACCAAACGTTTTTCGTACCGAAGAAATGATTGAACGAGGCGTTTCGCTAGTAAAAATTTTCAACATTTTCAAATGTTTACGACGATCAACCGTGCGCAGCACACACGATCAGCAAACGTAACGATTCGCCACAAAAAAAAAATACTCGAACAGCCTGCACACGAACGTACATCGACTGATAAATTCAAAAACCAAGTATCTACTTTCTAAGCTCAGACCTCAAAATAATGGATATTCGTGATATTCGTCCTACACCGCACGATGGTCGCTTCGAAATCTACCCGTTACTAGTACGGTTCGTCCGCAGACGTAAATAAATTGTTATATTTTATACGTTTCATACAGTTTTATAGTCCGCTAAACCGATGGAAAGTTTTCACTAAAACTGTTCGTCTACGAAATATTTTTGCTAGGTACACGATCTTGACTCGCACAAACTCTGTTACAATGTTTCTACCTCGCACAATACGCGCGTTCGTGAATCGGAGTAAAATCGAATTTTCCTGTTATTTCCAGCCGCTTGTTCGTCCTCCAGAATACACGAACAGTTTTCCTACACGCGTTTCGATCAAAGAACCCCGTCGAAACAACAACGGTTATTACGTAGAGGTAATAACGACGACGGTCAAAATACGTTTCTATAGAAATAACAGAAACGTACGAAAACGACAAACGAAATGAAATAAAAAAAACACACACACACACACGCGCGCGTTCTGCCCGACAAATGTGTCGGGGGTAAAACAATAATAATAATAATAGGAGGAAACACGAGAGAATAATAATTGTGTGGAAAAAAAAGAAAAAAATTTAATAATAATAACGCGGGGTAAAAAACGCCGACGGTCAGCTGACTGACTGTAAAAACAAAATAACTAATCGATTTTCTTGTAAATTTGAGCCATTCGCCGGTCCTCGTCGGCCATGTCGTTGTCGGTCCAGCCGTACACGTTCGCGGCGGCCTGGTGGTGCTCGGCGTCCCCGTCGGGCTGCGGCGCGCGGGCGGCGGCCGTTTCGCCGGCCGTCGAGCGCCGGGTGCCGTCGCCGGTGCGCAGGGCGCGTTTGGCCACCAGCTCGGCGGGCACCGTCTTCAGGTCGTACGCCCATCCGATCAGCGAGAACAGGTCGATGAACAGCGTGGACAGGTTCAGCTTGTAGTCGAGCAGCTCCGCGTTCTTGTAGTCCCACGGGAACGTGTGATGGTAGTTGTGCCATCCGTCGCCGCACGTGGCCACCGACACCAGCATGTTCTCGGTCGGGTTGATGTTCCTGCGCAGAGGAGAGCGCGACGGGTTAGGACCGTTCCGGGACCGCGCGTTTTATTTTTTCGAAATAACCGACTCGGTTGTGACAAAAAAAAATGAAACACGTTTTCACGTAACACGTTTTCGGTCATCTACTTTTTCGATTTTCGCGTTTCAGACGCGTCCGAGTACAGTTGGACAGCCAGGGCCAGAACGTAAAAATCGGAACGTTCCTGATACCCTCAAAAGTGTTCACAGAGGAACAAAAGGAAAAAAAAGCCGGGATCGCTCTAGGTCGCGCGGGTAGCGACTACGCTTTTGGCCGGGTGTCACTAGTTTAGAAGTCGCGGTTGTCATTTAAATATACATCCGAAAGCGACGCGATGATAAACCATAGCCTTCAAAAATGCGATTCTGAACGAGCTCAGTTGTCTAGTAAACGTCTTGGGGGGTGATAACAAATTTGACAATGAGAATTGAACGAAACTTTTTTTCCTACAGTACAAAGATACATTTTTGTTAGAAATTTCAAAACGACAGAACGATAAATATTGTCCGTTCGCCACGTTTACCGACAGTGTAAATTGCGTTTTTATAAATTACCGATAAACGTGCGGGCTCTATAAAGATTTTCGCATCGGAACTGTAGGAAATTTGTGAAAATGTTAAACAAAATTTGACGATACGCAGTACCCACTTTATAATTTTTTTAAAACAGTTTTGCAACGCGCAATTTTCATTGTTATTTTGTACGTTTTCAACGTCGAGTAAACTATTAATGAAGCGATAAAATAAATTGAGAAAATGCCGGATGCGAAGAAGACTTCTAAATTCGTATCGAAGAAGGTCCTAAAATAGTTTGTTTTGAAAACGAACAAAAAGCACTTGGGTTTTTTTTTTAGATTTTTTCCGCCCCAGACTTTTTTTTCCTTAAATTTGACCGCACTAGTCACTTTATTTTTGCATCGATACCTGAACATTCAACCGTCTGCTAGTATAATAATAATACTGTAGAAAACAAATGACATCGACGAACGGGGGCTTCGGGGGGTTTTTTTTTTTTTACATTCGACCACAAACTCGAGTTCTTCCCTTTCACATTAACGCTGCGAGCTCACTTGTCGTACGGCTTGAGCCCCCACATGTGCGCGGCGCTGTTTATCAGGAACGTGGAGTGCAGCGTGAGCACGTGCCGCAGCTGCGCGGCGACCAGATGAGCGACCAGCAGGTCCTCGCCCCACAGCCACCACGGGACGACGGTGGGCAGCGCGTACGACAGGACGGCGGCCAGCGGCGCGTACAGCCGATACTGCCACACGACCACCCAGTCGGCCTCCATGTCGGCCATGTCCACCGTGGACAGCTTGGCCTCGAACGCCGGATGCGGCGTCATCAGTGCCCAGCCCACGTGCGAGTAGAAGAACCCGCGGTTCGAGTTGTGCGGGTCCGCGTCCGTGTCCATGTACTTGTGGTGCATCCGGTGGTCGCGCACCCAGTTGTAGATGCTGTACTGCACGCCCACCGTCTGGAACAGCGCCATGATGACGCGCAGCGGCCACTTGGCCTTGTACGAGTGGTGCGACCACAGCCTGTGCGCGCCCGCCGTCACGCCGATCGACGACATCGTGCCCACCGCGAGCGCTGCGAAAACCCGTCGTCCAGTCGTAATATGATATAATAATAATAATGATGTTGTCGGTATTAACCCGTCACGGGTGTACGCCAACAGTGACGGTGTTTGAAAAACGAAGTAACGACTTTGGGCGGGTCGTCACTATTGTTTGTATACAGTTTAGAAGTTGCGGTTTAAACGCATTTGTTTTATACGAGCAACGCCTTCGAAAACACGATTCTGGGCGAGCTCGGTTGTCTATAGTACCATACTAAGTTCTAGTGAGGGAAAAAAGTCCGGAGATTAAAAATCGGGGAGATTATCGCGCTAGACGACTATCGAAACGTTTGAGGTGAACCGTATAGGGTACTTAAGGATCAGAACAGGAGACTGCGATTCGACACATAGAAAAGGGAGTTTGGAAATTACGCGAATGATTCAAATTGATTCAAATCTCTGGATGTGATTCGTATTTGACATTTTGGCAGCACCCGCCATACATATACCCGGCTAAAATGTTCTTTATACAGCAGAAGTCTGACGCGAAGTCTACTGGTCGCGGGACGTAAAAGAATAAAGGGCGAAGAAGTCGAGCGTTGAGTGGGCGAATATTTTGTCGGTGTATGCCGACGTTCAATAAATAAGGAGACCTGTTGGGCAAAAGGAAGAGATTGGTTGTCGAGGAAGATGGGGGAGCAGACGCTCTTGCGAAGCGAGACCGATCTTACCGAAAAGCACCGTGTACAGCTTCACTTGACACGTGACGCACAAGTAGAGGCCGGCCAGGGCCAACAGGTGAATGCTGAGGAAAAACAACCGCCGGCGTCTCGTGCTGAACACCTCCTCTTTCGACAGAATCAGTTCGTCGGCCGGCGGCGGGCTGTACGGACTGCCCCTCACCCGCGGGTTCATCGACAGCTCATCTATTTGAACAAAACAAAACAAAAAAAAGCTATACACTACAGTTAACAAAACCTACGGGTAAGCAACGACTGCCGATCGGGTGAATTGCTTGTTGGAGGAGTCAGGGTGGTTTAAAAGTTCTATATTATCGTTTGCGCTCGATCGCTTAGGAAAATTAACGTTCCGAGTGAGTTCAGTGGGTCGAACGATCGACAAGTAAAAAAGTTTGATATTTTAGCTCGGATAGTTTTGAAACATTTACGACTTGCAGTCAACTCTATCCGTTCCCCCAATAATGATTGAAAATTTCCACTAATTTAAACAACAACGCGTTTTAAAGCCTAACGTGTAGAGTTGTCGAGTCTTAATGATGAAAACTATTCGGTTTGTTTTACTAAATCGGTGTATGACAATGAAAACATATTCTATACATTTAACTCAAAACTAATCGAAACTGACCGAAAAATATTTTGACGTAATGGCAACAACTAAAAAGTTCGCCACACTAAAAATCAGTAAAAATATGTTACATTAAACACCCTACTAATTATTAAAAATCATTTTTCACGCGTTGTCTCTCCGACCTGCCATCGTCACGTCGAAAACGCTTTATGGGTTACTCTATACACCGTACGGACGGATGTGAAAAGAGCCAGACTTACGCCATAAGACAATGTATGAGCGCAGGGCGTAGTACTTGACCAGACCGACGATTTCGTTGATTTTGAACGCCGCTTTGCCTTTCCAACAATGTTTTTCCGCTGAATCTGGCACGCCGGACCATCCGTTTGCACAACCATTGGGTATCTTCCTTTCCTCTCTGAGAATGGCGCTCGAGTCTGTGGCATTTGGACTCATTCTGAAAATTGTAAGCTACGTTTTATACGCAAAAATCGAAATCCAAAGAATATAAGCGTAGTGTACATACGTATTCTACTCTCTGAACACGTGAAAAAATTTCAAACGAAAGCCACCGGTGTGCTCCAAAAACTTTTTAAAATGTTGAAAATATTTAACATGTTTTGTAAACATCTGAACTTTTCGTTCTTGAATCAAGAAACTTATTGTGTTTTTAACCGCTGAAAAAGTCGGGTCCGAGTATTTTTTGGTTTTATACGCTGTATTTAGATGGTCGAATACCTACATCAATTTTATTCCCATAAAAACGCATAAGAATATATTTCACAGACTTCAGTCTGCTTGTGAATTATTTTAACCTAATAATTTTTTTTTTTTTACGTTAGGTCGATAACATCCTTATCCCAACGCCTTTAAACTGGATCTATCCGTATGAGCCTGGACCAAACTGATGTAATGGCTGAAAATTTCGAGACCCAATCTTACGGGAGAACTAACAAAAAAAAAAAAAAAGCTACGAAAAAAGCTATATCTATTCATCAGTAAAAAACCTGATATTCAATCCACCGACGACATATTATTACCATGTTACGATGTAGAAACGTACCTAATTGATTTTCGCAGTCGACAGCGTTGTATCGATTGATGTTATTTGTACATTTTCTCAGGTTCAAACTCGGTGTTGTGTTCGATTGCTGTCGGCCACTAGGTTCGTGTCTGAAACGAAGTGAATAACAAGCGTTAAAAATTTTCAAAACGAAATAATTTTCTAGTTTTTTTTATTCGTTTGGTCCAGTTTTGTATGCGATTACCGTGCAGGTCTCTCGCAAAGTAGATGGATAATAATAAAAAGCGCTCATTATTCGCACGCGGGGGCAAAGGAGCTGATAGTAATTTTATTCGGACCGAGAAATCTCCATTAACGGATTCGTTGTTTGCGGAATTTTCGCATCCAGTCCGTTTTGTCATATTGCGCGATAAACCGGGCAGAAAGAAGGATACAAAACAGTACGCATAGAAGAACGTACAGAATGTCCTACTAAAAGAAAAAACCATAATCAACGTTCTCGTGTAGCAGCAAATAAAGTCAGTAAAAACGATATGCCAATCTAATCTAATCGGTAGGTAAACACAAACGCTGAATTCCTTAGATCAATACTGCAAATGATTTTATGACAATGTAGTATAAAACTGCACCGTTTATCTGATTTGTCTAACACGTTTGATATTGAAAATTTTAATACTCATTGGAAAATAATAAAATTGTATTTAAAACAAATTCCACGCCTTATACTGTTACTTATGGAAATATAAAATTTATTTTTTTTTTTCGATACACAAAGCTATCACATGGGAGTTGAAAACTAAAAACCTAAAAATAATTTTAACTTTAACTTAAAAAAAAAAAAAAAGATTTCGGATCATTTTTCTTTCGCGCTACTCGGACCGCCCCGTGGAATTGTATTTTTATCTTGGTTGATTTATAATTTATTATAGTAGCACACCGTCTACTCCGGTGAACTGCACAAACAAAAGGGTTGTTTTCCCGTCAAGGGACACACACGACGGGGATAAAACGTGTATGCTGGAAACGCGTCTACGCGTTTATATTTCAAAATCATAAATAATTATGATCGAACAACGGGAACAGTTATTACCAGTTGATTATTCGTGACGGTCAGTTTGGCCAAAAACTACGCATCCGGGAACCGAGATCGAAACGTTCTAATTTATTATATTAAATGTTCAATATTTCATTATGAAATCAATGTTATTATCGATGTGCGAAAACCCTGCCGGAACGGAGCATTATTTTAACGAGTAATCGTGCTGCTGCTGCTGCTGCTGCTGCTACAGATAAAAGCGACATTTTAAATCCGACTGCTCATTGTACCGCAGATTTTGAATTGTCAACCGGAATGCGAACTGTTTTATTTTACAAGTATGTGTGTATGTATGTTTTTTTTTTCTGTGCCACGCATGGCTTTTAGGGAATCGCTCCGATCTTAACGATCGAAACGTTTTCTACGAAAGCCCGATTTATATTCTTAGTGCGCTGTATCGAAATTTTTGATACCGAAAAAACCGGTAAAAAGTACGGAAAACGCGATTCTGACAAAATCGATTTCGTTTTATGCGGTCGTAACTTCCGTAATAATAACGATTTCTCGGATCCGAGACTATTACACAACGTCCATATGCAGGATACCATACAGGTTTGATACCAATTTCAAAATAATTCAATCATTTTTGAACTAAGTAAAAAACTTTGAAAAACTTCTTGAGAGAAAAAATATTGTTTGTGATGTTTGTTTAATAAAAAATTTAACTTTCGAGTAAAAGCTTTTAAATTTTAATACGAGGTTTATAAGGGTTGAATATGTGACTAAAAAGGTTTTAAAATTGCACATATAAGTAGGGGAGGGTTGGGAAATTAACAAAAAAATATTACATAAAACTATACTATATATGTACGGCCGAATCGGCTGACATTAAATCGCTAAAACTTCGGAACCAAGTCCAAGTTGCAACGTTATGTTTGTCGTTGAAAATCACAAAAGATATTGGGTTAGTATAGACAATATATAATAGATATTTAAGTGGTTTTTCACATTTTAAATGAAAAACTGTGTTTCTATACTCCCACGAACCGCCTAAACGGTCCTCTCATTGATTTTTATTCTAGGTAGGCGTGACCAGTATAGAACCGTTAATCCTATTATAATATTATATTATTGTTTTCCATTCAGAACACCCCGACGCCAAATATTTTGTAACTAAACTACCCCGTTCGTATTTAAACGTTAATTCCTCCTACACATTAACTAATACCGAACAACGTCTATACTGGGTGTTATCCGATTTCCTCGTCAAAAATTTTTATTTTTTAAAACTTTTCTATAAAAAAAAAAATTTGCAAAATTCGTACAGTACGAGTATGAATGGGTTTTAACGTAAAAAAAAAAAAAATTGCAGTTAACAACGTGCCTTCTCCCACATAAAGAAAAACCATAATTTTTTTCTTTCAAATTTTTAATCAATTTTAATTGTTAAAACTTAAACCAGCTCTCATTTTTTTTAATTTTAAGCCATTAATTTGCATTGAGTGGTACTTAGTACCAGGTTAGTAAATATTTTATTGTTTATACAAGAGGCGGATATAAAATCCTTTGTCTGACTCCTGTCGGGGTAGGTGCGTACGGTTGACTAAAGTATTTATTTAATGTGGATGATTAATTTTTTTTTTTTTTTTTAGTTCAACCCTTTTATTCTAAATACTATAAATGAGTACCCACGTAAAAATGTATTAATCTTTAAAAATATTATTATGAATAAAAAAAACACTTTTTGCCAGTTAGATGATATTAACATATTTGAAGCAATAAACATACATTAAAAAACATAAATTGAAAAATGTTTGTTTAATTTCGTTACAGTAAAAACTTATATTTATTAATATGAACGTTTAGAATAAAAAAAACTTATAGTTATTACATAATGCTTTTACTCCACTTCTAAAGTTCTAAACCACACAATTTAGGTAGATACCTCTACATGAATAATGAACAATATGGACTAAAAAAAAATTTATTTTTAAATGTTTACACAGTATGGGTATTATATAGTTAATTTTTGAAAAAAAAATCTTTCTGAAATAGGTAAAATTCTCTTAAGCAAAGCAAGTGAAACAAAATAGTTTCTTAAACTCTAGCAGGACACTTTGTATAATAATTTAGAGTGTAGTACGTATAATATTTATCTTATAAACTATTCACATGCCTCTTAATGTTCACTTTTATTGTCAATAGTCAACGTTCGACCCTTACGAATACAACCAAGTTACCACCGCATAATACAGCACGCGTATGAATGTTGACTTAGAAATTCGGTAATTTAATAAAAAAAATAATGCACTTTTTATTGTCTATTATTGTTATTAATACACATAGTAGATTATAACTTGTCTAAAGTATATTATAACGTCAACGCAAAATAGATAAGTGCTGACAAAACAATATTTCGATAATTTCAACAAAAAACAAGTCCTCGTTTTTTTTTTTTAACACTGTAATTTATCCGAATCTACCCTTGATGAAGAACAGATAACGAAACAGTTTTCGGAAACGGGACTGTGGACGGAGTCATACGAAATTGTTCAAAAACGTGAGCCTACAACCAAAGCGAATACGGGCACGTCTTAAAACGAAAGTTTTAATGTAAAGTATTTTATTATTATTATCGCAACGCATTATTATGGCAACGGACAAAAAACTTTTAAAACGAAAAAAAAAAACCGGAAAAATAATAAAATATCGACGACGTGCTCCCCGGGGTAAGTATAAAAATAAACGCGCCCGTGTGGTTTAAGAAGAAGTTTCATCCATCAAACTCGTCGCAAAAGTATTGAAAAAAGTGTCCACGTAAATATATACGATAGGTATAATAACCTAAGTATTATACATATATATATATGTATTGTTCGTTGACCTACAAACGTAAAACCGACCGGCGAAACAAAAGTTTGCACTCGTGCCTATATCGTCGACATAAAATACTCACGAATGCGGTTTATTGCAAAAAGTTTCTAGTGTCTATCGCGGTAGTTATACGTAAAATCGTTTAGTTATTAAAGTATATTAAATTATACGTAAATATTATAAAAAAAAAAAAAATTTTTAATCGACAGCTATCCCGGCTATACGACTCATAACATACTTGCAGTTAAAGTTGAATTTCGTAAATTTTACGCCTTTTTTCCGCAAATTTACCAGTCAAAAAAGTCTAAAATTTTCACGCTCACCCGCGCAAATTATGCTGGGAGGGTGTACAAAGTAAAAAAAAAAAAACGATTTTTCATTTCACATAATACCAAACAATAACATTGTTCGGCTGAATAGATCTCAATTTTTTACTTATACTTTCTTGTTCAACTAGAATGGTAGGCATTGTAAAACATAGTTTAGTCAAAAAATGATTTTCAATTTTGATAAAAAAAAAAAAAGTAACTTTTAAAAGCAAAACTTCACATACTATTTTGAAGTACAATATATTTTATTTGAAAAATTTGACGCATCGACATGAAGGATTTGACCATAAAGCAATACGTAAAAGTAAATAAATCATAGAAAAGAGATTTTCAAAAACGATGGATGACTTACGTATATACTTTTCCCTATAATCGTTTTCTTAAAGTTTAAACGTTACTTTTGAACCATAACGATTATGACGTACATTTTTTCAATTCTGTGATTTGATCCACCAACATTTTCAACAAAACGTTGTTGGTGTAAATTATTGAAGTAAACAGTATCGTAGTTTAACAAGATTGAAATCACAACTGTTCGACAAAAAAATCATTGCGAAATTCTTCCACAAAAACACACGAAAAAACTTTTCAGAATAAACCCACACCGAGAAAATTAATATAGGACAATACGAAACAAACAAATCACCCTGTAAACGTAAAATACATAATTTATAATTTTACGAGTATAAGACGTACGATATGCATATATGTTATACATCGAAATGCGTAGATACATAAACTTTACTCGCGGTTTCACGCACCGTTTAGCGGGCGCTCATCCAAAATTTCACTTCAGAAAGGCCGATGAAATAAATATTATTATAATGAATACGCTAACAAGACACGATTAACGTTCATCCCTCAAATAGTCGACTTTTTTGTCGTTTTAAAAACGCAATTTTTACTAAGTATTGCCCACCAGGCAGCTGTTGTTGGACCCTGCAGATAACGCTATACCTAAAACTGATCAAAATCAATTTACACGAAATCGTCTAGATAAATTTAGAAAAATTAATTTGTTTGTGGACGAAGATAAAAATGAATATCATTTCGTCTAAGTAACATACTAAATAGATAAATTATTGTTCTTTCGACTAATTGACGTTAGGTTTGATTAAGATGCTTGTCCTATTGATGGTTCTTAAACAGTAGTGATAAAACTTTTGGTCCAAATGGCCTGTCTAACTAGTTTAAAGCGACGAAATCGCCACAATAATGAGGAATATTTGGGTACACTAACGTTTTGAACGTAAAAAAACGTGTTTTGAGTGAAAGTATTTTTCTGTGTGTATTTATGGTGCCTATAGAAAAAAAAAATTTTTTTTTCAAAGAGGAAAAATATGTATAGTATAACGTTCTACATTTTTTGATTACTCAATTTAATATACGAGTATAATAATCATTTGTATAACTTAAAAATGTACAAATGTTAAATCACTAAAATGTCGGAATCTGTTTACAGATATACATAGGTAAATAGCTAGAGGATAAAAACGCTATACATAGACCATAGTAGATAAAATCCTTTTCCAAAAGATAAAAGAGTAATGATTTTTTATTGATTCTTTCATAATGACTACAAATTACAATGTACAAAACACTTTATATACGGTCCCGTATACACTAAAAATATATCGATCGCGCGGTCATAAATAGTAATATATTTAACACGGAAATAAGTATAAATTACTTAAAATAATTTATAATATTTTCATTACTTTTTCATACCTTAAAAGTATATTAAATTTTCATAACGCTGATAATTTGTTAAAAATTTACCGTCATTTTAATACATAAAATAAAGGGAATTGGAGAAGAGCATTACGTTTCTTAAATAACTTGCTAATATGCATCTAGGCAAAGGTAAAAACAAGTTATTACATTTTATCTGGAAAAAACTAAATAATTAAATTCAAACCCTGATTCCGCTAATTCATATAATAATAAATATGTTTGAATCGCCCGAAGCCATCGTAATGTTTCGAGAATTTCGAATAGCATTTGCGTTCAAAATTACGCATTTATGTAAATAACGACGATCCGTTTAACGTGTATCCCTTTGTACAAGAGCACATTTCGAGAAGACGGTTGTTTGTGTAATGTCTAGGAGATGGTCGTACTATGTAAATATTACGATTTCGAGCTCTGCCCAAACGTCCAAAATCGTAAAACATATAATATTATAACAACTTACAGATAACTCTATTCTCCTAAGGGGTTCGGGGTACGAAATCTTATTCGCAGTTCGCATTTCGTAACCCGTCTTAGCGCGGTTGAATAAATGATAGTAAGTGTGTACGTAAATACCGCCAAAGCTGTAAAATTGTTTTCTCCGTACAAAATTACGAGCGTTTGCGTGTCGAAAACGTTTTGCCGGAAAAACACTCAAACAGGTTCGATAATTTATAGTTTGGTTTTTTTATTTAACATTTTTAAAGGCACTTTAAACTTTAATTGTTAGCAGATATTCTCAAAACTAGAAGGGAACTTTTTTCCTAATAACACAACTATACGTAACTGTATTTTAATTGATGCGAGTAGCGGGAAACAATTTAAACCCGTATATTATTTTGCTCTTTTGAGCCATCCTAATGTTTCAAAATTATTGAAAAAATATTTGTCGCAATAGTACGAGAAATGACGTACGTATAATGTATACATATATATATATGTTATTTATGTATTTTGTGAAAATGTCTATTTTGTAATGTACAATAATTTATAAGGACCGCGCTACCAGCACAATTATAAGAGGTGCTGCAATTTAAACAAAACATTTTTGTGAAATTATGTACCTTAAGATGTTCTATTATTGCAATAAAGTTTATTATTTTTATAGTACATGAATGGTTTCAACTCGAAAAACAAATTTCAACATCGCCAGCTCAACGTTCTATACGCGAAATCAAGACGTGTCGCGTCCCGAGTAAAGATATGACATTGATCACCTGCAGTTCTATCTTACTGTAATAGGTAATACGTTTATTTATATACACACATAAGAACGGATTACTTTTTATTATTTTGTTTTTTGTTTTTTTTTACACTTAATTCTATATAGAAGCCGCGTACCTGCTCTAATTGCAGCCGGTGACCTTCGACAAACGCGAAGCTTTAAAATTAGATTCAAATTTGGCACGTTATACATATACACACGTCGGATGCACGCACGTTCTTTTACTCGCACGCGGAAGCCAAATCTTCCGGACACCGGAGTCGACCAAATGCTGTACGCACTTGAAATCAAAGTATTTTTTTTTTTTTTTGTCTTTGTTCGATGTTTTTATCAGTATTTTCAGCGAGTAATCGACACACGTCAGACCCCACGAACGATTTGCCGACAAGTTTCTCGCTTTTTCTTTTTGAGTTTTGACCATTCGATTTCTGGTGTTCGAGAACCCATTCGTAAGAACTGCCAGCGAGATTCAGATCCAGCGTGCAGTGTATCTCGTGGCAACATTTTTAATGTAAAAAGTTAGCAAACGAATAACGTGACGATTTCGTACGACCGCGATTTCTAGCTTCATAAATCACGGGTTATTTATTTTATTTTTACGGTTTTTGGCGGTCACAATTCACTCGGGACAAGGGCGGTTGCCCGAGTCACCCGGAGAACGGTTGGTTTTTTTAACGCTGCAGGGTCAGCCGATCACCAAACAACAACAAAAAAATCGCATGCGTTACCCATAGTCGAAACGATCTTACAATGGAACACCCATCGATCATACTATATAATCTCGCACATAACATATTACGCCTGTGTTGTTTCTATAATTTTTTCAAACTAACATCATATTGTGTTTGAAATCGTGTGAAAAACCACCTCAAGTTTGACCGGTCTATTCTTTTTTTATTCAAACTCGAAAAATAACATACTATTTCAGTTATTTCCAACTGTAACCAAACCCTGATAATCAACGTCCAATAGGGGATACAAAATTCCGGACTCGTTCCCTAAAAATTTGAGCTCAATAAATTCTTCTAAAGTTTCACTCGTGTATTTTAGATGATTTTAACGGGTGTTTAATAGGAAAAATATACAGAGGCGCTAACGAGTGTGTCGAATTTCGTTTGAGCTATTGTTGAACGCCTGCGAGGAAGAGCATTCCGAATTGGATTCCTTCCAATTATTATACAAACGATCGTCATTATAATGATCGTTCGTGAAACGTCAAATGCCAATTTCTCAGGACGTATTTCTCAGGATACGTAAAATCATAATATTATACGATTTAACGATTTTTCAAAAAGTTCACAGTTCACATACGGCACAAAAGAACATAACGTAATAAGACTTATAAATCTTAAGTTGTTATTTTGACTAAGAAAAAAAATAAATCAAATTGTACAAATATTACGGTTATATAATCGGTCGTATTAAATAAGAAGTGTCTACGGAATACAATTTTGTTTCATAAACACATTCGCCATTAAATTTAATCCGCTTTCGTCATTCAATTCGAAACTAATTTAAAATAATAGGAAATTGTAACGGTACTTATACCGTATTTTATGTTCCTGCGAATTTGATGAATTGACCATTCGAACGGAACTGTTTTGAGTGGCGTGCGCGGTAGTAAAATCTTTACAATATAATCACTTATTTCTTACTCGAGTGTTTCGCAGAAGAGGTTAAAAGTCAAACGATTGTACATGTCATAAACTAAAAACGATTACAATTTGAAAAAATCAACATGAACGAGATAACCTATAGACATACTGCACTAATCGGAGAAAAATTCATTTTTCAAACAAAAATCTACAAAAAAAAAAAAATTATGGTTTTTTCGTACTCGAGAGGATTCAACACGCCTTCTCTTGCGCAATAGTAAACCTTATTTTATTATCATTCTCCATTTCTATCCACCAGATACACACTATATACACGGTCAAGCAACTTTTTCTACTTCCCTAACTTTGAACTGCATTAGAATAAATCCCGTTTGCAACCCGTTTTTGAATTGTTGTGTCAGCGCGAATATATTGTACAAATTAAATTTCCGCCAACAAATCAGATCGTCTATTGTACGCGTTCTCGGCCCTTCTTGGCTGTAATTTAGAACTCCGGAATGTTTTGGTTCACCGCGGTGAAGTCACACACATAATCCGAACACCGAAAGAACAAACCGACTCGAGTTTTGTTGGTGTTTAATTCATTATTATTCCAAAACGCAATTTCCACGTTACACTGTAAACCGGAAATCCACCGCATAGTTTTAAGGCGATTACAAAATATCTGGTCGGCGTATTCGATACTCTGAGCGAAAACGTTAACACCTCGAAAAACGTCCGTCGAATATAATACATTGCTCTTAAATTGCGGGATAAGCGAAGCTTATAGAACACAAATTCGAACGTTCACACAAACAATACACGACGATTGAGCGTTCCAAAACGCACCTTTGTCTTATCGAAACACCATCAATTTTAATTATAGCGTCAAAAATCTCGGGCGCCGAATTAAAAGCGACGATGATTAATCACTGGTGAAATGTTTTCGTTCACGAGACACACACACACACTCGCTCCCTTTTTTTAGCCCACGCGAGCTGTCTCGCGGGTACAACGACGACGATTGTTAAAAACGGGAAAAAACAAAATTTGTATTCGGTTTGGTTCGTCGTTGACTCCAATAGGTGCGAGACACACTGACTGATCGTCAGCTGACGACGATATTATTATATTATACTTTTGCTGAATAAACCGCGACCGCTGCGAAGTTTGCCAAAAATCGACCGATAACGTTTTAACGACGCCCACGAGTCGTGGTTAAAACGCGTCCAGATGAATCAATATTTTCCATTTTATGTGTTATTTCCGCCCCCGTTACGTACAGATGGGTTACCCACTTGCAACACGGGACGAATCATAGTGAACCTACGAACTGGAAACGGACCGACGTGTGTTTTGAACGGTTTTTGTGAACACATGACGCGACCGGTAAAAGTAAGTTCGAAGAATTCAGTTTTTGATAACGCGTGCCGTACAAAATAACGATCGGCATCGTTTTTCCGTATCTCATTCCGGTTTATTTGACGTGTTCCGAAGGTAATAATGTAAAATAAAATAAAAAAACGGTGATGTTATAATATTTTATCAAACGAAATCGAGTTTTTGCAACTCAAATTTTTCAAAAACGTTTTTTGAAAATAACTGTTTAATAATTTACCTCGGTTTTACCGGAGTGTAGTATATATGTATACGCTCAAAACGCAGAGAGCACATTATGGCGAATTTTTTGCGCGGCGTTGCAAGACTCGTCGCCTCTATGCACTTATATCATGAAAAAAAAATACGAAAATAAGAATTAATGAAAAGTTAAAAAAAGAAAAATACGAGCAAATAATGATAAAATATAACGAAGAAAAATAATTCAAAACACCTAATTCAAATTCGATTTTTATTCAATCCCGGCCAGCTATGCGCACCCTTTCGACATTTGTGACGAATCGACTTGAAACGCCTAGTCTGCATAAATAGATGTTCTAATAAGTACGCGTATTCAAATTCGTTACGGTTAATTACTAATTTTGCACCCTTTTCACGCGTCCCCTTGGGCGGCATTTTCCGCAGGACGTGATGCCGATAATATAAGATTCTCGCGAACCCTTTTTCATCCCGGCTCGACCACGTGTCGTCGTGTGGTGGACGTGCAAGACCAGCTGTATCATATCGATCATACGTACGACAAAAATATTTCGATAAATCGTTTCGGCAATAACGGTTCAGTGCAATTTTTTCTAAAAACACTTTTCGATACCAACAAACAGAAATAAATCGAATTATCTTTGTTTTTAAACATCGGTGTTTTTTTTTTCTTTAGCTATTTTTATTCGTCGTGATACTTACCGTTTTAGCTTTTCACGAACACGTACCGTTGTTGTTGATTTTCGCCTCGATATAATATTTTTAACTTTTATTTCTATCATGTATAGTGTGTGGGTGTAGTGGGCGCAGTATAATGTATAGTTATTCAAATGCGCACATCTATTATGCTCGCACTTGAGTTCGATGTTTTGACAACAGCGACTGAGCACGTCTCTCCGGGACGATGTAAATCATTAACGATTCCGCACGCTCGCGTGCATATTGACGACGACGGTGATTTTTTTTTTTACGTTTTTTTTTTCTCGACTATTATAAAAAAATAACGTGTTTATTAGTACATAAATTTTCGACAAAAAAGTCGCGTCCGTCTCAACGGACGTCATAAATCGCTTATACGTGCCGAGACTATCGCGCATGCACGTATATTTTGCATACAGAACGGTCAACGTTTCATGTTTGAACGGACAATTTCGCAGACAAAGAAAACAACAATGAGAAGACAAAAAAAAAAAAAACGTTTCACGCGCAACAGAACCTTTCTTCTGTACATCTTCACAAAATGTTAAAAGAACACCCTGTATATACACACCATAATACAGCCGGGTTTTTTTTTTTTTAGCCGAAAACATTTGTCTGCACGATAATTTCTTTCGTTTTCAAAATAATATTCAAACATCCAGAAATATAAAATATACCCATGTTTTTGCATTGTTGTGTTTTCAGTGTAGTTTGTTTATTATATTATTATGTTTAACAACTAGGACACACGTATCATCGTGTTTAACCAACCCGATAATATTACATATTACAGTCAAAAAACATTTTTTTTTTTTCAAAATAGCTTTTCATTAAAATCCAACTAAATTGAGCGACGTTACGTGCAAACATAATGGAACGAGAACCGAAAAAAACAACGCGGCGATTTTTGTTTATAAAATAAATTTAAAAAAAATAATAAGGCATACTCACGTTCTCGTTTTTGTCGAGGCGATAATCGTGTTTGTAATAATAATGAGGTATAATTACACAAAAAAAAACAACTGAACTGCATACTGAATATTGATTCTCCACAACCACAGTTTTTTTTTTTTTTCAGAAAGTCCGAATTCGCGTTAGACATAATAATAAAATACAAAGTTTAACTCGTAAAAAAATGTACCCTTGGTATGTGTGTTCAGATTAAATCATACACATTCGCATAACTTGAAACTATAAATTATAAAATTAACGTCTTAAATTAATCTACGGCGTAATCGACCGAATCGGGTAGCAGCGCTCAGGTGCCCGAGCTCTGTGGAGCCGGGGACGTGGACTGACAAAATTATTATAGTAATAATAATTGGATATCGTGTGCTAATATCTCGAAAATACGTTCACTATGCTAAAAGTATCAATTTTCAATATTAAAAACATTTAGAAAAATCGGATTTGAAATGACCGATTCCGAGCGAAATCTATAGAAATATGAATATTTCCAATCCGTCAGTTTTTGCAGTAAGTAATAATATGATTGTTTCGCGATAAAACCTTAAGTTTTCGGTTAACGTGATATTATACTATAATAGCCTCGCAAATCCGTGAAATACTGCAATTGAAAGGAAAAAATGATCGTGCGGTTCCCGTTTGGAGAAAAAAATTAAATCAATATCGAACGTTTCATCACGATGATGACTTCTAGGTTAAAACGTCACCGGAACAGCGTCATCTATCATCGAGCGCGATTATTATAGCTATAGGTAATCCGATACGCGAATTCAAAGTTTTAGCTCCGCCAAAAAGCGCCGAGAAAAACCGTCATTTTGAAAATTATAACCCTCGTGTTGTATAATAATAATAAGGTCTGTGTGTATGGTACATACCTATGGATAGACGTTATGCTTTTTTCCCGGAAAGTTTAAACGCGAAATAATTTAATAAACGTCTCAAACACACACTGCAGTGTCTCGTACGATATTTTACAATATATATAAAACATTAAAAGTGTACCCAAAACTAACGCGTTTTCGCCGGTAGTTGACACATTGTTGTATTTTATACATAAAAATAATAAACGAGGAGTCGCTCGCTACAGACGACAACTGCGAGCACCTCGGAAATCTAATAAAAAAAATTTTAAAAAGCCGGAATCACTCTAGGTCGCGTGGGTAGTTTGACGCTGTGGGTCACTGTTTTGGAACGTTTATATGGAAGTTGTACATTATATCTAACGAAAATAACGATTCTGAGTGAGCTCAGCGACTCACATAGCGAAATAGAGAGAATAGATTAGAATAAAGAAATTAGTCACAAAGTTCAGTTTAGTTTATTCATTTAAATAACGTGTGAAAATTTTTTAACCATTTGGACGATAATTTTTAGTTATTACGTTTTTAGTATCGATAGCATGACAGTGCGTAATTTCATTGTTATAATCAAAATAACACCGTTTTTCAATTCTTTTTTTGTTCGGGAATCTTTTGGGCGGTTTTTTTTTTTTTAACTTTTTACTCAGATAGCAAATTTTGTTTTACCTAACATATTTAATGTTCAAATCTCAAATAAATAACAAATTTGTGTGAATTACGAATTTTTTTCCAAAAATTGTCAAAGTTATGACTAATTTTCCGAATTTAAACAACTAAATATAAAAATTTTAACCACATATTTCCGAAATTTTTCAGCAGCATATGTACTCACATGTTTAGAACTTTGTATTAAATTTTCAAAATTTTTTGTGAAAAATTAAATTTGTATGAAACGAAAATTTCAAAAAATTTTAGTATGTGATAGTTTTAACTTATTCCGATCATTATTGGGAAGTTACGGCAAAAAATCTAAATCTATTATGTCAAAAACACGTTTGTCGTAATTTTTAATGTTTTTTCTAAAATTTTCACTTATTTTTTTTTTAATGTAACTTTTTAATTTTTTAGACGCTTAAGTCTATGACCCTTCATAGTACTATCTGTATCCAAATACCTATCATTAGAGGTACTGACGTTAAAAATCGGAGCGTTATAGAAAAAGTTATCGTGATTACATAGTGGTAAAAAAAAAAAATTAAATAAATAAAAAACACACATCGTGTGAAAATTTCGTTTCACTCAATCACGTTTCACTCAGAATCTAAAACGGATTTTTTATAAGACTGCGCGTGGTTTGTTTTGATATGTTGTATGTATATAGTACAACATATTGTTATATTTTATTGACGCGATGTATATAGTTATCTCACAGTGGCAGACACGTGTAGGGCGATTCAAAAAGTCAGAGAGTAGGGTAGGATACCTACTACCGAAGATCTTTTTTACGAGGGAAAAGTAAACATTTTTTTATTTTTTTTTATTTTTTTAACACCTATCAAACAGTTGGTGTTCCATATTGTTTCATCTTTAAACTTCTTTTTCACAAATACTTACATGTTTGTAAATAAATTTATGGACACGTAACGCCAATAACGCATCTTTATCGACCCCTTTTTCCAGGTAGATACAAAACAGAAAAGAAAAAAAATACGTATGAAAAAAAAAAGCTGAGTAGCGCTATGGATATAAGAATGTTTCATACGTACGCTCCCTGTAAGAAAGAAACACTTAAGTGCTCGTTTGCAAATCGATATCCATATTAATATCGTAATTTTCTCAAAAACCGAATGATATTTAACATGGAAAAGCGTTAAACGATGTAGTTTTATTTTTTTTTTTGTGACTTACGTACAACAATAATAATTACTTATTTATGTCGTCGTGATAAATCTAGATGACGAAAAATTCATCATAAAAAAACAAAAAAAATAAATTTGCTTGCTTTTACCTCGATAAATATGAGAAATGCAATTTTTATCAAGATTAAATAAATTATGACTTAACGTATAATCGAAAATAAAAGTGTAATTTCTTAATCAATCCCGAATAAAGATATTATTGTTTCGATAATTCGAATCACTCCAAATAAGTAAAAAAATAAAAAATAATTTGTATAATCGACTCTGTTAATTGCTACAGTTTGTCTGGATACAAATAAATAATCTATACCAATTTTGATAAGTTAGGTCAAATCAGTTTCAAAAGTTTAATACTTTATCATCCCTTTTTTTATAAAGTTTTAATTATATAGTACACCTTAGTGTTTTTATACATTTTAAACTGTTAACAATATAAACCTATATTATATAAATTTATGTGTACGCGATTTTGTAACAAACTGGCATACGTCCATGGTGCTGGAATAATGAAATTTTCGCCACATAAAATTATCGACAAAAACAAACGTTTAAATCTC
This sequence comes from Hormaphis cornu, assembly GCA_017140985.1. NCBI lineage: Eukaryota > Metazoa > Arthropoda > Insecta > Hemiptera > Hormaphididae > Hormaphis > Hormaphis cornu. Next base: position 791,244 of record JABAOA010004355.1, on the reverse strand, counting down.
TTTGTTTACTCCGGAAATCCGAAATATACAAGTTGTTTTTTTAAATGTAGGTCCATTTAATTTGGAACGCTTCCAATATACTAGCAATATGCTCGAAACTTAAACGAAACAGAAAAATAATAAACCTAATCGCTTTATGAGACCGAAGTTATTGTAAACCACCGCGGTGTTTCACGCATTAATTTTGTAAAACTTTTTTTTCATGAAAATCGAAAAACGTACTACGTACGACCGTATACTGTTACATAAATTCCACTCGCACGTTTTCTATAATAATTCTAACGACCACCGGTACGATAGCCAAACTTTAGTAGAGATTCAACAACACCGATTTTTGTATCCTTACTATTCCCGACGGTCGAGCTGGTTCCGAGTTCAATTTTAAATACATTCTTCGTTTCACCTAGAATCTTAAATAGATTATACAATATTCAACAGATTATGTCATTTTTACTGTTTGTCTCGTTTTACACCCCCTACACGACAACAACTATAGAATTTTGGGACGAATATTATACGTAGATTATATATAGAATAACAACCCGCAACCAAATAACTTTGGATCGAAGTTTAAAACTGTTCCAAACTTCTGGTTGTCGTTAAATTAATTTAAAACGAACAAATTAACTGGCTGTTGATTGTTTTTGAAATTCAATTTTTTTTTTTTCATTCCAAGGTTTTATCGCAAATATTGAAAATTGCCGAAATCGGTTTCAGCACGTGAAAGCGATTTGATTGTTGTGTACACAATGAAAAAACAAATAACATTTATAGACTCATAAAAAGATCGTAGAACCTCAAAAATGTATGCATTTTTAATCTTGCAGAAGAAAATACTTAGCAAAAAGGCAACGAGTGACATTTTATGACTTATCGACATTTTTTAATATTGTTTTCAAGCTCACTGCAATGCGATACTCGTCAAATTTGCTTACAGTTGGCAATCGAAGTTTTTTCAATAGTATACATAGATACTGTAATGAAAGACCTCAGCACCACCAATTGGATTAAATTATCGTATTGGGTTTATGGGGTTTAATTAAATCCTGTTAGTTTCTTAGCGATTATTTGTGACTGTAAAATATTATAAAATGATTGCATATATATTAACACGAGATGATCGTGATTTATCGTAATATATAGAAGTTTTATCGAGCAAAAATGTTAATGTGACGGTTTTATAATAAGTTTATAACCACACACATTTTTTATACATAAAAAATATTTGTATTTTATGTATATTTTCCTTATTTAAATATCGAAATTAACAACGAGTATTCAAACGGACAACATGTTTAATTAAGCATTTATTTTGAATTTTAAATACATAGTCGGTTGTTTTAATTCAAAATAAAAAATATTAATAATGTATGTTTTTGTTATCCGTAAACATCTGATGAAGCCAAATTTATCGGATGAACCTATTTAAATATTTTAAACAGTAAATCACCCCCGACCGCTTTTCGGCCCACGCACTGTAAATATTTCACAACTCTCATTCGATTTCACGCGGAGCTTAATAGGAAAATTCCGACGGGAAAAAAAATGCAAATAAAATTTAAATTTTATACCACTTGAAACGGTACCGATTCATCATAACACAAAAAATAAACGTTTTCATTACACATTTTTATTTCGAGTTCAACTCGAATGAGTCGCAAACTCAGCAACAAAGCCCAATTCGTTGCGTTCAATTTTACTATATCACGAATTTATCGCTGCGAATGTCGACAATCGCACCAACAAATGTCCGTAAATTAAATGCCTGTGTAAAGTACGAGCATTAAGCGCGCGTTTAAACACGACTAGAACGGAACAGTATTTTTCCCCGATAAATCACGATTCGGTACGCATCTAAACGCATAATAAAATATGCGAATCGAAAAGCTCGGGAGAAGACGTGTTTGTTTCAACATTTCACTATAAGAGTTTACTGTAGGTACCTACAATCTCGTATTATTTTTTCTAAACGTTGCACACAATGAATTTATTCGGTTTTAATCGAAACCCACGGATTCGTATTGCATCGTCCGATTACACGCCGATGCTCAAAATCTCTTCCGCGACCGTTTTCGTGAAATCAAACGATAAATGTACACTTAACCGCCGGTTGCGCGAGGAGAGCTGTGCCTCGTGTTTTTCACGACGACGGTATGACATTATGTACGGCACAATGGTATGTTACAGGTAATAATATAGTGGTTTTCAATATTTCGATTGGCTGTATATTACAAGGAAACTATACACTATATAATTAAAAAACAATATATAGATAGAAACGTCAAGGTCTCCGGATCAGCCCCTTGAACTATTTTTTTTTTTTTTTTCAGTTCCCGCGGTGATGATACACACCCATCGACCTATATTTACGCGTCGCGATCGTATATACACTACGTGGACATTAATAATTTTGTATTTAATTTCGAACAAAGACAATACCCGCAGACTGTATTATAGATTCTCGCGTCAGTTTGTTTTATGAATAATTTAGTCGCACCCCTAAGTCGGACGAAAAAAAAATGAAATAAAATAAGCTGCGGGAAAACTCTGTATTATACAATACGACCGCATCGATTCATATCAAAAATAAGGTACGTGAAAAAAAAAAAAATACACTTCTAAGATGACGTACGTAAATAAATTGTCTTGCGAACAAAACTCCATTAGAGAAAGAGCTTTTTTTTTATTTAGAGTAAAAAAAATAATTCGTAAGACAATACATACACAAAATATAAAATCAGTTTCCATAGTAACACATATAGTTCGAATATAATTTTCTAAAAATAGCTTCGATCACTTTAACGGAACATCGAAGGCATTATAGTTTTAAACCCTGGTCAATCCAATTTTAGTCACTGAACATAAATTCAATACACAATATTATCATACCATGGTACCATGGTATCATACATCATACCATCAACGTAGAATTCGAGTTCAAGATGACAGAGATGTTGACAAAAAATTCATACTGGTCCTTACTACATGTTGTAGTAATCTGGCACTTTTTGGAACACAATTACATACACATTTCAATTGCTTTCGAGTGTATAATAATGTAATAAGAAACACCTACTTTTATTACACAATGAATACACAACCAATCTTATAAGTGAAATTAATCAAAAATCTTAGTAATTTGTGTTCTTGGTATTTATGAAATTTCATTTTCGTGAAAGTATTAGAAAATCTGCGTATCATTAACTCAAAATAAATTGTACGTTTCTGTTTCTTGGAAAAATATCGAATTTCAATTTTTAGAAAGACGTCATGGCTATATCAAACATCTAAAGTTGAATTTCGAGTGTGCAGCTTACGGTGAAAAACTTTACAATTCATAGATAATATTACGTTATTACCGATATTTTTCTAATCACTGTTGTGCGGATTGAACAATAACTTTAGGTTTTTCTTCCAATTTTTTTATAATTTAAAAACAGTTTTGACAAGTTTTCTAGACCATGAGTTTTTAAATTTATTTCCGATTAATTCGTAAAGTCAACAATATTATTGTTGCAGACAATGGATTTTACATGACTTAGAAGCACTATTTTTACAAAATCGATAACCACGCCGTACAAAAGACACAATTCATAATTGTCTCGAATCTCCTCATCTAAACTTAAAATAGAAAATGCTAACGCACGTCGTATTTGTTGATCAAGTTATGCTGAAAAACTTAAAAAAAAAAAAGCAATCAGAAAATCGTGAAAAATTGCGTATACGTCCTTTACGTTGGAGACTAAAGAATGGTTTGTTTATCTTCATCAAATACTTGCTCACGATTTCTTTTAAAATCACGTTTTTAACATTTCTTTTAAAATCACGGTTTTTTTGCTAGTTTGATGAACCGAACGTCAGCAAAAGCCCAAATTAACTTTTAAGATAAACGATTGTTCGAAAAAGACAAATAATTTCTTGGTTTTACTACATAAAGCACGAACAATTTGTTGAATAAACTACGACCGTATATAAAATATAAAATAAATAATAATCGCGTGTTATCTTCATCAATTGAACATTTTTATTCCACAGAATTTCATAAGAATGACCAGCTATCAGTTTACCAAAAAAAAAAAAGCGTAATATGTGATTAAATCTGAAATTTGTATTACTCATGGTGGTACCAACAAAAAATATTCAATAATATGACGTATTAGTATACATTTTTAATACGAACATTTTATTCGTTTCTTTAACTATAAAATGTAAACCGTTGTCTTGTATAAATTTTCTTTTAAAAATTGAATTAATTTCGTAAAAGTTCAACCACGATACGTGAACTCGAGCAACATGTCCATTTTACAGTGTACCTACTACCAGTCTTGCGGTTAAACTAGGTAGCTTATAATATATGTTCTAAAACATATATTACATGTATTTTGTACATATTTTTATGAAATGATATACAAACAAGCAATTGAAGTTTCAATAGTTTTCTTTTTAGAAAAATCATAAAAAATATATCTAACAGAAAATCATACATCTGAAAATTCGGAAATATGAATCTGTTGGTTTATAAGCTGACACAAAATAGTTAACTCGGCCGTTTTCTGTTATATTTGATGTATAGATTAAAATACTATTAATTTATCCGCCTATATATAAAGGTTTCTAGGATTTACCTTCACACTATTTTGTTTCTTTTGTTAACATCCTATAAAATGTGTACCACAAAGAATAAATTAATTTATACATGCAATTTTAACCAATTCCGTTAATCTGAACACGAACTCTTAATCCCTCAAAGTTTTTTAATTAAGTTTTCCTTTAACATTGATTGTTATTTTTTAGTTTGACTAACTCGGGACTCCCATACAGGCGGCCGTATGATACATAACTTATATTCTAGATATGACACAATTCCATCAACAATGAAAGTTCACAAACTTTGGTGCTTGGTTATCACCTACGATTAGAAACATAAATCGAAGTAATCAACTAAAACAACATTTAACATATTTTCGACAATTTAAACTGTTTTTAAATACAAATAATTTTTTATGTCTCTAATTCATTGTCATTAGAAATATCAACTTTAGTTTAATAGTATTATGTATATTGTATAATATATTATAAAATTACTAGGTACTCAGACTATTCAATTATTAAACTGTCAATTATCATTTTAAAATATTCAGTTTATAAAAATGTTACAACAATAATAAATTTTTTGTTCTTAACAGTGTTGATCATATAAATTTAAAAACGATGATGATTAAAAATGTGCACATATAATATTGATATTAATTAAATTGTACAATTTATTTTATTAGTTTAAATACACATAGAAGGTACCTATCTCAGAATTAATCTTTTATCAACAATATTTTCCCATGTTTGATTAAGAGTGATGTTTAGATCTAAAATTACATATTTTGTTGTTTAAAATTTACGTAGTACAAAAATACGTAAACTTGTATACGACTATTGATTACGATCGTTTATAATAAGTAACACAATGTATCAAATTGACTTTTGTAGAGAACAAAAGAAAATTTATTTGTTTTTATTTTCGTAATAATTGAAAACTATAAAATATTTATTTTATCTACGTCTTTGAGAACATAATAAAAGAGCTAAAAAAAACCAGAAAAAAACATAATTGGAAAAACATTTCCCAGAGAAGAGTAAAAATTATATTTACCTAAGGAAATGAATGTCTCAAGTCGAAAAAAAATAAATGGTTCAGGGTAAAGTATATATTTTCTTCCTGACATCTTCTATGTACCTAACCCTATTTCAATAATTAAAAAACTATATACAACATACTAAAAAGTACTGAATTAATATTGAATATCGCCTAACTTATCTTCATAGATAATATTCTACATAGGTATAATTATGCTAAGTGAATTTTAATCATTTAAAACTTAACATACTAAAAGGACATGATATAAAACTAATAAAATACTGAATAATTTAAGATCGAATAATAAAGGAGTTATTCATCATATAATATTAATACTATTTATAGTTTATACCAACAACCAATCTGAAAAGTAGAGTAGTAAATTAAACTTCTGTAATTATTTTTGTTTACAAATGTATGCAATGTAACCTCCGTGAATAATGTGGTTAATACTTTTACACTTATTAAATATTTTGAGAAGCGCATATAAATTATAATTATAATAGATAATTCATGAATTGTCTAAAAACTGTATAGATAAGCAACTTAACGATTAGAAAATTGCTAAGCCGATATCCAGAAATAGGAGAGAGAAACAATTTGATATTTAATAAAAAGAGTAGGGCAAATTTATTTTTATTTTTCTGGTTATTTTGGACATACTGTACATAACCTACTTTTTATTTTATTAGATTTACGAACACTGCAGAGAGTCGGTTGCATTTTTTTTTTTTTTTTTTTTGAGAGAGTAGAATATGTACTGATCTTTAAAAGTCAAGAGGCCTCTGAAGTAGGTAAAAAAAAAAAGTTACACCTTTATTTTACCTCACTTTTTGCTTAAATTTTTGTTACTGTCCCACTGCAATATTTTTACTGTCGTTGTAAAATAAATCATGTATATTCTCTAGACATAATCACGGAAACAAAACCTCGGTTCCCTACAATTGTAATTATCTCGCAACAGTTACAGTTGTAACAACATATAAATTGTATAAAATTATCTGTTCAAGAACCGCAGATTTTTATGACCTATGATCTAAATATCTTATTTTTTTTTTTAATTACCAACAGCGTTTGTACTTTAATATTTTAATATGTTTTCATTAAGCAGCATACTTTTTTGTATTTACTCGATTAAAAATACATTACTTTTAAGTGAAAATGATCACGTTTTTTTCGTCGGTGCATTGCGTTCACATCCTAATTAATTTTTTTTTTTTTTTCTTTGGTATAATTATTACACTGCGAAATCTTACTTAAACGAGGGGAAAGATTACAATGTCGTTATGTATATATTGACTTGTGTCAACAGTAATATGAATCTGATATTTTTGGAGAATTCATTAGGAAAACAATAAAAATGATAATGATCAAAATCAAGACCTCTGACGAAATTCACTCGAGTGGATATACCCGTCGATTTTGTAAGAACTAAAAATACAGAAACACCGAGAATCAATCGTGTGAACGATTTTTAATAACAATACACTACAACAGTAAAACCGATTCAATGTAAATATTATAAAATATAACTCTCAATCACGTTTTTTATGCGGTATGATTCAAAACGAACGATGTTGATACACAAACTATTACGACTATCTAACAACACACAATTTAGTCTTGATTTTCTCAAAAATTTGTCAAATGCACGCGCTCCATCCAAAATTAAGTTATTTTTCGCTACAAAATTGTTACGACTTAAGCTTTTTTCTCTTTCAATTTTGACTGATAGTATATTAGAGTCCATCTATACAGAGAAAACTCCCATGACTTTCGGCTTTCCCTGTGAATCTATTTGACATTCGTCCGGGAACTTCAGAAGCTTTTTGAAGTATATTCAATTTCCCTCTCTGTGAGACTACACAGGAACACTTCTGGGGGTTCACTGGCTATCACTGTAGTATATCTCGAACAAAAGCCTTTCACCCAATCTCGTTTCAGTGAAGTACGCCATGTCTCTTGAATATATGACACAAGGATACGCCACCAAAGCGTATATAATTCGTAACTACGATTGGTAATAAATCATTTTAGAAACCATTTTCAACACAAGTCACGATGACAGTCACATGTGCAGAACATTTAGATGGTAAAACAAAACCGGTGTCGTAGTTCTATTTTACACCATTATACTGCACACGGACCACTTAACGAGTAGAGACGATGAGAAAGATCGAATAAAAATAATTTTAAAAAAGATTAATAAGGGCGCAGTTTCTGTGTTTCATACATACGAAACATGTTTGTAAATTTATATAATGTAACATAATCAGTTATTATAAAAATTATTCAAAAAATGTGCGTTTAAATACATTTGAATAAAAATGTACAGTAGTTAATTTCTTCCGTGAAATAATAAAACGAGATTCCTAGAAGACTACATGGAGCTGTTTATGTGTTTTCTATATCCAACTCCAAGGAAGGACCAAAAGAAATGTTTACCTTTGAATCAATTGAAACGTATCAAGCGACTTTTTACACATCCGAAAGAAATTCCCATTGATATAGCCTACATACACAATAGTATGTATATACCCATCCCATTCGCGAGAGTTCTTTTGCTGTTACAGCTATGGATAATGGAACGATAAAGAATAAGTTTTTTTTTTTTCAAACAAAATTACAAAAATAATTCAACGTTCAAATCGTTAAAATAAAATTTCCCGTTTTAGATTTCAACAAAATTACATTGATTAGCACTTTATCCAAATCTACTTTGTGATTAAGCCAGAAAAAGCACACTTTTGCAGTCATCAAAATTTTGCGTGATCTTTTTCACAGGTACGCAATTTCTCGTTTATCACGTTGTTTGTGTAAATCAAAACCAGCCGAAAATTCGCAATATCGTATAACGGCCGCACACCGACGTAGACAATGTGCCATTCAGTCATCGTAATTAACAGAAATCAACAACAGAACTTAAACAAAAAGTATATGATGAGCGCTTTTCGCCATTATAGTTACTGAATGGGGTCGGTTAGGCAGTCGGGGTTAGTGTGTATTTTTACGATCGTTGTTTAATTTTTTTACTTGTTATTAATTTTTCCAGATAAACTTGTACTAAGTAAAGGTATACGTTTTATTGGCTCGTCTCCAATAAAGCGGAACGATCAGAACGACCCGACTTAACGTTTCTTTAACAAACAAACAAACAATTTTGTTAGCGAATGAATAACGTTTTATTCGGCTCACGTACTCTGAAATGTTAATCAACTGTAGAACGGTACTGCTCACGCGGTTATTATAAAATAGCAGTATAGCTTATATTAATTTATATAAAACAAACGGAACCATGCTTGTCCGACAGTAAAAAATGCAATAACTAGTAAAATAACAATTGACGAATAAGATAAAACGCGAAATTATAGTTGCGCGAACGATCAACAAAGTAAAACAATCGGTCCAATTATATCATACAAATTATAACGTTGATAATTGAGAAAAATAATATTTTCAATATACGAAAATACAACCCGGTCCAATTAATTTATTCCGTCGCGATACCGTTTTAAATCTACATTTATTTCACCAGCGTAATCGATCTAAACATATTGACTAATTTGTGGAGAATTATTATCATGATTGGATCAACGTTAAATAATCCGTTTAAACAGTAGAAATATATATTTTAAAAATTAAATATTCTTATTTAACATTTTTTTTAGAAAATATAAAATAGGTGCCCACCTCTTAATGCATATTTTTATATTTTATTAAAAAAGAGTACCTATATTTGAATTGAAGAGGATAATTGCCTATAGTCTTCAGTTGAGCTAGCATTTCAATTGAACCAACGGTTTTTCTTAGCGTTTTTTTTTTTTATTTCTTTACTGTCCAAATTTTTAACGTAAATTACGTTTAGGTACAACTGCGTTTCTGTTAAATACATTTGCTATCCGACGATAAATCATAATTATTTACGATGATAATTTTTGAGATAGTTATTATTATAACTATGTACCTAATTATTATAATAACATTAATTATAATAATTGAACACAACTATCATTTAAGTTCATTTGTTAATAGTATGCTCGACAAACACATTGAATTTGTTTCTTCCGTTGGCCGTTACTATCCACAAAAATGTTCTTCCATGAGGAACATTATTGAACAGTATCGAATCGATCGTAGCAAAACCGTAATGTTTAACTCAGTTAAATAATCTAAAATTGTAAAAGTACTGGCAAGTTATGATGTGACCTATATGAATTATTTTTTAAGTAGATTGGTAATACACCAGACGTTTTTATGGCTCAACGTGTGACTAATCAGCCAGATATTGTAGATCTACCGAATCAGAATACTAAAGCATTTTCTGGTCCACCAACATCGAGTCTCCTCTTATACTAGAAAATCCTGTGTTTAAAAGTAAACGTAGATGAACAAGAAGGAGCTGCCGACATTTTGTATTACATCGCTGCAGTTATAGTAGAGAGTAAAACAAAAACTTTACTTCAAATCTCAAAAATTAAACGTCCAATGAATTTTTCGAACGTATTATAACATAAAGAGATTATATCAAATAAAATAGATGCGCTTTCACGTAGGTAGATACTAAACTATTGATTAAATTTTAAAGAAAGTAATAATATGGACATAGAACGCGATTAAACTGTGGAATGTCCTAAATAAAATATCACGACTATTACTGCGTCTTTAATGTTTACGGTAAAAACCGTTAAACTAAACATGTCATTGACGAACTTCAATAGAATGATCATGACTGAATTCGACAAACATCATGGTTAGTCTCCAATGAAAATGAATATTGGTAGTATGATTTAAAATTGTTTGCCGATTTTAACATAATGTTATATTTGGACCGTCAATATATGTACCTTAAAAGTTTACAGCCGATTTCGTTCACCGGGATAAAAATCCGACCGTCAGTCCGTCCAGTTATCGATTGAACCACGTCCTGATATCCAGCACCCCATACATCGTTACAACTTGAATCGGGCGTCGTTCATTTTTATTCGACACATCATCTCCAATTGAATTATTGAAATGTAATATCCATTGTGCACGTACACGCCATTGTCACGACTTTTATACGTCTCGAAAACCGATTGTTAAAGTACAGAGACGATCAAACAAACGGCTCGTTCAATATATTATTCTGTAATTAATTCGAACGGGTCTGACAATGCGTCCGGCACGGTCTGTGTGGACCAATGCGATTCATCGTCAATTAAATCTCTCGCGTTAAACTATTCGCGCGACGCGTTAACCACGTTGAAAATACGATTATAATAGATATAATACGATGTATGTATGTATACACCTATTATATTATGATGACGCGATCGTTTATCGACAGTGCAAATTATGTGCTCAAACGCGTGGTACGCATAACGTGTATTAAAATAATTTATTCTAATTGAAAGTGCAGTGAAAACGTCATACAAAAAGTTATACCTAAATAATTAGGTGAATCGATTATTACAATAAAAATTATCGATTTGTATTTCTAAGTACAAAGCACTTAACACCAATATAGTGTTTAGAATCTCACGTTTCGGTATTTCAAACATTCTACACTGCTAAATTATTACCGGACAACTGTGCTCATCACATCATACATATTATATATATTTTTTTTTTTTTGCAAAACAGCGCAAATAAAAAATTCTGACAGATAGGTGAACATTTTCAGTCGTGAATGACATCCATCGGGCCAATCTCAGGATTAACACCCGTAAAGCCTAAAGAGTAGGTAGGTACATCACCTATAAACTTGTTCCATTGCGCGATTACAAAACAACACGATTTTGACTTCTAAATGATTTTTATCAATTGATATCATTGCGCGTATCGTACGTGATCCTATCCACAGATAAATAACTGAACAAATCAAAAAAAAAAAAAAAGCCGGAATCACTCGAGGGTAGTTTGATGATGTGGGTCGCTGTTTTGGAAGGTTTATATAGAAGTTGTATATTAAATCTGTAAGCAATTAAAAATTTGTGCGAAACAGTGCGTGGTCTCATTGTTATAATCTAAATAACACCGTTTTTCAATCGCTTTCAGAATCTACTGGGCGGGTTTTTTTTTTGAATATTTTTATTCAGATAGCAAATTTTGTTTTACATAACACGTATAATTTTCAAACTATAGATAACAAATTTGTTTGAGTCACGAATTTTTTTCAAACAATGGTCGACCAATTTTCGAAAACTTTCCAAATTTAAACGACTAAACATAAAAACTGTGACTACGGATTTTCAAAATTTTTTTAGCAACTATCGAGGATGTTATCGCGGTCGTATAGTGGTAAAAATTTTTAAAAAATGTTCAAAAAACACGCATCACGTGAAAACCACAATACATTCATAGTTACGCTCGGAGAGCCTTTGTCTCTTGACGAGATCCATCGACCGTCTCTTGTAGTATTAATTTTGTTAAATATTATAACAATGTAATAACTGTATTTGTTTGACGGAATAAATATATAATTATTATGACCGTGAATAGATTATCTCTCGATATAATGTGTTTGGCTTGTATTGTGACTCCACAACACGATGCAATTATTTCGATTTGGCTCCACACTGTACACCCTGTGGAACGTTCGAACGGCAGTTTAAAAAAAAAAAACCTATACTTTCGATAGGCTTATTGTAATACTACTACTGTATAGCGGATAACGTGTCGGCGACCGTTTATTTATTTATTTTTTTTTGTCTCCATTGAAACTCGAAACGACCGTAACGTAGTGTATAGAATGCGTCTGTTGACCCCGGTGCAAAACGTCACGATGACGAAACTGTTTGTTTTCCTTATTTTTATTTATTTATTTTCAATAGTTTTTTGTGTTTTTTTTTTTTTTTGTATAGAGCAGTTTTACACAGAAATTTTCCACGTCCATCGGATGCCCGTCGTTCATTATAATATATTATTATATTGCGAGTCCTAAAATCGAACGCATTTCGTTTATTCTGAATTAATAATCGCTTATCAATTTGTGTTGGTCTATGTAGTGGATGACGAACGATATTTTGTAAAATTTTCAAAATACGCAATTAATATTTCAACTGCAAAGTAAATTACATTTTTTACGGGGAAAGAATACGACACGTCTACTTCGCACGTAACGATTCTCACAATACAAGTCATAGGCTTGAGATTACTTGACTGAAAAATCACGCGACTGACTAGTTTGGCGTTTATCCGTGCGAATATAACTGATGTCGTGGGCAGGGAATCGATCGTTTTCAAAAATAATTTTAAAAAGCATTATTTGTTGATCGCGTTTTAAACATTGATATTTGCTACGCATTGTTATGTTAAATTATAAACGATTATAATATACCTACCATCAATCGTGATTTATACCACGCATTTATAATGTAATAGTACCTATAATGTAATTGCGTAGGTGAATTGGTTCAATATTATTAAAATTTTTTGAACGAAATATCAATGTACGCACAAAATATTTGTTGTTTTGTCAAAATCGAAAATTACCGCTCTGCAGTGTTTAACGCAGAACTGCGATTTCATGGAAATCAACAATAATTTCTAGTATGTTATAAACTTAATATACTTTTATAATATATTACGTTATAATTTGTTTTATTTATCAGCTATTAGTATTTTATATCTTGAAAAATCTAACTCATCCGTTTATCATTCGTCGGAAATCCAAAAAGAAAATCAAAAATGTATGATTGATGAAAATTTGCTTACTATAAAATCTAGTTATATTTCCACCTCGTTGAAAAAAAAAAAAACAATAAGATTCAATATTGCGAGAAACAATATCGACATATCGTTGCTTCGAAAAACACACTTGAAAATCCATTTTACTCGTTTATCAAATTTCAATGAAACGACAAAAATTGACGGTTCCTATATATTCGACCGTTTATAACGGACCAGATTTTATAATGATTTTTTTTTATCTTCCAACGTAAACAATAATATACGGACGCGCGTTAACGACATCCACTTGACGTTATCGAGAACCCGTAAAACTCGTCGGCGAAGATTGACGTTCAGTCGAGGTGTGCTTTAGCTGTTTTCTCTACGTTCGACATTTTATCGACACACGATCGTTTGTACACTTTGTGTTTTCAAAGCGGAAAATAAAGGGTTTTCGACAAAAGCCCGAGGAAACAAACTTATATATATATTAAACTGAAACTGTAGGTGTGATCCGATAAGAACCGTCCGACCCATAACGTTCGTACCTACCTATATCCGTGAGTTGTTTACTAAAAATAACTCGTAGCCAGGAATCGTTTTAGAGTTAATTTAAAACGACGTACCTACAAGTCTGCAAAAAACATATAAAAATTAAAAATAATTTAGAACTTGTTGAGTGATGTTTAACTGAACTCGCTCAGAATCGTAATTTTCGTAATCAACCCGTTGCTTACAGATTCGATGTAACCATCAAACTACAACTTGCACCCGAAGCGAAGTCGTCACTCCACCAAGCTTCCCACCCGACCGAGAATTTACTACTTTTTTTTTTTCACTCTCACCGTTATATTATTTCGTTCAATTAAACGCATCCTGCGGGCCGCGGCTGATCGGTTTTTCGTCTATGGGAATAATAGCATATATACGATATAGCATAGTATGCGACATTCGGTATGACAATATAATAACATGATGATCATATCGTTTGTACAACAATAATATATGCGATGAACGAGAACTCACTTTAGTGGCACTGTTTCGTTCACGACAACGTCTGTTTCAGCGGTTATCAACCTTTTGAGAATATATTACAGCCATAAATCAGGTTAGATATTAAACAAATACCCCTTTCGCCCCCAAAAAAAAAAAATTAAAGTTAAAAAAAAAACCGGGATCACTATGGGTCGCGTGGGTAGTTTGACGGAGTACCGACTACGCTTTGGGTGGGTCACTGGCTTGGAAGTTGCGGTTCATACGTACCTATGATTTAATATGTTGAAAAAACGATTCAGAGCGAGCTCAGTTATCTAGTATACGTTCTGGTAAAAACCATATTTTATAAAAAAATTTACTAAGAAAATTATTTTTATTAGGTATTTTGTAATTTATAATAATAAATTACAAAATACCTAGCAAAAACTTTTTTCTATATTTTATAACGTATTAAATAATTTTGACACATGAAAGTTTGAATAAACGACGTGGAATAATTTTTTATAACGATAGTTTAATAGGTTCTGACGCCGGATTTGGCGATTTCGCTATTTTCGTCGCTTTCGGCACATAACTCAAAAAATAATAAAAATATATCAAAAAACGCTTCAAATAAAAACAAATTTAAAGCAAAAATCCATACTTTTATGTGGTATTCTACGTAACAATTGGAGCACTCCTTCTACACGAAAACGTCGTTACAAACTTGAAAATTTCCAATTTTTCGCCATAAAATTCTCGATTATTTTTTGGTTTTCGGGGTTTAATTCAAAAAGTAGGCAAAATTTAAAAAAAAAGCTTCAACCAAAGTACCACCGGAGTCCGTATACCTACAATCGTACGAGTGCACATGTCTGAAGCAGAGTTATAATGGTAATGGGTTTATAAAGTTCATACGATAATAAAAAAATTAGTTTAGTCTTTACCACTCAAAAAATTGCGTTTTCCCCTCTTTGGGGATAATTACCCTCAAGTTGGGAACCTCTGGCTCTATTCAAATATACCGTATACTTAACGCCACGAGGGGGCGGGGGGGAAATGTGATCGTACAGGGTACGTGTGTTTTTCCGTTTGTACACACGCACGCTTTGAAACGCTGAGACATTTTATAATATACAACTAAAATCGATTATTTCTAATTTTAAGACCTTTCAAATGTATTATACCGGCCATCATCTTGGATGCAATTACAACAAACATCTAAAACACACGGTTTTCATCGTTAATGCGAACAAAAAATTTACAAACCGAAATACGGTGTAACATTATCGATGATATTATCTATAAAAACTACAGTATAGTATTGTACGTACGGTATATAAATTCACAGTGGTTGTAACAACAATTGAATAAAATTACTATAACGTGGAACCGATTCCAATCGAGTTGAATAATTTTTTAGTCATCGCTTGATAATGAGAAGAATACGCTTTTACGTTTCGTAAACGGAATTTACAAAATCCCTTCAAGATTCGACGGGTTCAGCGGCCTTTCTCCAAATACAATAAGTCGAACAAAAAGACTATATAATCACTTGAACTCGATACATACATGATATTCATTATAGTATTATATTATCTCGACCTCGTCGGGCGAGTCGATGCGATTAAATAACACTTGGAAACATTGTACGTTCTATACTTACACACTAACACGCGGATCGTGAAAAAATAAAATATAACATAAAAACTGACACTTCAACCGAGAACGACAAAAACGTGATCGAGTGTTTGCAGAAATCGGAGTTAATAAACTGTGTAGGTACAAATGTGCGAAGATTGCATTATTATATCTGTGATACGGTATATTATAGTATAATATAGCCACTAACGCGGAAACTTAAAAAAAAAAAAATCGAAAATACAAGCGTAAAAGACTCAATAAAGCAAGAAAACTCTCTGAGAGTGATGACAAATGAAACACATATAGAGTATACCAATGAATTTTTGAAGCTCGGAAAGAATTTCGGTTCACTGGGGTAAACTGCAAAAGCGGATTAATAATAGCCTTGGGTGAAAAGTTTTAAAAGAACGCAAGTTTTTCTCAAGTTAGGTAATCACCTAACCAATCGACTTTTTTTCCTCAAGTGAGACAATAGAGGACATGAATAATTTTTTGGTACCGTTGGTTTATAACAATATAGTATAGATGGTTTTACTTTAAACAAAATTAAATAATTGTTCCAGTCGTTCGAAATACACTTCATAATGCTACATAACCTAATTTTGTAATTCTGAAAATTGTAAGACAAATACGTTATCAATCATATCATAGTGTTGGATAAAAAATTAAATAATCAATATAGGTTAGGTGTTAATGTTCAGGAAAGTTGGCACGCAAAATATTTTTATTTCAGTTATAAAACTTTGTCTAAAAAACTACTTTTTTTGGTCGGTTTTTTTAATACAATATTGACTAACTATTTGACTATGAGTGATATTTATAAAATCGAGATGAACAAAAACACAAATCGTACTACAAGGTGCCAAATATCAAGCAAGTGTAATGTTTGTATATCGCGCGCATCTCGTATTCGACGGAAATATCTAAACGATTCGCGGTTTAAACCGTTCGACAGACAATCGAAATTATTATTTTTCCATCGTCTCGTTCGGGCGTTCGTTATTTTTTTCCACGTGGAACGCAAACATATATCGTATTCTGACACGTTTTAATGACAGCTCTTGAGATAGCGTTGAAAACGCGGAGACGGCGATCGCGACGTTCTACAATATATACTTACTGCGTTCGTCAAAATAGTTAAATATGCAAACCAGAAATATAAACGCTCATTAATGCAGCTGACATGCAAATATTAAATCGAAACCGTCGCAAAAACAAGAAAGAAAAAAACACTTTTGCGAAATTGCGAACGGCCGTATACATACTGCGACGATTGAATCGATTTAAACCGTATAAGAACGCTGTCAACCCCAAAATCAAAAAATTATACTACAGACGTCACCGTAAAAATTCATTTTTTTTATTATTATTCAAACGCAACAATATGTCTCTCGGTGGTCGCAGTTTTTTTTTTAAGTAAAATTAAACATGTTCATAAAACATGGATTCGCTATACGCACTGAACAAACGTGCAATCATTCGTAATAGCTTATCGATGTATAGAATAGAAATATAAATTTGAAATATACCAAATTATACAATAATTATTGCTCAAACGTTTCGAAATCGTTTTCTACGACAGTAGCTAAAACTCGATCGAAAGTATTATATCTTAAAGTACGAAACATAGGAAGACGTTATTGGTAATTTTTAAAAACTATATGGAAAATTCATCAAAAATTAAAACGTCAAGTTTTGAGATCATATACCATTTGGCTATTGAATGATGTGCGGCCGATCGTTCAAATGATCTCACAACCGCGAGGAAAAAAACAGAAATTATTGTTTATTTTTCTGTTTTATAAACATTCATAAATTATGTACAAGTACATTTTGGAAAGCAAACTATAACATCATGCCTAATCGTAAAAGCCTAAGAAACATAATTTGTATAAATAAAAACATGTGCGCTATACACTACACCCATCTTTGGTCAGGTAGAAGACAGAATAATGACTATACATTTTTTATTTGACGGAAAAGTAAATTAAAGGAAAATAGGTGAGATATATTTGTTTTTGGCGGAGAACTTGATCGGTCTTTTTTAATTTGGCACTTAAATGCAGAAACGATGGGAAAGTACTAAATGTACGTGTAGATCAAAACATTTGTATATATTATGTAGAATAAATAAAATAAAATACATAACATATACTACATACCGAAAAAAGATGTTTCCGAAAAAAAAACGTCATATTAAAATAAGTACTTAAAAAATAAATACACTCCCTTAAAAAAGCGTAATCTCGCTCAGAATCTGAAATCCATACGACAAATCATCCCGTAAAAAAGTACTTATGCTTGCGTATCAATATGGAAAAATCCAGTGACAATTTGTCACGATTACTGCAGCTCGTTCAGCGAAGATCCATTAAAAATTTCAAAACGCAATATTTATGTTTGAAATTCGTGTTTTTCGGCCGCGAGTGATTACAACATTTTAAAATGTGCAGCTCGGTACTACCGGTATAGTCCGAGTATTTGAAAAATTCATTTTTCGCCTGCTACAGACCGAAAACATTTAATGCATTGCCTTTAACAAACGCACAATTGTACGTGTCTGCGTAAACGTTTTTTTAAAAACGCATTGAATTTTTTTACATCCGTCTTCAACAAAGTACCAACGATGACTCGTTGCGACAGCAGTAACTGCAGTGTTGCGAACAATGTTTTAATGCAAACGACGAAAGGACAATTTATCGAAACGATCACGTGTTAATCTACACAGAACAAATACTGAATAGCAAACGTTGGACGATTATTCTTTACGGTCAGTTTTTGTCAGTTTTTATTTAAATTGTTTGTCGATTCACGCAAAAAAATAGCAGAGGAGTCAACGAAATGTCATACAAACGGGACAATGTACAAAAATAATTTAGGTATAATAATTACTTAAACACTTAAGGCATTTATACACCCGTATCGAAATAACTGAAGGCCCGTGAAGTGGATTTTCGGAAAATGTTCATCACGAGTCCCCAAGTGTATTAGAAAATGTGTTAAATAAAACGTTTCATAACAATAATACAAATAAAATGGCAATTCGAGATGTTTCAAGATGTTTTTTATATTTTATTTTTGTCGTTCATAAAATTTCACGACGATCTCGTGCGAACCACCGACTCGTATTTATCGTTTCCAGAGACAGACGGTAGAATCACAGACACGGCAAGACGCAAATACAGGGTCCAGTATATAGGGCCCCCATATAGACGACAAATAAGATACATAGAGTTTTATAATCCAAAAATCGCGTACAAATGTCTTAGGTACATGGATGGTCGAGTGAATCTTTTCAAATTTTATTGTAAATTTTTCGAATTTGTACAAAAAAACAGCGCGTTATACAAATAATGCGAATCTTACACTTGTATTGCACGTCCCCTGTACATTCTATGCGGATGAAAGTCGTCATAAAACCAGAATCATATATGTATTATACTACAGTACCAGTTACATATTATTATGGACAATCATATGATAAGGTCTAGAAAAAAATTGCAATTTCACGATGATTGTCATCGCCTTGACTTTATTGAGGTGACGAAAAATTTCGCGTATAGAATTGTAAATTATAACCACCGCGAGTTCGCGGTACGAAGTTAGGCCTTTTTTTTTTTTTGTAAAACGTTGGTTTCAAAAAAAACTGTTCACGTCTTTTCTTTTTTGACACCTGCACACCACAAACCGTCGTCTTTATACATCCTACACATCGTTCACAATTCCATACTAATGTCAATATAACATAATCATCGCCGAACGAGAAAAATTATAAACATTTTCGAACCGATAAAAACGGAGGCGGAGCGACCCATCGGAAAATCTGGATTTTTCCGGTATCGTAGAAATTAATGGACTCCTGCCAGACTAAAATATAAAGCCTAATAAAAGAAATTTTCTAACACGAGAAACAAAACGATTTCCGAGTCGATATTAGTTATTGAACAGAAATATGCTTTCAAAATAGCATTGTGGTAATATATAGCTACTGTGTGGAAAAACTTAAAATAACGGATCGAGCGACCGGAACTTTGGATATTTTTCGGACGTCTGATGAAAACAAAAAAAAAAACGTTTGCAACCGTAAATTTTAATGTTTTTTATTCCGAACCTCGTAGCGCTGGTAATTTTACAAATACGAACGCGTTTTACGCTATACTTTTCATAAGACCTTGTTTTCTATAATACGAAATATAAATGTACGTTTATAGCAGTCCCTATACCGTAGGGTCAACGCG
>JABAOA010004355.1:649948-770705 GCA_017140985.1 Hormaphis cornu | reverse complement strand
AACTGAAGGCCCGTGAAGTGGATTTTCGGAAAATGTTCATCACGAGTACCCAAGTGTATTAGAAAATGTGTTAAATAAAACGTTTCATTACAATAATGCAAATAAAATGGCAATTCGAGATGTTTCAAGATGTTTTTTATATTTTATTTTTGTCGTTCATAAAATTTCACGACGATCTCGTGCGAACCACCGACTCGTATTTATCGTTTCCAGAGACAGACGGTAGAATCACAGACACGGCAAGACGCAAATACAGGGTCCAGTATATAGGGCCCCCATATAGACGACAAATAAGATACATAGAGTTTTATAATCCAAAAATCGCGTACAAATGTCTTAGGTACATGGATGGTCGAGTGAATCTTTTCAAATTTTATTGTAAATTTTTCGAATTTGTACAAAAAAACAGCGCGTTATACAAATAATGCGAATCTTACACTTGTATTGCACGTCCCCTGTACATTCTATGCGGATGAAAGTCGTCATAAAACCAGAATCATATATGTATTATACTACAGTACCAGTTACATATTATTATGGACAATCATATGATAAGGTCTAGAAAAAAATTGCAATTTCACGATGATTGTCATCGCCTTGACTTTATTGAGGTGACGAAAAATTTCGCGTATAGAATTGTAAATTATAACCACCGCGAGTTCGCGGTACGAAGTTAGGCCTTTTTTTTTTTTTGTAAAACGTTGGTTTCAAAAAAAACTGTTCACGTCTTTTCTTTTTTGACACCTGCACACCACAAACCGTCGTCTTTATACATCCTACACATCGTTCACAATTCCATACTAATGTCAATATAACATAATCATCGCCGAACGAGAAAAATTATAAACATTTTCGAACCGATAAAAACGGAGGCGGAGCGACCCATCGGAAAATCTGGATTTTTCCGGTATCGTAGAAATTAATGGACTCCTGCCAGACTAAAATATAAAGCCTAATAAAAGAAATTTTCTAACACGAGAAACAAAACGATTTCCGAGTCGATATTAGTTATTGAACAGAAATATGCTTTCAAAATAGCATTGTGGTAATATATAGCTACTGTGTGGAAAAACTTAAAATAACGGATCGAGCGACCGGAACTTTGGATATTTTTCGGACGTCTGATGAAAACAAAAAAAAAAACGTTTGCAACCGTAAATTTTAATGTTTTTTATTCCGAACCTCGTAGCGCTGGTAATTTTACAAATACGAACGCGTTTTACGCTATACTTTTCATAAGACCTTGTTTTCTATAATACGAAATATAAATGTACGTTTATAGCAGTCCCTATACCGTAGGGTCAACGCGTATAAAACGTGTAAATGTCCAAGACTTTCGACCACTTGTTCGCGGGGAATAACGGTGATACGTGGAAAAGTGACCACCACCTCTAAGGTGTTCACGGTGTAAACGTTTTTTCTCTAAAACCGTGTGCGTTTATCGGATAGCTCAACATAACTCCGCCGCCCCTGAGGGACGGTTTTTAAGCTAGACAAAACAACAATATTGCAGGTTACTCACGAAGATTTTCGCGACCACGCACGTGGTGCCCCGGTGTATCACAATAATATTGTACGATTATTATTATTGTTGCGGGTACGTATTGGAACGATTTCGGCGGTAAAATAATAATAATATCGTCGAAACAGCCTCGTGCCGGCGGCGCTGTTGCTGCTGCTGCTGCTGGTGCCGCTGGTGCTGCTGCTGCTGCTGGTGCCGCTGCTGCTGCTCTCGGTGCCGATGCCGCGACGGTTCTGCCGCCGTCGCCAGAGCGTCTCCGTCCGCGTACGCGCTAACGTGCGTGCGTGCGTTTTTTTTTTTTTATTCTACGTACGTACGTTTGCGCGCGCGCGCCGTTTCGCCGGAGCGCGCACCCTCCGCGCGGACGGGGGCGAGACGGGCCCCTATCTCGCCAATCGATAGCGCGCGCGAATGACGGCGAACGGACGGACGGACGGACCTACCTCAACGGACGGACACGGCCGCGTTGTTTTGGCAGGCCCGGGTTTCGAAGGATACGTTGAATTTCGCGATAACACGGGGAAAACGTAAAAAAACGTGTGGACGCGGCGAAACGGCCGTTTTTCGCTACGTTTTTTAGCTCTTTTCAACTCTCGAATCTTACAAACCGGGGGGGTACTCAACCCGGTCCCCGAAAACCTCGGAAAAGTCGTACCACCGCCCGTCGAAAATCGCCGCGTTCTGACGCACTGTAAAGAGCGGTAGTTCACAACGGTACGGAGGAAAAAAGTTTCCGAAAAAAAAAAAAACGTTCAGAAAAATTTGAAATTTTGACCGTCCCGGATGAGTGCAGCCGCGCAAATTGGTCGAGTTTCGAGAACCCGTAAACTACGCGTCTCCTGCAGTTTTGTGTTGGTGGCTTCGACCGACTTTTCAAAAACAACACGTAGTACGGCGGGGTCTTCTACACGGGGCTAAATAACCAAAAATCGTTCGGTGGACGTCGTGGACGTGTAATGTCTTGTTGGGCCGCGAAACGTTTCGACGTTGTTCGCGTTCCGGACACGTACTTAGTCTGCGGAACGACGTGTGTCCTGCAGGGGTACAGCGGTCGGGGGCACGTGCAGGTAAGGGGTCGTCGACCTCGCGACCGGAGAGTGTTCGCAGCTGTTGATATCTGTGCGCGGTGCGACAAAAAAAACAAAATATTTAATATTATAATACGTATATTGCACACACACGACGTTTTTGGCAAAACTGCACGCGAAACCTCATTGATTTTAGGCCAAAGTGTCATTATTTTCCGATTCTGATGTGCGCTAATTATTGTCACGAATCAGCAAAACTTACTTACGCAATGAGATGAGGTTTATCGCATTTATTTAGAGCGCGGCGTACAACAAAATATTATCATAACGACAATTCGTATTTTTCTGTTAACCCTCTTTTTTTTTTTTTAGACAGTATCTTTTTGTACAAATTTCTTTAAATATCGGCTCACGTGGCGCTATTCGTTTGGAGAATTTTCGAAATTTCGTCCATTTTACAGTACGGTGACGTTTTTTTACCTACGTGAATATTTGAAAAATTTTTTAAAAACGCTTAAAACTACTCGCAGTGTTCTCACATACCTATTGTTAACAAAAAAAAAAAAAAGTGTTTTGAACGCGTTCGCTATTAGAATCGATTTTTACAATTTATGAGAGTCCATTTTCGTAATTTGATTTGCAGACTCGAAACTTTCCACGTATCGTCGTCCTTCTAGTAGCAAAAATTTTTCCATAAATTGTTCAAATTAATTGAAATTTTTACACTTTTAGAATGGATCAAGTCGTGTTAACAACAGCGATTCAATACAAATTTCACACAACTGAAACGATTTTGAAACTACAAATCGAATTTTTTAATGTACTTAAGCTAATTATACTAATTATTTGTTCACTGCAGCCCACGGTCACCATATAAGTATTATTACGTATCTGATTGTATACAATATGCAACATGAAAAAAAACTTTGTACAATTTAATTTGTCCTCCTTCAAACTGCACAGTGACTGCTTTAGTGCTTTTCATAAATATTAAAATATACAATTATATTTACGTGAATACTACCGTTCGCTCATCTACGGAAAGTGTCGGTTTCATCCCTCTCCTCCTAGTATACCTCCATATAATGTCTAGAGGTATACATCCGCACAGAGAACATATACGAGCTCGTTAACGGCACGACTTTTCTACGAAACCGTACTTAGGGAAGATTTTGTACTCGTTATTTTTTTGCTGAAGAACGCAATTTGGAGCTTTTAGGTAACTATCCATTCGTACATACTACTACTATTACAACGTCAGGACGTTTGAAACGTGGAAAATTGCAACGAAAAAATCCATCATAATAATAAACTAATCCCACATACATTATGCTGCACATCCGTCATAATATTACTGTTCTAATTGAAAAATAACAACAGATAAGCGCAAAAAAGACGTAAAAATCATTCGAGTATTTTGCCATTGGAACCGAATGTTTTTTTATTTCTTACGATAACGGGCATCGGTTGAGGAGGAACTGCGCGGCGAAAGAGAATAGCGAATGTATTTGTATCCCTCTTTAGGACGACTAAACATACATAAAAATACTAGACGCCGAAGTAAAACTACTTTTGTTGCAAATAACACATATTCGGTTGTAAAACTTATGATCTAAAACGTCACACTTACTTCTGCATAGATTATCCCGTTCGTATCTGTCATTACTTTTTTTTCGAATAATTTCCTCTTCGTGAAAATGTATCTTACAGACAACTCGTCTTGGTTTGATTTCAAAAATTTTTCTGGGTATTCCATAACTCGAATTTAGCTGGATCTTTTGGTATACAGTGAACAAATGAAACTTTGTCGCGTTAGAACCCGATTTACAACAGCCCGGTACAATGCAACGATGCATTCGTTTGAAAGATGAAATCTTAAAATTAGCACAAATAACAAAAATCAATTACGGAAAGGCTAATTTTTTAAATCGAAGTGTCAAATGTCAATAATCAATGCCAATAACCGCATTAACATTTATTTTCGTCCGAGTAATCGGCTTACATATTTTGGCGCGAATCACGGGCGAACTGGCCGCTCCTAACGGGTTTTGTTTACGTCGGCGAATCGTTATTTTACATGGTCGAGATAGCAGAGTGATTAGTGGCATACCCCTGCTGATTGTAGCACAGAACAGATTAAATGGGTTTAGTTGGTCGTAGCGCCTATTTAATAATCTGTTAACGTTCCTAAATTCATCTACGGATGTAGCGGATTAGAATTTAGGAACGCATTTTTTGTTAAAGCGCTGGAGGAACATTTCGGTTGTTTCTAATAAAATCAACAATCAACCACGATCATCTAATCAATAATTGATAATGATAAATATTATTATCATAATATTATCTTTGTATAAAAGTAAATTCTTTCTTACGGAGTGTCACGATTAAAAATTATATTTAATATTTAACTACGAATCAGAATAATTTAATAATCGTTCTATAGTTTAAATCATCTGCAGAACATAAACGAATCTATAGATAAAAAAAAAAAAAAAAATCTAATCCTCCAGCCGTCCAGAAAATATTATCGATCTACGCCACGGCGTAAGAGTAAATCGCCAGTGATATTTTTTCTCTACTATCAATACGTTAATATTCAATTTTAGTGTACAATAAGTATATTTTACTTTGAAACGTATACGCTGAAAAAAGATTGGCGAACATACCTGCTACTTATTGAACTTTTAACAAAAACATACAAGCGAACCGTTAAGAAACAACACGACAAGATCGCGTCTACCTCTAAACGTTTTATGTAGACACAGCCCGAATGAGTAAGTACATTGTATATTATTTCCATTTTTAATTAAATTAAAATTCACATAACAAAAGTAAATAGTAACAATAGTTATGCAATTGGAAGTTAAATAGAATTACCGCATGTCCGTAAGAAATAAATAATAAATACGCCACTTTATCAAATTTTGTATCTGAAACTTTTCCCGCGAACAATTCTTATCAATTCGAACGCGGGTTTTATATATGCCTGCGGGCCGTATAACAGCTGATAAAACAATCCGCTTGCATACCACCTCCCATCCAGCCGATAGGCCGTATTCTGCTGAAACTAGGAACGATTAAATCCAGCGGCCGCCGACCAATCTGATGCGTTTAGGAATACATATTACGAATGTCCTATCCAAGGTGGATCTATCCATAATATATACATATATATATATCCACCTTGGTCCTATCCGCGTGTATAAGATCAGCTGCGGTTGTCGCCGACGACAGGAACCGATAGCCGCAGCTGATAACTCGGTTCGTCCGGTCACGCGTGCCGCACGAGTACACGCACACGCTGCCGTATCAGCTATATATTGTTATTTTGAATATTTTTAAATTCCGCTCGGTTTCCCCGGCCGGTAAATCACGAAAATAGTTAAAATGATCTCGTCCGTCAACGCGGCCGGTCCACCGTCGGGCCGTCGTCCGTGATGCGCGCGTGCTGTCTGCGGGTGTTCGTGGACGGCCAACTGTGGGACTGTGTGTTCGTCGTGAAACGCGGCCGCGGACGCTACGCGCTGTACGCGTCCGTCGGCCGTCTGCCGTTCCGCGTGCCCGACGACGAACTGGCCCGCGACCCCGAGCCGACCGCGACCGCGGACGCCAACCTGCTGGAGCGCGCCATCAAGGCGCTGGAGTGCAGCGACGCGCTTAAGCGGGCCGTCGTCCGCAGCAACGCGGCGGACTTCGCCGTCGTCTCGGTGGCCGCCATCAACAACAACGTCAGCGACTTCGCGATCAGCGTCCGCGACATTGGTCTCGTAACGCCCGCCAAATACAGATTGGCGTACACATGGTAACCAACCGAGCTGTCCGTGTAATCTGTCGCTGTCACGACGACCCCGTTGTACGCCGTCCAGACTTCTGTTCTTTTTTCACATTCCCAGCGTCAGCGTAGAACGTTTTTACAATGACGTTTTTTTTTTTCTTTTCATTTCTCTGTGAATTCCTAGAGTGATCCTGGCTTTTTTTTTACAATCGTTTGACTAAATTAATATTTTTTACTGCTGGCGTTTTAGGTGTGAAATGTATGAAAAAACCGATATTGAATACAGGGAGCTTGAAAACACAATGGCGTGGTTATCCACTCTTGGCGGTGCGTTCTCCTCTCTAGGAGATCAAACCGAACACTGCGTAAGTACGACATAATGTAACATGTTGATCGATCATATCTCTACTCATTTTGTAGCCTAATGTTTTTTTAGTTTTTCCCGTTCGGTTTTTGTTATTTTTTTTAAACGCTGCAATCTGCTGATTGCACGCCTCACAGTACGAGTGATGTATAGTGCCTTGAAACGGCCATAAGTGTTTTACCTGTTGAATCTACACATTCAAACTATTCTAAACGTGTGATTTTGATTTCAGACTTTTTTTTTTTTTTAATTAATAATAAGCCAAAAGTTGTTTACTAGACCATAGACAGTACACTAAGGCGTATGAGTCAAACAAATTCTTAGCTCGGCTAAATAACACATAGAATATTCCTAAACGAGATTATAACCCCTAAATACTAGATACGTAAGTGACCATTATAACATACGAGTGACTCTTGTCATTTATACATATCAAAGAGTAGTGTAAAATGTGAGAACAAAATGACGCAAATAAAATGTTTTGTGAAAATTTGGTGATTTTGTATAACTACAAACTTAGCATGACTATTTTTAAATCGCCTACGTAAAATACGTATTTAAATACCTTGAAATGTTCATAGTTCTCGAGAATTGCCCTTGCATAACCACTCAATAAATGCGTATACTTACTGGAGTGTCGTCGTTTTGTTTCTCAAATAGTCTATTTGTTAATTACGTTTAAACAGGAATCATTAGAACTGTGTCACTTCTTGTACAATATCCGTCCCTTTTTACTCACATTGTGTTACAAAGTTTTTTAGATTCTACGCATCTTTTTTTTTTTATGTTTCAGGATTGAAAATGTAATAAACAGCAGCTTAAATACAAATTCTTATAATTTTTAAACAAAATGTAGACATTTTAAATTAGTTTGATTTTGCAGTTTTGCTTACTTGAACTTTGTGCATGATTAAAAAATACAGCAAAATATTATTAGTAGCGTTATTTTTCAAGTATTTTTAGTACTTGATTAAAGATAATTTTTGTAAAAATCAACAAAATAAAATTTACTTTTTACTATATTATGTTATTTTTAGTCGTTATATTTTTATGCGCTTAATTTATTTTTAGGCGATCAAGGCTGGGGAAATTTCGTTGCAACAGCTGAGAATTGCTATGCGAATCGGTGATCCATTAACGGCTGCCAGGTGTAAACTGTATGCGGCATTAAGTCTAATGCAACGTGGTTATTTCAAGCAAGCTAAGTTCATTGTACAAAACCAATACATATTTATCAAATCTCAACTGAATGTTGATGATAGGCTCATCAAAATGTGTTGCGGCATATGGACAAAACTTAGGTATCAATGGAATCTGAAAAAAATTCTCAAGAACAAAAATTTGGGGAAGAGTATACTAAAAAACTCTTATACGCTAAACTGAATAGTTATTATAATATGTCAATAAAACTAATATAACTGTTTTAGCAATGTATGTTTACCGTATTTATTATTTTTTTGATTTTATTGTGTTTAATTACATTTTACATTTGATAGGTAATAACTCATAAAATGTGTTTTCAACAAAAAATTGGTACTCTTTTGCTTTTTTGTTTTAGTATTGAGCTATGTTTAACTATCATTAATTAATACTTGAATTGTATGATGGTCAAAAAACTTAAGGCTGAACATGCTAATTTTTTAAATGATACAAAAATTAAAATATATGCGACATGGCCTAGAAAATTATCATGAATGTATTTTTCAAAATTTTTAATTTTAAGGGGTGAAAATTAGAATTAAGTCAATTTTGGATTATTTTTTACCAAGTGTACAGTGTTTAATATGTAACATGAGTAATTGCAATATTTATTACTCAAAATGATTGTCGATGACACCTTGTAAAGATTTTTTTCATATTTTTCACGTTTCAGTCAAATTTTAATTATAATGTTTCCTATTGTTGTCTAGTTATAATTAAATTATAAAAAAAAAAAAGGCTCTTTGAGATGCCCAAGTAAAAAATGTTTAATTTGAACCCAGCTTTTAGATTTTAAATGTGTAATTGTTACAAAATTACTAAATAATTTGATGGCAAAAATCCAAAACCACACTACACTTATCAACAAGTTTACAACAGAAATCTTTTCAGCCCGACTTCCGTGTAGTATAATTGGCTAATTGCCCCGACAGCAGCTAGCAGGTAAAGTTTTTACTTTTTATTTTTATCCATAAATGTGACGCACTCCCACAGAATTCTTACTGATGGTTTTATTTTACTATGGTATGTTTAGCCTTAAGTTATAGCATCTTTGCATTGTACGGCGTGTAAATCCAATATGGATTTTAGAGTTTAAACTGTTACACTGCCTAATTTTCAGAATGTGCAACAGACATAATACGATTTACAAAAAATATATCAGTATGTTGGTGTAATATAGAAATAATTGTTTTCTATCAAAGTTTTAGTTGGGAATTTGTAAAGTAAAGCTCTTAAGGGGCCTGTAAGTGAAAAATGTAAGCGATTTCCATCATTTTCAAAACATTTGAATAGACAAATAATGGACTTAACGAAAAAATGATCCAGTCTTGTAATTTGACAAACTTGTTTTTTTTTTTTTTTTTTTTGTACAGGAAGGGAATACATTTTACCAATTTTTGAAGAACCCCCCCAAAAAAAAGCTAATATCAATAAAAATAGGCCTAATTCAAACCATTATTATAATTAATTATTAAACATTGACTTTGTATAAAATTTTATCATCAATGAATGAAAACATTTTTTTTACATAGATCCATTCTGGGTTTTTTTTTTTTTTTCAGAATTCAGTCAAATTTAGGTGTAAATAATTGTGTAATACCCCCAGACTCTCTTTAATTCTACCCCTAAGCTCATTATTCAACTTTTATACCGTAAAGTATTAAATAAATAATTTATACGTATTTATGCAAGAATTTGAGTAGTACAAAAAATTACCAAATTTATATTTTGAACTTTAACATTAACTGTGGGCATAACATACGCCACATTAAAGGTAATCAATTTTATCAAAATAATTTTTGTTTTTTTATAACAATGGTCTTATATAGTACATAAAAACAATATAAAAGTAAGAATATAAACACAAATATCACTTATAACATACTTAAATAAAACAGAAACAGTGGTTTCAAACATTATTGTAACTCCACGCCAGACTTCTAGCGCCGTCCATTTCTGATGCCACTGTTGCTCCTGCGACATGCCGGTGATTAATTCCCCCAATTTTTTCTTTGCACTCGGGACAAATTGACTCTTGCATTGGTCCTCCACACTCTGTGATACAATATATGTGTCCATTTGGGCATTTGCACCAATGACCCTGAGCTCTTGTATTGTTATGAAAACTTGTTGCCATAGCTCGATGAATCATTTTTCTTTCTTCGTCAGTAATAACAGCAATACCATCAATTTTTTCTTTTATGAGTTCAGTCAAATTTTGTATTTCCAGGTCATTCTCTGCATTGTATACTCTACAAGACATTAATAAGGCTTCCATATTGCCTACCATATCAATAACTTCTGTTACATGAGATAACTGTGTCCCAACAGCCAACTTATACTTTGGGTCAGACATTATTTCAAATAAACTCAAAATTCTTACTCCACGGACCATTTCTTTATTTATATCAATCTTTTGTTGATTAGATAACTGTTTTCCGTCAGCAAAAGCAACAGAAAGTAACCATACAAAGTGGTTAGCAATAATTTGCTTCTGCTGCACATCTGTTAAGCCATTGATTCGCTTTTTATACTTTGATGTAGATACAAACAAATCAATGACAAACTCAATCGATTCAATGTCATTGACAGGTAGAGAGTACTGTTTCCGTTTTCTATTCAATAGATTTAATAAAGGCTGGCAAAAAATATGCCACAAACCTTTAATGTGATTGTATTGATCAAGATCACCAATGAATGTTAAATAAAATGTTTTATCCAAGGCTTGTATTGATTTCAATATGCTTTTTGTTTTTAATTTGAGAGCCCCCAATTCTCCATACTGTTTGGTTTTTATTATAGAAATATCTTTCAATATAACTTTTACTCGATTCAAAAAACGTTGAGTTTTTAAAATCGGGGTCTTGCATAGTGGGCACTGCTTAAATGCTATTTCTTCATCATTTTGATTCATCCATGTTTCTAAAGCTTGAGACTCAATTGAGTGACCACAATCATTCAAGTAAACAAACCTAAAACATATTAAACATTAATATATGATACACAAAATAATATTTAAGGAATATAGACATATAGCACCATTAATTATTGTACCAAGATAACATAGTCAGGTGATAAATATATCAAGAAAATTAGCTAAAAGTTTGTTGCAGAGATTGGACTCAAATTCAAGTCTCCTCTAGTTTTTTTTTTTTTTTTTTTTGGCAATATATGCATTTAATAAATTTATGCAATTTTATATTAATACTTTCAGATATTATATAGTAAGTTATACCACGACTTCCAAACTAGTAACCTCCTCAACCCCCAGAATGGTCTTTTTAAATCATACTAATATTGTATAAAAAATTTGAAGTCATTGAAACATTTTTTTAGAATATATTACAAACAAAATGAGAGTAGATAATACACATTTTGTATCTCCAGTAAATTTTTATGTTTTATTTTTATATGTATTCAATTTTTGTTATAACTCAAACTAAAGTTGTCTTTGGAACTAATTTGTCACACAAATCATGATAAAACAAATAACCACTACCCAAACTTCTACCACTATTAACAAAAACCATATTACAAATTTAAACAAACTAATTCTAATGAAACATCTCTGTAATTATATTTTAGATGTTAAGTACAGTGAGAGATGTATTGTTTTAACAATTAAAGTTTTTTTATTTTTATGAATAACAGCAAATAAATCTAAAAATAAAACCATATTTTTAAATTTTACTACCTTGCATCTGGGCTGTCTTCGTTTCCAAAAATAATTGTCATAACTTCATCTTTATGACAAGTGCGACACAAAGGTGGACACGGTTCACCACAAAATCCAATACATTCATGCCCACATTGTAACTCAAGTTTACATGGCTTATAACAAGGTTGGCGATTGCAAATTTCACCACATTTATTTGTGCATTTCAAATGGTCGCACTCCCAAATGCAATCTTCCTATTGATGAAATTACCAAAAAACATAATATTTTAATAAATATTATATAATTATTTAGAAGAATATACAGAGCTTAGTATTTTTTTTATTTCGATTAGTTATTTACCTTGCATAGAACACACGGTTTGCCACAAATTCTATTACAACTAGAATGAGCACAAGAATACGAGCATTTCTGGTTACATGGTGGACACCGTTCTTTACAAGGAGATTTACATCTGTAAAAACAAATATATATGTACTGTTGGCTATTCTATCCAGGGCATATTTCTCACAGAAATGTAAACGTACGTGTGATTACATGGATTTATCTTGTTGCACATCTCACTGCAAGGAATATGTAAACGCCCTTGCTTACATTTTCCACAAGTACCCAGGCAAATATCATTACAATTTAAATTTTGAAGACATGGTTCGTGGCATTTATCAAGTAAATATTGGCTATCCATTCTAAAATCTAAAACATTTTCAAAGTTAAAAATCCTGTTTCTAGACAATTTCAAATAAATAATTTATTTTAAAAATTTGATTTTACAAAAATTAAAAACTAATATTTCTATAAATCAAGTATTAACCCAGAGAATATATAGATATGTAAATTGTAAAATAGCATGTAATATAAACAATATTACCTTAACACCAAATAGTTATAAATAAAAAATACACTCAGTACAATTTTGTAATCTTAAGTTCCATGTAAAATCAATTTAATCCATTTAAAATTATACCTTTATCTTTGTCACAGCATTTAACATACACTTTATTGTGACCACAAGCAAGTTTACTAATTTTTTGTAACACTATTTCTTGACATTTATTAGCAGTGCACTTCATGAAACATTTACTTTTACATTTATGTCCACAACTTAATGTTCGATTACACATTTTCATACAATGCTCACGTTTTGGTATGGTTTCACAAGCAATTATTATTGAATGTCCACAATCTGGTATGATTTTTGTTACCTAACACATTAATTTATTCAATAGCAATAATAAATATTTCAAGCTATTAGATAATACATTTTCAACTCACTTGTACTTCACAAGCTTTACATTTTTCAAAACATTTAGCTTTACAATTATGATTGCATGAGAAAACACGTTCACATGGAAAATTGCAATTGATCTTATTGGCTTCCAAACCACACGGAACATCATTTTTTACATGGCCACAAGGTAATTCTTTCTTGACTCTAACTGTACAGTCTGAACATTTTTGATAGCATAACTTTTTGCACTTGTGATTTAATGAACAATTTTTATTAACATTTTCACAGTCCTTCTGGCACTGGTACTATAAAAGAATTTAAATATAACATAATATGTATATCCATATTCATTAAAATATACATTTAAAAGTCAACTATTACTCTGTAATGATATTATTTTTATTATTATTATTATTATTTATTATTTCTTAAATACCTTTTCATGGTCTGGATCATTATTTTTATGACAGTTCAGACTACATGCATGCCCACAATCAAGTCGGTCAAAACACTTAAATGTGCAACTTGGATTTTTATCATGACATTTTTTAACTATTTCATGTTGACATTCATCCAAAACTACTTTTACCTATTATTTAAAATAGTATAATCACAATTAGAATGACAATTAACGAATATTATAATTAAATACAACTACTCAATAATCATTTTCACCTCTTCTTCGCAAGGAAAAGTTACAGTATCAGTAAAACATGGCAATATTAATAAATGATTACATGGTAAAGATTTCAACATTGGTTCAGTGCATTTTCCACAGTCCATATAACATAATTTTTTACATGGATGATTAAAATCACAGCTCCTATGAAATACATGTTAATTATACAATGGACATTTCAAAAATAATATGTTTTTATAAAAAATAATTTAATACTGAAAAGAATAATCACTTACAGAATTAACAAAGTTATCACACTATCTATTTCTTTAATTGGCTTTAGAGTTTAGACTGCAAATTTAACACAATGATTTTAAGGAATGATTAACTACTTAAAATTACTTCAAGAACATGTACTATAATTATTTTGAAGTAACACATAAACATTCGGACTTTCTTAATCTTGTTTGAACAATTACGCAATTTACTAATTTATAAATTAAAACTTTATGATTGAAATTAAATAATATGTTAACCTAAACCAAAACGCACTAGGTTTACGCAGCAAGGCAAACACCATCTTCTATATATGGTAAGATAATTTAAGAAATAATTAAAACATTAAATATGTAGGGTGTATTTTAAACGTTGAAATTTTCATCCATGCAGCTGTCTTGTGACTGGCTACTTGATTTCCCAACACTTACCCACAAGAATATCAACAAATAACATATAACTTTATACTTATAAATAAATTCAAATTTTAAAATAATAGTAAATAGTAAGTACCTATATACTATAGATATATAAATTGTACTTATAATATGTGTTACGCTACAATAATCATTTTAAACTATTTTAAAATTAAAACCCAAATAAAATATAAGGAAGAACTCTAGCCTATACACCTAGTAACAAAAATTAATCATACAGATTAACCAACTTTTAAATAGGAATACAAGATATTTAATATGTTTGAAACCCTAAAATGTAGAGAAAATAAAATAATTTAGAAAACGTATGATAATTTAGAAACAAACTTAAAAATTGATTTTAATTTACTATTTAATGTATTTAACGTTGATTAATAAATATTAAACAATAAGTTATTTACTTGCTACAAGGTTCTCGACATTTAATGTCCTTGTGTTCACGATCATAGGGATGACAAATACTTGTACAGTAGTGACCACATTGCAACAATATGTTACACAACATGGTACATCCACCTTCCATTATGATGTTAAAATCTTCACTCTTTGAGACTTTAGTAGTGATTCCACTATGGATGGCACACTCTAAAGTCAATTCATCGCCTTAAACCAAATTTGTATAAATAGGTACATTATTTTAATTCAATTAGATTAATAAAATAGTTTATCTAAATATATTTGTTATTTACCATAGGAATCTTGATTGACCAATGTTTCTTTGATCTTTTTCCACAGTTCTCCGGAATTATATAAATTATCCATATTACCCATTATATAGAGTCCATACTTTGCTCTTGATAAAGCAACACATATTCGATTTTCTGTTTTCAAAAATCCTACATTGCCCTTTTCATTACTTCTAACTAATGAGAGTAAAACTATATCACTCTCTTCACCTTGATAATTGTCAATCACATTAATTTTCATTCCATTCAATATTGAATAATTTTTTTGCAACTATAGTTTAAAACAAATATTAATAAATTACAAAATAATAATAGATAGAGGATCTAGAATTAATTTTGATTAAGTAAATACATAAAAATATAATGAACTATAAGTTTTGGTATTATATGTAAATCTTTCAAATTTAATTAAGTATATAATTAATTGGGTTAACTCACAGCACGCAATTGAAATAACTGTCCACTGTATGTAGTCAAAATAGTTACTTGTTCTACATTGTAACCTTGTAAAATTAAATGACGAGCAAACATAATTAAAAATGTAGCTTCATGTTCATTACTTTTGCTTGAAATTTCATCAACCTAAAAATTTAATATTGAAAGATGTATAGTTAACTTTATTAATTAATATATAATTATAGCCTATGGGGACAGATAATGATTATTTGTAAATTTTATCAACTACAAACAGACATTAACAGTATAACAGCTATAGTTTGATTTCAAAATACTAATCAAGCTCAAATCCAAGCAACAATCCAACAAGGGTTATAGAAACCTGATTAAAATCTTTATGACATTTAATTTAGATAACTATTTTGTATCTTAAATCTATTTACAATCAAGTTGCAAATTTTAAAAAATACTTCTAGTCAACAATTAAAAAAAATTCAAAATACCTCTTTTTCAAACAACTTATGATTCAAAAAATACAAATCCTTGGTTACCCCGCGCACATGATCTCTATTGTAAACAGAAATGTGATTTCTTAATTCGGCGTAAATTGTTGGAGATATAAGTGACGCTATTTCAGGGCGCATCCTGTGTTGTTCTCCTAAGGTAAAGCAAGGAACATTGTTATTGACCATTCGTTCAAATAATGAAATATCAAAATTGAAATCTTTTGCCAATTTGTAGACTGCATTACTTGGGCGAAGTTGTTTATGATCACCTTTAATAGAGAAAAGAAATTTTATTTTAAAAATTAAAAGTTACATACACGTTTTACTTTTGATCAACGTAAAATTTACACACCTATAAGAATTAAATGTTGACAATGTTTTGTTAATGATGATATAATGTGTGCTTCCAAGACTTCGGCTGCTTCTTCAACAACAACTAGAAATTTAAATTAACTAGTAAATTAATAAAAATAATTATTATAATATTTTTAATACCTACATACCTATAGGCGATTCAAGGCCTTCAAGCATTATTCTATGCTTAGCCGCTCCAGTAGTAGTTAATGCAACAACATGCATCTTCTTTAAAATGTCAATATTTTCCAACTCTCTTAATTCTGAATATTGTTTATAAAGATGAGCATACTTTTGTTCAAGATCTAATATTTTTAGACCTAACTTATCTTGTGTGGCTTTTACCCAACTAAAATATAAAGCCCATCTTTGTCTCATATCCAATTCTTTAAGATTGTAATTTTTTGAAACAGGCAAGTCTATATCAGCATCAGCTAAACTCAACATGTATGTAAAATAATCATGCACCTGTTCCATAACATCGAAATTGAATTTTGCTTCTTCTGACTTATTGTAAAATTCTAAATCATTATTAGATAGAGCCTCTAATTGTATCCTCTCTGAAAGCAAATCTTTGCAAGCAAGTTTTACGTCATCTAATGTAATGCTATAAAAAATATCATCTCTTATTTTATCAATTTTAAAGTCTGGATCATCTAATTCATATCTTCTATGAGCATCATTATCATCATCATCTACTTTTACTTCGTATTCTTCGTGTTTAATTTCTAGCAGATCTTCAGAATAAAAATCTTTAATAATCAATCCATGACAAAATGTATTTATAAATTTAATTGGATCTACACTGAAGAAATTTATATCTTGAAACAACCAACAAAGAAGATCTAAAATGGTTTTAAAACATTTATGATATTTTTTAGGTATACCGTTTTTTAACAATGATAAATCTATAATGCCCTCATTGTACGATAAAACTTCACGACATTTTCTAACATGTTCTATATAATCCTTAATTGTTCTGACACGATCTTTAATATTTCTTAAACCAATATTAGTGGTAATGGATCTTCGAAACAATCGAGTAATATACTTTAAACTATATTGTTCAATAGTTTCTGATTTTGACTGACCGCCAATCCTAACAACTTGTTTAGTAAAATTTAAAATACCTTCCATAAATTGGTCTAAAGCATGATTTGTGTAACACACAACTATAATTGGTTTAATATGATTTAATGATTGTAAACTATTTTCATTTTGATACAAGTTTTTAATAATTGCTTTCATAATTTTTAATCCTAAAAATGTTTTTCCAGTGCCAGGTGGTCCTTGGATAAGAGTAAATTCATGTGTTAATGCAGCTTTAAATGCTGCATGTTGCATTACATCAAGTTTCAGTTCTTCTGTAGTAGGCCAATTGTCACTCAACACATCAACTCTGTACAAATTATCAATAAAATAACACTGATCTTTCAATGTTTCAATGTATAAAGGATAATCTATTATTTTACAAGCTGATACTATATATTTTTCCATTGGAAAATTATGGATATTTACAGTTCTGAGAACTTCCATTGAGCATTTATAAGGTTCAAAAAATACCTCGCTCTCTACCATAGTTAAAGATGTACCATAAATTGGTTTTGAGTCTTCCAATAACTCTACAATCAACTTTCCTTGTTTTAAGAGTTCTAATTTTCTCTCTAAAACAACACCCAAAAAAAATGTCCTGAAATCATCTAAAGTAAATAATAATAATGAACCATACATGAATCTTTTGGTCATTTCCCATTTAATTTTTAATCTACGATTTTTGTCAAAATTAATTAAAAAACCACTTTTATCATTAACAAATTTACCTTTTTCTTCAAATTGAACATCACAATATATGCGTATGTTATTTATTTTCTTTTGACGTTTATTTTGCTGCTCATTGTTTCTGCTTTTTTTATAAAATTGAATTCCTTCGCGTAAAGGAGCAATAAAGTCCTCACGTAAAAGTCGAAATTGAACATCTAAATAATGTTCCACATCATGATATGCACCTTTTGTGATATTAGGCCGTAAAAATGGTTCCCCATATTCTAGATCTGTAGATGTTGGGTATACTGATAATTCTCTGAAATTTTCTGGTGGAGAAAAATATTGGGCAACATTATCAAGCACTAACTTTTCTTTTAATTCTAATTCTTCAGAAAGTTTAATGTCATCAAGTTTTTGTAATAATTCATTCATACTACTTGTTATATTTTCATTTATCTTTAAATGATTACAATAACTAATTATGCCATTTAACGCAATATTAGAACTTATGACTATTTCTTTTAAACGTTCAGCTGCTGTTTTTGGAAACAAAATTGTAATGCATTGAAATACTATCAAACAGTCATCAAAAAACTCATTCATTTTGTTACATCGACTAGGTTTTTTTTCCGTTGGAGTACTCAAAATGTACGTCTTAAGATGATCAAAAAATGTATTGCAAGTAAGTTCTGTTAACAAAGCATTTTTACTCTGAACAAACTCTGAAGAACAAATCTTGGCCGTAATTTTCATAAGTAAAAATATCCAGTCTGGTTCTTTGTTTTGTTTAAATAAGTCCATAAAACCATTGGATTTATTTGACATCACAAATATAATTTCAGACATATCCTTATTGCATAGTTCTTCGAGGCGTTTATATCCAAAATCAAATTTATTTTCTTTTCTGCTTCCATTTTCTATGAAGTCAGAGTTGAAAAAACTTTTGGATGAATGTTGTTTTTTGTCCCATGGTCTTCTATAAGATTTGTCATTCGTATTCTCCAATTGATTTTTTCTACCTGGTGATTCAGTTTGTTGGGTAGAAAATTTAAAATCAAATGTAATGTTTTCTGGTTGATTTTTTCTGAATACATTACCCTTATTGTGGCATCCTTTTTTAGTACGGTCTGTATGTTCATTATTGGACTTTTTATTCCTCCAATCCATGATTGGTCATTTGATCATCCACATCTATCATAGAAAAAAATTCATACTTGAACACAATTAAGCTTAAAATATAAAAAAAATAATAGGTATATTCGTGGATCCTTACATGATATGAAGAAATTAAAATAGATAAGTTAATAAATGTATATGGGTAATAGCGTACCCATGATATAAACAAAGATATGTACCAAATCTCAGTTCGATGAGACAATCAAAAGTGGGTTGAATATCAATTATATGATTTGTGAATGAAAAAAAAAAAAAAAAGTTTTAAAATAGTAAGAGGATTCAAACCTGTAACTACAAGATTAATATAAAATTGTGACGCCTTATAGCACAATTATTCCTTTTCATCAATATTTCTCTTATAGGCTTTTGAAAACTACTAAGCATACTAAATTTTTAAGCTTTAAAAAATAAAATTGAGTTATTTAAAAAGTAAAAAAAGATTACAAATACGACCAATTTTTACCAATTTTCCAAAATAAAACAACAAAATTTATACAGCGCGATTTTTCAAACATTTTAGTCACATATTCAACTACATTTTACCATTGATTATGAATTATATAAAATTATAATATCATAATCAATATCACCAACCTTGTGCTAAAATTTGAAAGCTTTTACTTGAAAAATTAACTTTTTGTAGAACAAAAATCACAAAAAAATCGAAATTTTTAAAGTCCTATACTTAGCACAAAAATGATTTAAATATTTTGAAATTGGTATCAAACTTGTATATTATTTACATAAATATATTGCAAAAATGTCAGGTCTTGGAAATCATTATTACGCAAATTATGAACATAAAACAAAATCAATTTTTTCAAAATCAGGTTTGCCATACTTTTTACCAGTTTTTTCATGGTTTTTTTTTTTAGGCTTTCAGAAAACGTTTTAACTGTTAAAATTGGAGAAATTCCCTAGGAGTTAAGCGTGCCAAAAAAAAAACATCCTAGTAAAATCAATAGATTCCTTGCTACGCTCAGAATTTAAAATATTAAGTATATCTAACTGATAATTAATTATTTATATTATAATAATAATTTAGACCAATAAATTAAACATGTAATTTAGCTATTCTAAGACTTTAAACTATAAAAAATAGATTAGGTTGGTATAATGAGTTCATTCCATTGTGTAAAAATATTTTCAATATGGTTCAGTCAGTGGTTAAAGTGCAGAAGAGGGTTTCAAAGGGTCCTCTTCTCTTTACCTCTGACCTAAGTTTGAATTGTCTTTTTTAATTCTTTTTTTTCGTGTGATGATTAATGAGTATCTAATAAATAATTTTAGTTTAGTAGATATACTAACATTTACACAAAAAAAAAAAAAAAAATGCTTTCCATTTAAAGAGATTTTATACTTCTGTTATTAGTTATACAAAATCAAGAAACACTAAATGTAAACAAATTAGAGAATAAATTGTATATTGTTATAAAAAAAATTATACAATTTGATCAGACCAAAATCAAAATACAAAATATATGTCAAATTATTATCAACACAAACTTGTACCTAAATAAAAAACTAAATAGATAGTAAATTGTTTATTTATTCAACATATAACATGTTTAGTGTTGTACCAACTTGTAATGAAAATTTGTTAATGTTACCTAAGTAGACCGTATTCATAATTGTAATATTAAGATGTCTTGACATGAACCTAACTGTCTACCTATAACCTATCTACATTTTAATTTTAAAATAGGTAAAAAATAATCTTCAACCAGAGTATCTAAGACTAATGTGCTATTGTAATTATAAATAATGATGAAATAATAATAACAATAATATACAATTTATGTAATATTAAAATTATAAGGTACCTAAGAAATTATCATATTATAGATACCTATAAAAAAATCACTACCGACACAAAATAATTGTGTAATAAGTATCTACTAGATAGTATTAAAAAATAATTATGCACTAATGAATACTTATAGGTAACATTGGTTTATTTTTCAATTCTACAGATGATTAACCAATTAGCTAACTAGATAATTTTTCTATGGCACACCGTGTTAGGTAGGTATGCACAAACCTGAAAAACTACGATAAAAAAATCTACATAAACTACTTACATGGTATTTCAAAAAAATCGTGAAAATTTCTCAATGTAATTCAAAGCAGAGAACACATCTTTAGTTCTTTACACGCACATATCGCAACAGTTAAAACACAAAATGAAATTAACTAGTCAACACAAATTTCAATCGCTGGTCAACAGTCACGTAGATTTAGTTGCTGTACCCTGAACCTGAATGCTGTAGCTGATACTGAATTACTGTGTCGTCAAACTAGGAAAATGTCAACACTGAAATGAAAACCAACAGGAATCAAAATAATTTACATCACAAACAAATTAAATCTTAAACAATTAATGATAGTATTGTCATAGATAAAATATACTATACGTATTTTAGTGTATTTAATCTATGGTTTTGTACAATATGGCAAAATTGCTCAAGTGCTCGACTATTCGAATATTTCGAGTAGTTTTTAATTAAATTTTTTTTTTTTTTTTTTTGATAACGCACACAGTCTTGTAAGAAATAGATGACAAAACAAAAATCGTATTCAAACAACACTGAAAATTCACAGATAGACGAATGAAAGGAATTTACTCATGAGTCATGACAAAAAACGCAAATACCTATATTATTATTGCCGGGATGTTGGGCGATAATCGTTCATTCAAGGTCGACAATAATAATTAGTAGTTAGTGTAAATGATTATAATAAAATTACTTAAATTATTATTATAATATACCTACTACAGTATTGCTGGTGCCTGGTTTGGTGTCTACTAATTTAAAACAGAGTATAGCAAATATTTGCCTTACGACAAAATCAGCGTAGGGCG
The DNA here is from genome assembly GCA_017140985.1 of Hormaphis cornu. Lineage (NCBI taxonomy): Eukaryota > Metazoa > Arthropoda > Insecta > Hemiptera > Hormaphididae > Hormaphis > Hormaphis cornu. Next base: position 748,835 of record JABAOA010004355.1, on the reverse strand, counting down.
TCCGATGACCGATATCAGAATCCGAAAGCAGTTGAGGTGGTGGTCCAAACTCGCAAGAGCAAATACATTATAAATAAAAACCACACTACAAAAGTTCAAAACATATTTTAGTACAGATTCTCGCGATTAAAATGAATTTATGTAAATTACCCGAGCGAAAACTAGAAAATTTGACTATGAAAAATTAAGTATATAGATTTGTCGTTATTCTCTGTAAAACAACGCGACGGTCTTCGAAATACCCATGATATAATAATCTTTATTCATTTATAGTTTATTAATTATATCGTGGAAATCAGAAATGCCGAAGTTTACTTAACCTTTTGTAATCGCCGCCCGCCATTGCCATTTGCCACCATTTTAAATATGATCCATAGATAGTTTTAATCCAAAACCGTTAGAAGAACAATTTATGATTATCATTTCTTCTTCCAAAAGGAATAGTTTATTTTGCGTTCTTTGGTCATGACCATGGTTGTAGAAATACATTTACGGTTGTAGATATACATCTACAACCGTGGTCATGACACAGAACATGACGTATAGCCACAGAATAGATGTTTCATTACCACAGAATGGATGTTTCATTGGTATAGCATTCTATTCTGTGGTTTAGGCATATTATAGACATAATATAATCATAGATCTTCAAAACATGGATAGGACATTCATAATTGGGGCCATTTGTTTTTGCGGTCCTGAACAGATAACAAATTGGGGCCGTTTGCTTACATTTTAAATATGATAAGCGCATAGATATTGATTACAGATTTTGCAATTATTGCATATTATATTTAATTTTATCGTAAATACTAAATATTGTTATTTATTATGGTGTAGTATTGTTACATATGCCATAAGAGGGCTAATAATTATACCCATCTATCTTTTATAAGTAAGTTATTGAGAAATTGACATGTTGAGCAGTAAAATTAGCAATCGATGCCGGGGGTCACTTTCAATTATTATTGCTATAAAAGTAACATAAAAACGACTTATTAATGTCAGTACTGCTATAGCAGTAATATATTCTATGGTCTCATATGAAAGAGTAGATTTTTTGTAGAAGTACATCACAGGGATCTGCCAATCTAAGGCAGAAAAAAAACTAGATTCTTTGTAATATTCTATTTTTAATATACAGATATTTATAACTACAGAAAAACAAATATGGTTTTAATTTACTATTTTAACACATTTAGATGCCTTGAACGCCAATAACTAATAATAATAAATAAATAACATAAAAATAAAATCTGAATATTCACCATTCGTTATCATGTAAGCAAACGGCCCCAATTTCATATCACGTATTATGATAATCTTCACTGATAAGGTGTCATGTCCTATCCATGTTTTTGAGATCTATGCATATAATGTCTATCACAGTTGTTCTGTGTATCTATGATAACATTTACGTGATATACTGATTATTTACTCTGTATAATTTTTACCACTATAATTAAATGATAATTTGTGTTAAAGCTACCTATATAGACTCTATGAACACATAATAAATTAAATGTATTATTTTTTAATGAATTATTTCATTTATCCCGTGGTTTAGAGTTTTATTGCACCAATATTTTGTATCTACGATAGTAATATTGACATTTTTTATGTTTTTGTTGGGAATCAAAAAATATATGAACACCTTTTAAAACTTTTTCCTCTAACATAATATTTAAAAAATGGCAAGTTTCAATAACCCAGAAGAAATGATTCTCCATTATAAGTTCATACTAAACAAAACAAAAAAGTAAAACCATATTAATCTTTATAGTTTATAATAATACTATATATATTTATTTTAAACAAATGTGTGTAATTTTTTTTGATTTTAGAAAATTATTCAGAAAGCTGAATGCGTTGGAACCCAGTGACCAATTTGGTATGTTAATGGATTTTATTTATATGTCTGTCTCATTTTTTATATATTTTTCAGCTAAACTAGCCAACTCTTGTCAAAAAAATGACAAACATGCGTATGCTGCATTGTGCTGGCAAGCTGTTGCCAAATGTGAAGAGTCAATTGGTCATAACTGTGAACAGGCTCTTGCTCATCAAAAAGCTGCTCGTCAGTTTTTTTTGGAATTCATGAAGACTGAGTCGTCTGGTTTTATTTCACCCTATAATGAACACTTACAAGTGAGATTCTTTAACATAATTTATAATGTCAATTTGTTTCTGCCTACCTATCAATGTAATCTGACGAATAATGATATATGTGTGCTAAAATTCAAGATGTGCTGTAGTATTTCTTCTAAAAGATATATCCTTCCAAATTCAACCAATTAAAAAATTTAAAATCAAATTTTAAAGTTAATTTGTCAGTGTAAAACTTAAAATTCACACAAGTCATTAAAATAGCTATTTTGCAATGACTGTTAAAAATCTAAGTGATTGATACATTTTTGTAGGTAGTGGACACTTTGTTTTTTAAACATCTTAATAGAAATGGGAGTATTTTATTTTACCTTAACGTTTTCATTAAATCTGCACATTCCACCTTTGCTCTCCGCCACAGACAACCTCCTACGGTACATATAAACAACAAACCAATACCATGCTCCGACACAGCCAAATATCTAGGTCTAACATTTGACAAATGACTAATATGGGCTAAGCATATTAATACAACAAAATTAAAATTAAACCAACGACTACTCTCTTAAACCTATTCTTGGTAAGTTCTCAAAGTTATCCCTCAAAACCAAAATTCATATCTATAATCTTCTGCTCAAGTGTATCTGGCTCTATGGTATTCAACTCTGGGGCACAGCAAAAATATCAAATACACAAAAAATTCAAGTGTTCTAATCAAAAATCCTCCATCTCATAACCAATGCTCCTCCATACATTTCAAACCACACTCTTCATACCGATCTTCACGTTCCTAAAGTCACTGATACAGCCAAGCTTTATTTCAAAAAATTTAGGAATCGCCTTCAAAATCACACCAATCCCCATATTAAAAAGTTACTATCTATCTCCATCCCAGAAAATTCTCCCATAAGACTCAAACGATAATGGCCACGTGACCTTATGAAGTAAAGACAATGAATACTTAATACCCAAATAAATGTAAATTCATGCCAAAATACCTTCACTGGATGGTTTCTTCCCTCAAGACACTCAAGCCATTACACTTAATTTAATTTTTTTAAAACATACATTATGCTTATTGTACTTTTTTTTAGTATAGATTGTATAAGTTCTAGATAAAAAAAAAGTTTTCATTTCTAATGTTAACTCGGAAAAATTAAAAATCAAATTTCAAAGTTAATTTTTTAAATAAATGGTGATCTGTGGAGAATAAATAGCTAATGAGACAGATCTACCTATCAAATTACTCTATTCTTGGAGTACATGCATCTAGTTGTTTAAACCATTTTAATATTGTTTTTATAACATTTTAGGCAGGGCTTAGTGAAATGTGTCACGCCGAAAATAGTTGGCAAGGGATTTCATTTGAAAATATTTTAAAAACTTCCATTCGTTTAGAAACAGCTGAAACTCTAGTACGTTTAGGTAAACTAGATGATGCTGCTTTTATTGCAAGTAGTTTGATGGATGTCCCTCACGAATGTCATATTCTCAAATTAGCTATTTTGGAACAAATTAGTTCCATTCAAATTCTTTCAGGTATTGTTACTTATTTATTTGTATCTATACACCATTGGTACATATCCAATTGTAATTTAAAGTTCTGCAATTTTAGAAGATTATGAAGGTGCTTTGTTAACATTTTCTGAAATTGCAAATATTATTTCAAATTTAGTTGATGACACCGTTGGTGTTTACAATGATATTTTATTTAGGTATGTACCTATTTTTATTTAATTTTTATCTAAATTATTAATTAACAGTTGTACTAATTAGATGTGAAGTATCGCGAGTATTCTTATTACTTATACTGAAACCTACTCGTCAAAAAATGCCTAGTGATTTAGCATCGGTATTGGAGAAATACATGTGGATTAATGGAAATTTTGATTCTCCTGGTTAGTATTGTATTTTAAAAATGTACAAACTATTGAAGTAAAATAATATTTATTTACATTTTAGAATGTTTTTATATGTTTTTTTAGTTCCTTACATATCAGATGTGATGTTTCGCCTTCTTCGTTCTTTGGTTAAAGCATACCAACTTGGTGAAACTACATGTTTAGGTACAATAGAATCTGATTTCACTCCACATTTAACACCAGAACAAAGGCATTTATTAGCTGTATTAATCAATACGTTGACATAATTTCATACTTTGCCTAAAAGAAATATATTGCCCAAGTTTTACTTATTATTGATATTTCAAAATACTTTTTTGTTTTGAAATTTTTAAAACTAATTGTTAAGTATTAGAAATTCTGAATTCAATATGTGAATACTTTGTATTTTTTTTGTTTATGTATTATTTATTTATTTTTGTTTGCATATTTTATACTTTCATGTGTGTATATATATTGGTTATTTTGTGACAGACCAAAGTTTATTTTACTTTAATGTAAAATGGAAAATATTTGACAAGAAATTGTTTCAAAGCATAATATATGATGTTAAAATATGTATTAAATGTGTTATTTGTGGATAGTTACTTTGTACTATGTATCACATATTGGATGCACTTAAGGAACAAATGAGTTGTTAATGACGTAAAAAAAATTGTTAATTATTAGAGCCCTTGTTGTATTTTTGGACCTCAAGCCCAGGTTTTAGAATAGCGCTATTTGCCTATGTGGTCTGCGTATTATGATTTTAGTCTACAACTGAGTACCAAACATGCTGCATAACATGTGTGTCCGTGTGTGTAAACATAGTAAGTAATAAATAATAATGTATTCATACCTAAGTGATTTACTGTGTTTCTAGACAATTATTTTGTATTCCTAGTTAAGTGCTGTATTACATCACCAATAATTAGATTGTATTTGTGTATGTATATAGATAATTTATAGGAAAAAAAAAACACTTAGTGTTCAACACCTTGCTCGTTTAAATATTAATGTATGCAATTTTTTATCTCTTTTGATCCGTCTTTATTATTTCAAATTTCGACCAAGAATAGGTAGGCATGTTTGTATATACTGTATACCTATATAATATATGACGTATTTGACTTTGAAACACTCTTCAGCAAATATTTGTTTCTCTACCTATACTATAGAATACTAGTAGTCTATGCCTATACCTATTGTTTAGTTAAGATATTAGAACGTCCTCCACCAACAAGGCGTCATGCAGAGATAGGAATATAGGACTGTCGGATTGTATTGGCCTGTGTTAAGTTAAAATTCTCTTTATGACTTGACAAGACTTCATTATAATAAAGATAGATATGTTAAAATATTCTACAAAAATAGTATTTTTCTTTGACTTTAAACGTCATTATTATTGCATTAGGTAGGTATTTTTTTCTAGTTCATAAAAGTCTAGATCAAATCGACTGTTGTTTATATCTGAATTAGGTAAGTAGGGTTAGAAATTGCTTTTTAAAATTTAACGATGTATCTTAATAAAGGTATCACAGAATGAGATACAACGCTATTGCCTATTGGTTTGTGATTGACTGCAGGGATATATCATAGTATTAACATTGTTCGAAGCTGACAAAATGGGTTTGGAAAATTTACAAATCATTTTTGACAATCCAACGGCGGTGTTTGAGCCCGGCCAATCAATAACCGGCCGAGTTTTGGTCGTTGCAAACAGCTCCATTAAGATAAAAAGTAAGACCTATACGTCAGTCAACATAATATAAATTCATAATTACAAATTGATTTTTTAACACTCCATTTTATAACTATTGGCATTTAACACAATTAACACTGTTGATTATAACATTTGCTCCAATACCATAAACTATCGATTTTTCTTTGTAAACTTTTTCTAATTTATTAAAATTTTCACACTGGTATAGATAATGTACAAATAAAGGTAGAAATCTAAAATACGCCATAAACATTTCCATTTATGAAAAAAGTATCTATATTATACAAACTTTTGAAGTAATTTATCTGTTGTGTGGTAATGCAGAAAAATGATACTAATATTCAAGCACAGAATTGATAAATATTATAAATATTAAGGCGGTCCCCCCAACCCTAAATTCCTGGCTATGCCACTGGTATTAATGATGTTATTTAAAATCTTTGTTTGTTCTATTTAAGAGATTAAACTGAAATTCAAAGGAGAAGGTCGAGTGGGCTGGAAAGAGCAAGAAACCCGTACCAACAGCAAAAACGAATCCGAAGACTATTACGAATCGTATGACGCTTTGGAAGAATATCTGAACTATAAAATCGTATTAGCAGAGAGCGGCGAAAGTATGTTGATCACATAAACCAATTGCATAGGCAGAAATCTGTTGAAGTTTTTGGGTGTGGGTGCTACCAAAATTTCTTTAACACAAAGCCAACTCTCATAAGAGACAAAAGTAGGTAGTAATACAACAGAATACATGAAATCATTAAATAGGTAACAGGTGAATACTTGAATGTTGTTATTATTATTGAATATTGATACTAATAAAATTTTAAATTACATAGGTAAAATAAAAGATTAAATATCAATTATTAATTAATTATTTACTATAAAATAAAGTTTTTTTTTAAAAAAAATTGAACTATAATCAAAGTCTCTATGTGTTAGATGTTAATTTACTAAAACATTTAAAATCTATAAAAAATTGTATTTTTGTATTCAGCTCACCTAAGTGTTATATATACCAAAAATCACTTTTGTCATATAGATAGAACAACTAAATTGGAAGGTGAACACGTTTACCCGTTTAGTGTGCCTTTACCCCTCCAGCTCCCATCAACATTCAAAGAAGAGTATGGAGAAGTCCAATACAAAGCTTTAGTTACTATTGTTGTACCATGGAGCTTAAATAAACGCACAGAAGTTGATTTTGAAATTAAATCTCTCTTAAATTTGAATGACGAACCATCCTTAGCTGTAAGTATTTATTAATTCTGATTACCTATGTATATTTGTTTCTGTACATTAATTATAAGTATTGGCTACCATTTTAATTTTATAAGTATTTACTTAAGAATATTAACTTTAAAATCATATCTAATAAAATGAGTAGAATAATTTTCATAATTATTTTATTTTGAAGTATGGTTATTGAATATTTTGTATTTTCTAAAGTTATTGCCGACATACAAAAAAAAAAACTTTGGTGTAGGTACTTAAGCTCAATACTTGTTGTAACTAAAGTTTTCTTTTTTCACTACTAACTATCTAAATTAGGATTTTGGTATTATGTATATCTGGCATAACAGGGGTATCAGTTTGTATTTAATCTAAAAGAACTCAACTAGTCAATACCGTAATGTGTTACATACATTTTTTACTTTGCCTAGTAGGTATATATTTATCTTGATTGTGGATGTTTAACAAATTTTGAAAGATTTGATCCCTAATGGCGTCTATGATTGTTGTAATTATGTAGATTAAGTAGCTGATAACTTATTCAAAGACACATTGTGTCTTTGAATTTTGTAAAATAAAATTGAAAATTCCATGATGTTCATGGAATTTTCAATTTTATTTTATAGGTTTACCTAAATTAGATATAGATACCTAAATTGATATTTCATATTGGGTCATTATGATAATTTTATATCTGAGTTTTTGCAACTCCAATTTTTGATTTTAGGTATTTTATGATATTAGGTTTTGGGTTGAATCGGATTTGGAGTCCTGATTTACACCCTTCCCAGCATTCCAATCAATGAATTTATTTTAAGTTATTATAAGACCTTAATCAGGATCTGTTTTATTTTTTCATAGGAACCTAAAATACAAGAAACAGAAAAATATTTCTGTTGCTGTTTTTGTAAATCGGGACCAATGACAATGGTAGTTTATTTACCTTATTGTGGTTTTGTTCCGGGACAATTAATACCAGTAACTATTGAAATAGATAATAACACAAATGTGGATGTTGAAACTGTAAAAATCAGATTGGACAGAGTAATTTTCTAAAATTCATGTATCATTATAAAGAAAATGCCAAACGCTCATTATTTTTAGGGAAAAAGCACAGAGACAATAATCTTGGATGTACTACCGTACTTAAACATGTGATAAATTTTCATACTAGATAGATTATAGATAGCAGAACAATATTTTAGCATTAGTATTGCTTGTTTTTTATATTTTTAGGAAGTTAGTTTCCATTTAATTTTAGTTCTACTTTGTTTCTTTATAAATTGTATAAATTACACTCTGAAATTATCAAAAGAATAGTTCTGGAAGTGCACGGATATAGTTCTAAACTTCTTTTGAGTAGACATTTGGTAGTTACTATAGAATTATTACAGTCTATAGCAACTTAAGATAACCTAGATTTTAACTAAATTTAAAGTTAAAATTTACAACCATACATTTCTTAAAATTATTCAAATCACATTTTTCCTCAATAACTTTTAATAAAAAAGAGCGTGTTGTGTTTTGTCATTCTTATACCTGATACCAAAAAATCTTGAAGTTTGAGTCATGTTTATAGGAATTGGAATTTATCTCCAGCAATCCTGGTAGTAAAATAAAGCTCAAGTCATTCAAGATCAACAACAAGTATTTACTAGGTACCAAAAAGTATACTTCAAAAACATGGACTGAACAAATTTTAGTTCCAAAAGGATTGATATGTACTAATTTAAAACACTGTGGAATTATCAATGACACATATTTTATAAATGTAATATGTTTAAATAATTTTATACTATATTATTACTGTTATTGTACTTAATTATTTTTACAGACAAACATTATGGAATTTTTAATTTATAAATAATTAATTATAGCACAATTAAATCTAATCAATTTGTATCTTATACTATTATATAGGTAGAAGCATGTGTCAAGGGAGGACATATAAATGAAAAAGCTTCTATTGGCTTAACACTAGGTGATGTTCCATTGACGATAGCTAGGAATCCTTCACAGTACGGACATGTATTTCAAGCACCAAACCAATATTTTGCTCCACACAAACTGTTTCCAAAAGACTCTTACAAGACCCCCATGGATATAAATAATTTGTTGCCTCTTCCTGGATATGCTCAAAAAATAGAACCTAGTGCAAATGACCAAAATTTTGTATTACCATCAATTTCATCTTCCATTAACACAGTTTATGAAAAAAATCCTGGACATAAACCATTGAATAGCGATCAACCGCCTCCTTATCAATTTTCAGATACTGGAGAAATGTCATCCAACAATAATGAACAGTAGGCTTTGTTGGATCTACAAGTAAAATATAAATGAACCGTGGTTAGTAAACACAATATTACATTTTGATACTGTTAATTCGTAAATAAATATATATATTATGGCCAGCAAAAAGTAATACTCTTGTGCCAAATGACACCAAATATTTTGTAATTGGATGTTAATATTTATCATATGACTAATAATTAATTTTTATAACAGATTAATATTGATAATCTCAATAATTTATAACATTGTAGTGCTGATAAAAATCAGCCTCTTGGAAGCATGAAAAATGAGTAATGACAGTTGTAGTTCCCTTTTTGTTGGTCACACTATAAGGTCAATTCAAGTTAAAAATTTTCTTCCAAAAAGTTGTTCAAAATTATATTATTAAAATTAGTTTTATTAGAGATGTAAGGAGGAGTTTAATTTTTGTAAAGTAAAAACAGTTAAGTTCATTTATATAACTTTCCTTATAATGTGATAAGAAATGAATATAACATTAAAAACTAATTGAATTCTTGTTTTATAAATTATTCACTAATTAGTAATTAAGGTAGCTAATACAATCTAAATAAAAGTACAATAATAAATTATTCTTATTATTAATATAACAAATTAAAATACATACTTTTTTTACAGATCAAAAATTCAACATAGAAGTTGTAGAAGCACACGATAATTGTACACTGCAAACATTTTCATTATCATCATCATTTAAGCATGGTGGAAGATGTAATTTCTAAAAAACAAACATATTTGACTTTTTAACTTTTTTTAGGTTATTACTATATACAAGATTTAATTTATGACATGTTTTAACATTGATTACAAAATATTATTATAATACAATTATAATCAATAGTTTTACTTATATTTTGTTTATATAATATTATGTTTACTCTTGTCTATTGTCACAAGGTTTACTTTAATGATAGGCAAAGCACTTAGAAAAAAATAGAAGTACTGTAACTTTTATTTTTGCTAAATAAATTATATTATTATCTACAAGCAAATTTACATAGCTAATGAACAATAACATAAAATACAAATAAGTTATAGGAATCCTAATGCTGGATTATTTCTTTTTAGCAAAGACTTTTAATAGACTTAATATAAATAAAATAAAATACCAGTGAGGTACACAATTTTATATTTTTAATGGTGATGATTCAAATGTATTCTAAATAGTTTTATGTTGAATTAATGATAATAAAAACACAACAAAAAAAAAATAATGAAAATTTATCTTTCAAACTAAGAAATTAAACAAAGATGTAGGACGCATTAGTAGTAAGATCTACATGCTTTATATTTGGAATAAACAATTAATTAACTTTATTGACATAAAAATATTTAATCAATAATCATTCTTAAATTAAATAAATTTGATATTTAACAGATTACATAAATGCTTGAATAGCATATTAATTATTTTGAGAACAGTTTGTAATAAATAATAAGTAATAAGACTTCTATGAATATAACAGTTTTCTTAAGAAAAAAAAGCGAAACAGTTAATAGCTAGTTATTACTAATAATGATAATAGTTGTTTTTCTTCTGCAAACGTTAAGTATGTCATTCTAATATAAATTTTATTTTTCAAATTATCAATTTTTGCAGTTACTGTATCATTTACCTTAACCCATTAAATTTTCAATATTTAGGATATGAATATTAACTAAAATTTTTGGTTGTACAATTTTATCACCCCAACTTACATAATTTAAAAATTATTTACCAACAGATCAAAATTACCTCAATACATAATTTTTTCCTAGTGAGCTTTGTTGCCCAATCAACAGACAGAGGCTCATATAAAAATGTGTTAAATGATGCTAACTTTACAATGATAAGCTTTCCATTATAATCAGCACAAGTACTTAACTCCATTGGTTTAAAAAGCAACACTGTATCAGCAAAATGTTCAGCTCGACATTTTATTACCTAATAAAAAAAATGTATCAAAATATACATTATAATCAAGTGTTGACAAAATAATAAATTAGTACATTCTTACGTTATTGATTATTTGAGTACGAGTTGTTATAAGACATGTAGCATAAGAAGAACGTAAGAGAATTCGAAGCTTGTACAAAAATGTAACAACATCAACACTGGCAGAATCCCAAATTGGTGAAAATAAGTTACCAATAGTTATTCTTAAAACACGCCTTTGCTCAACAGGGATCTTTGAACTAAAACCATCAGTCGTTATAATTCTGTTTATTTCACTTAACAGTTCAGAATAACTGGTACCTGAATAAAAATATATCACTAATTTATTGTAGTAGTATATAGTCATAAAATAGCTGATACACATACAACACTGCTGAATTATGATTATATGTTTATAAGCAAAAATGTTTGTTATTCAATGATACTAGAATAATTTAATAAATATTCTAATGTGACAATTAGCGTAATTACAAAAAAATACTAAAATTTTACAATATGAATGGAAATACCCTGTGATTCTTTTGTAGGCCAATATTTAATGTTCTGTAATTCATCAACAGGAATTTTTGATGACATATCAAAGGTATGACCAAAAGATATGGACGTATGATGTGGTTTAGAATCATAGATCGGATTTTGTTTATACCGCCAAGCTATTTTAAAATCTTCAGCAATATTTGTAGGTTGAAAACTGTCTTCTTGAGTTGGTTTTGGTAAATCATAAGTCTAAACATTCATTTATTTATTTATATATAAATAAATATTTATCAAAGAAAAAAATTGGATTGTAAGTTATAAGTAGAAATCTGAGGTTTCCAAAGCGTACCTACATGGTAGAATGGTACCTACTTTTAATTAATAATAATTATAGGTTATAACTTATAAGTAAATGAAATATCAGCAAAATTTATTTTTTGTACATTTACTAGAAATTAAAAACCATTTTGGTTTTATAAGACATTGTACGTTCTGTTGCATTGGAAAAATAAAATACCTAAAATAAATACTATAAGGTGTATTTGAAAATAATTAATTTTACAAATGTTGAAAAAATAATTAATTTAAAGTTATATAGGAAGAAATTTCAAAAATCATTTGTATTTCATACAAATTTGTTCAGGCAAACGTTCATTAGAGTAGTGAACAAATTAGGTAATAATAGATTTTAAATAATTTTTAAACTAGTTTACAAATAGATCAGATGAGATAAATAAAAACTTACTATTGTTTCAGGTTGTTTTTCAATGTCAGCAACTAAAATGGAGTGATCACACACAACACCTTCAGCAATGAAATGTTTAGTAATAATGTCAGCATTTCGTCCATAATTTTCTTCTTCTAGGTTGGTACATATAAAAAACAATACAAATTTATAGTAATTACCAGGCGCGTATACAATGGGAAGTTTTAGGGGTTCAAATCCCCCCATAATTTCAAAAATTGCATTAAGTTCTTATTATACTAGTATGAAAGTGTACCACTTTAAACCCCCCCAAAATATTTTTCTGTATACCTAATAAAACTATTATAATTACACATTATTTATAGTTGTACACTTATATTAAAATATAATGCCAGTAAACTTGTAAATATTTTGAAAATTAAATAGTTTCATACCTATTTATAATTATTAATAAATAAATAATTATAATAAATAATTAATTATTGTTTTGAATTTAGGTATTACAGCACTTATGATGCATATTTAAACTATCATTTATTGGTGTTAATCATTTTCTGCCAAGCTATATTGAAATGATATTATATCTAAAATAAAATAACTAAATTTATTTATAATATTTTGGCTGCGTTATACGACAACATTTAAGTAGTTCGAGTTACATACCTATAAGTGCTACAGTGCCTATTGGAATTCCACCATCTGAAAAAAATTAAAATTAAAGTTACAAAATTAATGTACAAATTAAAAATATGTACCTAGGTGTGTATAATATGACTTAGATAAAATTACAAGCAGATATACTTAAGTAAAGATAAGTACTTGAATATTACTAATACTTACTAGTATTACTTATTGCTTACTAGTGATAAGTTATAATTACTTCAGGTAAGTACTTGAATAAAAGAAAATTGTACTGTAGTTTTTAAAAATAACGTTTTACTTGAAAAACAAAATCTTAATTTAGGTACCAAGTTACATTTATTTATTTTAAAAATAATAGATAAAATAAAAGAGACTGCCTTATGTCATTCAAATAAAAATAATAAGGTAAGAATCAAGATTTCTAAGAAGTCTTTAAGTTAGCTTTAATACATATCGATACAGACTTTTGGGGTTCATAAAATTAGGTAAATTGAAATTTGTAACGCCAGAAGTAAATCAACTTGTATTGATAGTTTGTAAAAGGCGATACAAGCTAGTACGAATTGGTTTGGTGTTCTTGAAAATCTACAATTCCACAATGGTTAACTTTCGGTTTTATTAAGTGTTTACCTAAACATTTCAATAATCAAATAAAAAAAATTATGTTTACGATGAATTTAAAATTTCACTCCTACAACGGTCTACCACTATTTATTTCTACAAGCACATTCTTATTACAACGTTGGGATGATTTTAAAAACAAAAAGAAAATTAAACCAATATGCTTTACCTAGATTTGTACTTATACTAACAAAAAATTGTGTTAAACCATCTTCACAAAGCGTACAAATATAATAAATCCCATATTAGTTGAACGTTGTAACTTATACCTAGGTAGTCATAACTTTAAAAGTCAATAGCAATAATATGTTTACCAAGAACGGCGTCCAGTGAAACGATTCCAGTTGAAATTAAAATTTGATTTTTGGTCACTGATGATTTTGTACCTTTAAGTTTCAGACTTTTTCTCTGGCTAATAGTGTGCGACTTAAACGACATGACAAAAAAAAAAAAGTTGTCAAAACAATTGTACAAACGTTCACTAACTTTCAAACTAATAAATTCTTAGTGGTTTGTGCCATATGGTGACATCCACACATGGTTGTATAAACCAAAGTCATAATTAATGGAAATAAAGATGATCAACTCGGTTAGCTGTTACCTGACCTCATTATCTAAGATCGTGCTATCATGTCTATGCTTCATCCAATAACATATTATCTATGCCAAATGACCAAGGGTCGAAAATGATACACAAACAATTATTGTTTTTTATATTGCAAGTATTGACCACTGGCAACTGCCATTGACTACTCTGTACTCTAGCTTGTTTTTTGTAACCGTCAATGACTGTTATGACACTTTCGAGTTTCGATCGACCTCATGACCGTCCGATTACTTAATTTTCAAAGCATAATTCAAAAACGGATACAACATTTGAACAATTGACGAGTAATAGACGGCCATCATCCAGTTAATGAATATTTTGTACTTGGCGAATATCTGTTACGTTAAGAACAAACGTTTTGCGTTTTTCGACATTGCGATACGTTCTTGAGCTATGTCGAAAAATTCTGGTGAGTTGGGTGGCACTCGCCTTAAACTTGATGGTTTTAATTTTTTTTTTTTTTTTTTCATGAAAATTTGTTTTGTTCCCCAGTACAATGTCAACAGCATCCAGATGCGCCGTTAATCGAGGACTATAGAGCTGGTGATCAAATATGCTCGGAATGCGGGCTTGTGGTCGGCGACCGGGTGATTGATGTCGGTTCCGAATGGAGAACTTTTAGTAATGACAAAGGCGGCAACAGCGCCGATCCGTCTCGTGTGGGAGGAGCGGAGAATCCACTACTTAACGGCTCCGACCTGTCAACGCTGGTCGGTCCGTCCAGAGGAGACGCGTCGTTCGACGAGTTTGGCGGCATGAAGTACAAAAACAAAGGCATGGTGTGTTCAACAAATCGTTCGCTGCTCAACGCGTACAGAGAAATTGGCATGATGGCCGATCGCATTAACTTACCGCGGAATATCGTGGACAGGGCCAACGTGCTGTTCAAACAGGTACATGATGGCAAAAATCTCAAGGGTCGCTCCAACGACGCGATTGCTTCGGCCAGCTTGTACATAGCATGCAGGCAAGAAGGTGTGCCGCGTACATTCAAAGAGATATGCGCCGTAAGCAAAGTCAGTAAAAAAGAGATTGGCAGAGTTTTCAAACTGATATTGAAGGCCTTAGAGACGAGCGTCGATTTGATAACTACCGGCGATTTTATGTCCAGATTTTGTTGCAATTTGGGATTGCCAAACATGGTTCAGAGGGCAGCCACCCATATTGCTAAGAAAGCGGTAGAGTATGATATTGTACCTGGCCGTTCGCCAATATCAGTGGCGGCTGCAGCAATATTTATGGCTTCACAAGCGTCAGACGAAAAACGTTCTCAAAAAGAAATTGGTGACATAGCTGGTGTTGCTGAGGTCACAATTAAACAGTCATATAAATTGATATTGGCCAATGCTACTTTACTATTTCCGGAAGACTTTAAATTTGCAACTCCAATTTCTGAACTTCCGTCATCCTAACTTACCTACTAAAATTGTTTTTTTTTAATGTACTATTGAACTAAATTCTCTAAATTTTGACATGTATGAAAAGTTGAAGCTATATTTTTCATATTTGTTTAATTATAAAATTAATTTGTATTAAGGTTTGGTTAAAAAATAAACGGTAAGTCACAATTAGGCATAACAGAACTGTATTTTTTTTAACTTTTTTTTAATTTCACTATAATTTGTATTCTAATTAATTAGATAGTATATTATATTGTAACATAAAGGTAATTTAAAATGTAAAAACACTCCTTGTGATCAAACATTTAAGTATTAAAAAGTAAAATAATTATTTACAATTTATCAAAATAATAGATTCATTTTTTTTTTTTTTTTTTTCAAAATTTTGATTATGTTATTTTGTGAAAAGTTATATGGTTGGCATATTTTTTTCAGTGCTTAAGATTGCAAATGATCAAGTTATGTGATTTTATTTCTTTTTTTTCCAAATGTTTTAAGCGTACTTTTATTAATTACTATTAATTTACTTGCTCCCAGGGGTGCCCATCTGTTGTTTGTAATATAGTAACTGGCCCATACCTATACTATAATTTTTAGCATATTAATAGCATTATTCAATAGCTATTATTAATATCATAATTATACTTTCAGTACTCATAATACAACATAATTTGGAAAATATATATTTTTATTATCAATAACAATTTAATAACCCTCAATAAATTTGCACTGAATTTACTTACCAACTATTGTGTTGGTTATCTGGTAAAAATATGCATCACCATACTTTAAACTTTTTTATTACATCTGTTATAGTAGGCACTAGGCACCATTAAATATTTTAAACGATTATAAATGAGAGATTATAGGCTTTTTGAAGACATTTAAAATTGTACATTAAAATGTGCATTATCTGACAACCACTGTAGGTTGGTAGTGATTTGTTCAATGTCAAAGGAGCTGATTAAAATTTGTAAAAATTCAAATTTTGACAGGCAAATAGGTACTGAAAACAAATTTTTTAAAATACTAGCATACATTTAGAATGATTTGGACATTTTTGAGGGGTCAACTTTGCAAATGTAGTGTACACTTCAAATTTATAAATTAGATCACCCATCTCAAGAGGATTAAACAAAAATAAACCAACAGCAATTTTTTTATTTTGGACATACCAAATGGCACTATTGGAGCTCATAGCTTAAAAATAAAAATTAGCCAACTGGCCTGACTCCAGTTTGCTCCTTTGATATACGTAAAATAAAACATTTATAAATTATTATACATATTTACTGAGCAGTACCCCTTTACTAAATGGTTTCCCCCATGGCACCAAGTCATGGATAAAAAAAATATTCCTTATATTTACTAACTAACTACATTACAATTTATAATATTAATTATTCGTAAAATGCATATTGAATCATTTTCTAAATGAAAAGTTGCCTTTTAAGTATAGGTCTTAAATGCAAAACTGTTTACAAGCTTACAGCAATAGTCAACCACTAGTTGTTTGTTGTTCTTCTTCTCCTTCCATTACGCCAACTACTTGGAGATGACCTAGACCTTGATTTGACCTTGGCCTAGACCTCGACTTGTCTTGTCTCTTGTCGACTTTACCTTTCCCATCTTATAAACACTTGTAACTCTCAATCATCTCTTTTTTGGTCTTCCTTTTCTTTTTTCCTTTCAACTTTCATATTTATAACCGCTCTTACTGCATCCTCTTTATTGCTCTTACTCTTTACTGCATCCATTTACTGTCTTACCTCATGCCCAAACCATTCTATCTTATCTTGTTTACTAATGATGCTGCAACAATACTGACTACTATGAATTTGTTCTTTCTGTATCATTTTACTCATCTATCAAAGCATTATCAATTTTAGTTTCTGCAACACTCGTACTCTGTTCTATTCTCAAGTCCAACCGCCTAACACTTCAAACGATAAACCATTAGTTGTCTATTCAATTACAATAATTTTTCTCTGCCTGTCTTAGAGAAATACAGTTATTTAGTAATGGAAAATAACGTTCTCTCCAAAAATATCCAAAGAAATTACATTCAATAAAAACAACAAAAATGCAAATAATTTTTTTTTCTCATTTGTGTTTTGTATTGTAAATTTAACAGTATGCGGGACAAACTTAAAAATAAATTGTTTTAATTTAAAACTAGAACTACAGAATGGATGAAATTTCATCTATTTTGTGCTAGAACCTTTAATATTACATAATATTATTGACATATAATAAAAAGTAAAAACCGTTTATAAAACATTTTTATCGATTGATAAACATTAATGATTAATAGTTTTAAATTCTGGTAAATTGCTCAATACACATTCAAAAACTGAAAATGTTCTTTTTTTTCAAGTTCTAACTATGGTAATATTTGCTGAAGTCAATCAATCAATAACTTGGTAATAATTCTTATTGCTGTAAATAAATAGCAATGTATGACATATGCTGATCTTACACCAATTTCAATTATTTATTTCCTTTTAAATAGACTACCACACTTTGTACGTACCACTGTCACGTTAAGTACCGTACAGTACCTGTTATTGGTCATAAACAAAGGTTGGAATTAGAGCGATTTTTATGCAGCTGTATCACGCTGCCTTTCCACTTTTTGCAGTCAAGCAAGGAGTGACCTTTTTTGTTAGAACAATTCATTGGTCAAGAGCAATTCAACAATTTTTAAAAAGATATTTAGTTGCTACGCACTATTTTTTATCAAAATTATAATTATTTATTTGTCTAAAATTTATATCATTCACATGTGTAACATAAAAATAAAATATGTTGACATTTTAGTGCTAAAAATTAAATGTAGCAAAAGAGTATAACATTATTAAAAAAACCCAACATGCTTAGGACCACCCCAATTTTTAATATAAAATATAGCTGCAGCAGTAGCACAACCCACTAAAAGTAGCAATTTTCAACTGAGTAATGGCCATCCGTAATGTAATCAAAATTTGATCAAAACAATCAAATTTATTTAATTAAAAAAAAAAATACTCATATGAGAAAATTAAATTCAAAGTTAAACTATTAATGTTTAAAAATTGGATTGATCATCTTGAAATTTGGTTTATCTCAAATTTTTGACTTCACAAACAGGATTTAAAAATGACAGAAAAAAACTATTATTTATTTTATGTATAAAGATTATGCAACTTCTTGACTAGTGTAGTGTTTAAGGTAATTGTATTATTTCAGTTTGCTGTACGATACTAAAAAGTAAAATCTATCTTATATGATCAAAATGCAGGTGCTGAAAAAAGATCTGACAAAAAATATTATCACTTATTACAGTTTGAAAATAAAAGACACGGGACAGTTAACAAACAAAATAAAGTCAACGAATTTGGAACAAATATTTTTATTTTTTCATTTTTTTTTTTTTTTTTTATTGGTTTTTATATACACTTTTAATTTCTAATGTGAATTGGTTTAAAGAAGGATACTTGAAAAAAAATTCACATTAATTTAAATTTATATTAGTATGTTCTTCTAGTGTTTGTTGAACCTCTTTTTTTTTTTTTTCTTTTTTTTTACAAAAATGAATATATGATGAGGGGCAGAGAAATGTAAAATGTAAACAAAGACTTATAAGTTAATAGTTATAAATGAAAATTATAAAAAAATCTAATATTTAAGTTGAATAAAATGAATAAATATAAAATTTAATATTAAATTGTTAACATACTACTATACTAATAATAACAAGCATACATAGATCAGGATTATTTCTGCACAGTTACTATTTTCAATTACACAATACAAATAAAATAAATAATTTTGTTCTCATCCATTTTCTGGATTATAATTATAATTCTCATACCAACAAAACAAAATGTGTCTTAATGGATTGATACTATTAAATTCTGATACTACATACAGTTAAATTTTATAGTATTGTTAAGAAAAAAAAAAAATTATCAACCCACGTACAATATTGAACACCTACAAATAAATAGCACAACTTTTTTTTTTTTTTTTTTTTTTAGTTGTTAATTATTATATAATATTCATGTATTTTAAATAATAATGATAAAAAATTGACACAGAAAAAACATGCATAATACATATAAATAACGTACAATAATTCTCAAACCATTCTTTTAGACATAAAAGATTTATGACAAAATTATTATTGATAAGTTTTTTAACACATATATTATAATACGTATAATACTAACATACATATATATATATATATACACACACACATATATATATATATATATATATATATATATATATATATATATATAACTGTTAATATACATATATATAATATACACATGTGTTAAATGGTTTGCTAAAGAACACTATTAAGATTTAGCAAATTGTATGGTTACAAAAGAGTCCATAAACTTATGGTGTCTACACGCAGAGCGTTTTTATAAAGTATAAATTATAGCACTATTCGCTAGCCGCCAACGGTTTGTCATCTTTACATTCCGTGCCTTGAGGTTTGGAACTAGAGTCTATTTTGTCTTCAGCTTTTGAATCAACATTAACATTATCAATTTTATTAGCCAACGGTAACGGTGGTTCAACAATCAAACCTAGAAAGCAAACATTTAATTTTAAGATTTTAAAAACTTTTTAAAACTGCATTTCAAACACGAATATTTAATATTCAAGCAATGTGTTCAATTTTATGTTCAAATCTTTTAGACAGTTTAGGTAACAAAGCCAAAAAATTAAATTAAGGCTACAGATTAACATTGCTGACATTGAGATTTTGTTTTGGAATAGGTGACAACTTTGGGTGGCACTAGTTTAAAAGTTTTAGTTTGATGTGTATTGTTAATAAAATAAATTTGTAGACAATTGTTCATATTTTTTGCTACAATTTTTTTGAAATTTATTACAAAGATCAATAAATCATTCTAAAGTCACACAAAAATTATTTAACCTTTTATAATATATGATAATTGCAAGTCATTTAGAGCAATTTTGGAAATGTTGACTATTTTGAGTAAGGATCGTATTAATAAAAAAAATTATCAAAATTTTATAAAAACAACAACTAATTATTTATCTTTGAAAATACTGTAATGACAGATAAATCAGAGAATTTCAACTATCCTCAAAAGTAAAAAAAATTCAATACATTCCTTGTTGCACTCAGAATAAAAACATTTAACCTCACCTGCAGTGGACACATAGTAGTTGTTGGAAGTTTGACTTTTATTCATTAAGTGTTGTATGGGAGCACAGTTTGGTTGCATTCGCATATTTTGTGGAGGGGGCATCCTCTGTAAATGCTGGAACGTTGATACTGGCCTTTGAATAGGTGATGGATATTGAGGCGCAATATTGCCGCCCATTGATCCACTATTACTATTGTTCATATTCATTCTAGGTTGTTGCATCAACGGCTAAGAATAATGTTAATGTTAAATAGATTTTGAAACATAAAATAATTCAAGAACACATACCAATTGATTATTTTGTGACGCAGATACTTGATAGTTACTATATTTGCCTTGCATTGCTTGATGAGTAGGTTGATTAGAATTCATCAATGGCTTATTTGCTATTAATTATAAATATTAACATATAAATACTCATATTAGACTTTGGCAGTTGAGAATAAATGTAATAAATTACTTACTTTCAAAAAACTGTTGCTGTCTGAAAATGTTAGATGAAAACATAGGATTTCCTAAATCTTGTTGATTAGAAATACCAGACTTTTGGAGATCATTGGCTCCATTGCCACCACCCAAATTACTCTTCATGTATGGAACTTGTCGATACTAAAAAAAAAAAAAATAACAAAACTCAATACCTATGTTTTATAATGAAATTTCAAAAGTTGCAATACAGCAATCAAATTAATTTCCAAACACAGCCAAAAAATTATTACTTATAAGTTAAAATTACCTGAGATGTATAGTTTTGCATGTTTGGCGGAGGTGGATTTTGAGAACTAAATGCTGCTGGGATTCCATATGTGTTACCGCCAGATGCACCAGCAACCACTTGAGCTTGAAATGGAGAAGCAACATTTGGAATATAACCAGCATTTGTAGGTCCTGCTAATTATAATTAATTGAAGTTTGATAATATTGAACAATAGCTTCAGTTAGGTTTAACTAACTATTAACTAAATAATTTGGCAGTATAAAAATAAAATAACTTCTTACTAGCTGAATTAGTAGAGTATAGTGATGATGAAGATTGCAAAGGTGTGGCTCGAGCATTATTTATGGAATTAAATGGTTGGTTAAACATAGTGGTCGGATCATACTGTACCATAAACTGAAATAAAAAATAATATTTTAGAAAAAAAAAATCAAGAATGAAATGATTATAAACAAAATTTTACAGGTGAAGGTTGTGGTGTTGTAGCATTATATGTTGTTTTATTTCCAATTGTTCCAATTTGCTGCGAGGACTGTTTTACTTGTGAAGATGAAGAATTAGTGCTGCTTGGTATTAATACTGGATTTAAGTTTGTGTTAATTTGTTGACCATTATTGTAAGGCTGTAATTAAACATAATTAAAAAACTTTAATTGAACTATTAATTGAAATAATATTAAGTGTTTTATAAATAATTATAGTTTACGTACCGGCCCTATCCGGAAGGGAGACATAGAAGACTGATATACTTCTGAACCACCTTGACTACCGGGTGTAGCAGCATGAATGAACATTGATGGATTAAATTGAGGTGAATTTTGATTCAAACCATTAGATTGAAGACCATAAGCAAATTGATTAAATTGAGACCGGGAAGAATTACTTAAAACCTAAAATAATTTTTTTTTTTTTAATACAACTTTATTAAACATATTGTGTTGTAAACATAGGTATAAAGTATAAAGTATAGTAACTTCTCTTTGTAACAAGTAGTATGATGTTTAAGTTAAATTTGTAAGCAATGGATCACAATTTTGAGCAAGCATAGCAAGTCAAACACTCAAGATCTAATAAATTTAGAATTTATACTTAGTTCAGAAATGACAGAAATTTGTCAAAATTTAAATTTAATTAAATAGGTATTAGATAAAAACTAAATAATAGCCTAAAAAAGAACAAAAGGACAAAACAATAACAATGAATAAGAAAAAAGTTAAATTAAATTTTTAACTTTTTAATTAAGTTTTTAACATTTTGAAGCTTATCTGAAAATTTTGTCTTAGATATGAAAATATTATTTTTAAACAAAACCTAAAAATTATTTAAAACTTATATTATAAAATTAATTTTTTACTTGATTTCAATGATTGAAATAGTTTGAAGTTTGTATGACATTTAAACTTCATTCACTCAAAAGTGTGAACGTTATGATGAATTTGAATAATTCTTGGAAGAGTTATGGCCAAACATAGTGACATACATACATACAATATATAGTCACAAAAACATCAATTTTAAAAACATCTATAAACAGCAATTGAATTGCAATGTTTTCTATACAGTTAACAGAAAATTTGATTTTTTTAATAAACAATAACTGTAAAAATAGACAAATTGCAAAAGTTCTCTATAAACTGTACATAAGTTAGAAAATTGGTTTTATTTTACACACAAATGTGTTTGATACTTTGTGTAAAAATTTTTATTTGAAGCAACTTTGTGACAATTTGAACGTTTTGTTATTGAATAGTACTTATAAAAATTGTAAGAAAATTTAAAATGAAATGACATGACTCTTGTCAATCGCCAATCTTTAGATGTACTTATTATTTGTATAAATCTGATCAATTCTATTATACTAAAGCGTTTACAGAAAAAAAGTGATAGTAAAAGCATATAATATTAAATTCCTGACCAGCAATTGAATTTATCAACACAACTACATAAAATACTGGTATTAGCATCATAACATCAATATTTATGAAATAGATATTGGCAACATAGTATCAACATTATTATCTCACAAAAATATTATTAACAATAAATAGTTGCATTTATACACTGAAATATATTGACAGATAATATGCCATATTTAGATCATAATACTGTAAGAATTGAACAAAACCAATATTGGAAAAATTATTGTTGAAAAGCCCTAACAATTAATAACTTAAACTGACTTACTGTTTGAGAAGGTTCTATCATAGTCTGGTAAACTTGAGGTGCAGACGGTGAAGGTGGTGGCATTAAATGCTGTTGAGTAGAGTTGAACAAAATAGTTGATGTTGGAGATGGTCCAGGAGCAGCAGATACAAATTGTTTAGTTAACATTTCAACTCCGGTTTTGTTATTTGAGTTTAATATTAAATGTGTTTGTTGCTGTTTTAAAATATGTGTACCATACATGTCAGGTAAACCATCTCCACTATTTTCCATCATGATCTAATATTAAAAAAATTAGAATTATAAAAACATCTGATTTTAGTTATATCAACAATATTGAAGTATACATATACATACATATATATATACATATATATACATTAGCACAACTATTTAATTCATTAACTATGTGTTAGTATTTTAAAATGTATGAAATTTCTCAATTTTAAAATTTGTAAAAGAGAGTTACAAAATTAAACAAACATAACCCATTGATAGTTGCACTATGAAAAGTTCTTCTAATCTAACCGCACCACTTTTTACTTGATTCATTAAACATAAAAATTTTATACTTATACCCTTGATGATACTTATTGTACTTTTCAAAAAGCTAATTCAAAACATTATAATAGTTTCTTAAGCCCGCTTATAGTCACTAAATTATATATTGAACTGAAATAGATTGATTGCTCTCAAGTAGATTCAATGATTGCGGTCTATGGATAATGGTTTTTTAGTTCAAAATCTTCTTAATAAACTTATTTATGTTAAATAATGTAGGAGTAATTTATTAAATTATATAATATATTAACATAAATTTAGGTAATTTTTAAAAATTGATAATATTAAGTTCTAATGATATTTTATCAAGATATATTAATATTTCAATGTATATGAACAGCAAAATTATATTTATTATTATATTGATAGTATATGTATTATTTTGCCAAATCAGAATCAATATAATATAATAAATAATTCAGCACTTCTGCCATCTTGAAACAGAAGCAAATCTGAAAAACCGTGTATATACATTGTTTGGCCTAAGTGCAAGGAACATTTGTGCCAAAAGTTAAAAAATTTATGAAGGCGTTTGGCTATATAAGTAAGACAGCAGACAGACTCGCAGACAAAATGCCAAACGGTAGTCTTAATTTAAAAACTTGCTTTACTCAGTCAATTATATTGCCAAATAAGTATTGATATAATGTTGCTTATATCAATACACGTTGAAGAGTTTTTTTGAGTTGAAGTTTTTTTTTTTTTTTTAATTAAATATTTCAAAACTTTTACTTTTTATTTTAATGAAACCCGTATTTTATAACAATATGTAAAAATTGTGATACATATTTTGGTTAAATAATTTTTGTCAATTACTTGTAAATTCATATGTGTTGCTTGTGTTGGTATAGCATTTGTAAGCGGTGTAGTTGAAGTATGTGGCTGAGGAGTAGTAGAGCTACTGAAAACATGAGTACTAGTCGATGACTGCTGTTGCTGCTGTTGTTGACTCAACGGGGGCGATAATGTACCCTGCGGTTGAGGTTTAACCTTAAGAAATATCAAAATATTATAAATGATATATTACCTTTCTGACAGCCAAGTCCTTACCTTGCATACGTTTGTGGTTCCGGCATTCGGGTCTTGCTTAAGTTGACTAGCAGCCATGGATACGGGAATGTATGATCCACCTACGTTTTGTAACTGGGGAGCAGGACTAAAATTTGAAAAAAAGAAATTTAAGTGCATTATTTATTTTAACACAAAAACATCATAATGAATCTTAATGAGATTATATACCATGATATAGGTGTTAAAAAGCAGCTATAAACAAACTTAAACATCTACGTGTTAGTTACAACAAAAAGTTTCACGTACCAAAGTACATACCTGTACACTTGTTGGTTATGAACTCTTTGTTCGTCAATAACAGAAATTTCAGATTTATCATGTTGCACAGAGCTTGCAGTACTATAAACTGCATTGAAAGTACTTTCACCAATATTTTGTTGATTAGACTCAGGATTAGAATCCCAAACCTAAAAATATATAGTAAAATTGTATTCAATTACTTAAGTATTTAGAGTACTAAAGAGTGTCCAATTCTTGTTAATATTAAGTGTATAATATAATAGATTTTGCCATATTTCACATGTTAACTATGTATTTATTGTTTTATTTTTTGTTTTACTTATCATAACTAACATTATTATCACGTTCTTTTGATAACTATAAACCAGTTGTCATATGCAAAAAACTAAAAATAAAATACATATTTCAGTACTCTTAACTCCTTATTATGTACTTTGAAATATAATGAGTAATTAAATATTATAACATTTCATAATAACTCAAACCATTTATTTTACAAAATTATAAAAAAAAGTTTAAAGAACCATTCAAAAATTTTAAATGACTAAAAATAAAACAAATTTGGTCATCTAAAAAATAAATCTCATTTTATGAGGGTATAAATACAAAATTTTTTAGATTAAGATATTTTTATTAATACAAACTTTATAATAATTTTACTTACGTAGTTTTAAAAAATAACACATTAAATAAGCAAAAAACTGAAATTATTCTTTTAAACAATTTTTTTTTATAAAATAATTGTATTTTAATTACAATATAATATTAAAATAATCACCTTTTTGGTACCAGCTATCATAGATTTTAAATCACTTGCTATTGTTCCAGTATGCATTGATCGGGACTGTGGTGTTGTATTAATATCTTTGTTTTCTACAGATAAATTATTTCCACCTGGACATGTATAATCTGATTCAAAATCACCAAATCCAAGTTTTAAATCAGAACTTTCTTCATTCTAGAACAATATAATTATTAACATATACTTTCAATAATTTAAAAAAGTATAATTTAATTATTCATAGGGTCTATTAGTATCAGTTAATTTAGTTGTTTTTGTTACAATCTTTGTTTTAGATTCTGAGAGAAGTAAAATTTAATTATTAAGAGTGTCTAACAGCAGTATCAGTTATTTTGTTGTTTTTGCTACATTCTCTGTTTTAGATTCTGAGTGGGTCAAGGAAGCTATTGATTTTACAAAGATGTGTATTATTTTTATTTTTGTGTCAATGACACGCATAGCGCCTAGAGTTGCTCTGATCTTGACAGTTGAAACATTTTCTGGTAGGTAACTTAAATTATTTGTGTTGCATTTTACCATTAGTTTTTCATCAAAATTCCAAAAAAGTACAATAAAAAAAAAATTCAGTAAAAATTACAACAAACGTGATTTTGATAAAATTGACATTGTGATTTAATCATAACTTTCGTAACAATGATTTTTAAGATCTCATACTTTTACACAAGATAACTTTTTCAATTTATATGGGTAAGATACAGGTTTGACTCAAATTTCAATAATTTTAGAGAAAAATATAGACCATAGAATAAAAAAATTTCCAAAAAAAACTCATTTAAATTTTAATACAAAGTTAAAGACATATAGTTAATATTTGACTAAATTATATGGAAATTGCAAGACAAAATTTTTTTTTGAACAAATTTATTATGTTATAGTTGTTGTAATTTTATATGTTATATAGAATTAAATATTCTGTCAGCAACAACAATTTGTAAAAAAGTCAGAAAACTAGTTTCTAAATGCTTATACCATAATACTGATAACACAGTTTTTTAGTTACAAAAATGAAATAACGCACGTAGGTGACACTTAAATCTTATACAAAAATTTTCACAACATATTAAAAATATTATTTTTTAAATGTGTATAAAGATTTTGGAATTTTCTGATCATTATTAAGCCATGTTGTAAAAACATAACATTCAATTAATAGTTGGTTTTTTTGTTATTGTTTAATTAAATCTTTAATTTTCAAAAAAAGATTTGAAATTTTCATACTAATTTGTAAACACATAATTAAATACTGACAGTAAAATTTTTAACTTAAACGCACAATTTTTTTTTTTCAGTCGTTTAGTTGGAAAATTAGCCAAAATTGGTCATATTTGTAATTTTTAACACAATTGTATAAAAAGGAATTTTAACATGTTATAAAAACAAAATTTCATATGTTTGTTCATGTATTTAAAAAAAAAATCTGTCTAGTAGTTTCCAAAAAGCGTAAAAAAAAAAAAAAATATGGAGAAAAAAAGAAAGTAAATTTTAAAATAAATTTTCTAGATCTTGTTTTTAGCTTGATGCCCTGTTTAACTCCTCTTTTTGAAGATAAAGTTTAATAATTAGAAGTTGTATATTAAATTTGTAAGCAATTAAAAATTGATTACAAAAATATTAATTCTGTGCGAAAATTCTCAGTTCACCATCAAATATATTTTGATCATCAATATTAAAAAAGTATTTACATGTTATACAAACACGATTAAAAAAATTATATAGATAACTTCAGAAACATTTTAGGATAACGTTAACATAAAAACTAATTTTTTTATGTTCTTAAAATTAAAACTTTTCAACAATTAAGGCAATACCTATTATTTTTATAATTTTAACTCTCAAAAATTTAATTTTTTTGAGATCTACCTTTCGAATTGATTACCTAACTAATTTTTTCTGAAATTATATCATTTTTAGGAGTTTATTTTTTTAGTACATTGGATCTTGTATACAAAAATATATAATATATTTAAAACGTAAACCAAACACCGTTCAGAATTTTTATTTTATCTATTATTCTATCTCAATTTCTAACTGCTTACAAATGTAATAAACAATTACTAATCAAACCTTACTAAAGAGTTGCTCACAACATAAAACTACACATGCAATCTAGAAATTTACAGCTTTCTTAAAACGTACTCGCTTTTCTATCCCTCTTACATATCTTTACATCTTATCTTTTTCAATTATCAAAAACTGAAATATACCACAATGTTGACATAAATGAGTCTAGTATGACAATAAACATTAGTCATTTTCAAGTTCAAATGAACAGAATAGTTAAGTGAAATAACTAGGAAGAACTTGTTATAATTTTTTTGCATTCTATAATAATGCTGCACTCAACAATGGCTATAATGGATCTTTGAAGAATTAAAAAACTTTAACAATATTGGTTTTTATAAACAATGCTAATATATTTTGTTAAAATAATGTAAAAGTTGAACAATATCGATATTGAATAAGCAAATTATCGCTGAAGATTTCAAATTGGTATAGACTATTTTTCAAATTCCAAATTTCTAATATACAGATAAAAATATTAGTAATGTACTTAAGGGGATCTACCTTATAGCTCATAGACATATGTACAGCTTCATTTAATTTGGATTCTTTGTTATCAGAATTTGAAGGTTTGAATGCTCTAAAGCAAATATCTTGATTATCTTCATTAAAAGTATCTAAAATAATTAAAACATACATAATAAATAAAATCGAATACATTTTAAATAGTTAATACACAGTATTATTACCTT
Source organism: Hormaphis cornu (assembly GCA_017140985.1). NCBI lineage: Eukaryota > Metazoa > Arthropoda > Insecta > Hemiptera > Hormaphididae > Hormaphis > Hormaphis cornu. The sequence continues at coordinate 719,713 of JABAOA010004355.1, read as the reverse complement.
TTTCATTGCGCTGTTTAATGTTTGAGTTATATTTGTTTTTAGATTCCCCACTCGGTTTGGATTTATAAGTGGTGTTTTCAAATATAATTGTTTCCATTCTTTGTGAAGAATCAAGAATGCCATTTTCCATTACCTGTGATCAAAATACTTCATGTTATATACTGAAAATTGTACTATACATATTAAAACTAAAACTATATTGATTACAAAAACTGTATGTTTCAAAAACATGGTTCATAAAAGATGAACTTCTTTAATGTCATCTATTGCAGAGTGCCATTATACCATTATACCAATCACAAATGGTACCAATAGCTTTACACCGGCAACCACAAAAAACTACAAAACTTTCTTTTTACAACTGTTAGTGCTACTCTTGTCTATCTTACTTGATTTTCACGCTATGATTAAAAAGAAAAATTTCTCACCCTCTGCAAACACCCTATTTTAGCCTTAATAATGTTATAACTTATAATGAAACTGTTTTATTCAATTTTTAATGTACACTATACATAAACAGTTGATATTTTATGCAGAACATTAAATTTAAATACCTATTATATTATATATTTATTTATTATTATGTACGCCAAATTTAAGTTCTGAATAAATTAAAACTGTTCTATACTTACGTTGGGCGTTCCTTTTTCTTTACTAGTTGTTAGTCGAGATGCTGGCCCTGGTATTTCTTTAATTTCAGTTAAACTAAAAACAATTTATAATAAAAAATCAATTAATTATTTAATTTTTTTGAGTGGTTGGATGAAATGAAGAGCCCTTATTTATCAAACTAATTTTTTGTATTTTCTTTTCTTTCTTTTTTTAAAAATAAATTTTCTAAATATTATTCAAAATAAATATTGACATTTACAAACATTATAGGAATAGATAAATTTAAAATGTCATAATAGTTTCAAAAAATTTGAACTAAGTATGAAATATAGCTCGCTCAAAATCATAATAAAATTATAGATTACAGTTATATAAACATCAAACTACAATTTTTAAACCAGTGACACACTCAAAGCTATGACCTCCAAAGCAAAGACATTGTACTGCAACAAGCTTTCACCTAACCTAAAATTACTCCCCATTTTTGTCATGGAAATGCAATGGTTGTAAATCCAAAAGCCCCCGGGATTCACAATCACTGTGTATAATTTAGTCCATCCACAAACAAAGCTCTAGTTATGAACAGAATATGAACAATATATGACAGTATAGAATATAACAGTATAGAACAGAATATGAGTGAGGCAGAAATGGAAATGTTTAAATGCATGAGTGAAATAACAAAAATAGATAAAATTAGGAACGAATATGTAAAATAGTATTGAAGTTGCATATATAGTGGATACGATGTGAGAGAATAGATTAAGATGGTTCGGGCATGTGATGAGAAGAGTGGAAAATGAAGCAGTAAAAGTGGTAATGAAAATGAATGTTGAAAGAAGAGATAGAGAAAGACTGAAATGTATAGAAACAATTTAAAATAACCAGACAACAATACTTTGCAAACACTGGTCAAAACAGACAACCAAACTTAACAAAATTAAAAAGTAAATACTCCCTTGGCCTCTACCACCTGCACTCTCCAGAAAAGAAGAAACAATTATAAATCGACTCACAATAGGCCACACTTCACTTTCACATCGCCACCTGATGACAAGAGAAGCTTCACCAACATACCCTACCTGCAGTGTTCAATTAACAATAAAACACATATTAACAGAATGCAGAAACTATCAAAAACATCGTGAGGAAACCCTCGGCTCTACACATCTTTTTGACATTCTCAGTCCTGATCCTACAGCAGCAATCGTTGATGTACTTAACTTTCTAAAAAAATGCTATCGGTACAATGTAATGATAATTTAAAATGTTATTATGTGTTATATTTTGTAATTTATAACTACTAAGTTTAAGTACCAACATGTATAAAAAAAATTTAATTCAATTTAAAAATGTAAAAATGTTATTGTCAGGACAATGGCCATTGCTACCGTGGCTTTTTTTAAATAATAAAAAAAAATTTTAAATGATATGAGGGCTGTTAGTGTGTGTAGAGATGTAAATGATTGTGACAAACGAAAACAAAGGACAAGGGTAGCCAACCACAAATAGATTGGAAAAAGTCAAGAAAAAAGAAATTGTTTTAAATGTATAGGAAACTAAGTTATTTGAATTGTATTTAAGTTTCAACTTTAAACTGAAAATTAAAGGTTTTAAGAAACAATAAGTATGAAGTTCTCTATTTTGCTCAACATTTATTCCTTTTTATTCTTCATCTTCACCCTACTCCCAACTATTTGGGGTTGGCCACCCTTGTCCTATACCTCCACTTGTCTAGATCATTAAAATTCCCTACACGCCTATTAACAACCCTCATAATAGTTTCAATTGTTCCCATTCATCTTTTGTTAGGTCTCCATCTACCTTTATTTCCACCAACGTCTATTTTTATAACCACTCTATCTAATTGCTTAGTTTTCTCTCTTCTCATCACATTTCCAAACCAAAGTCAATTTTCACAAATTTTATTCAATATTGATGCAACACCAATACTGCCACTTACATTTTGATCCTTATTCTATCCTTTCTTGTTACTTTGCTCATCCATTTAAGCACTCTCATTTCCCCACAACACTCATATTCTGTTTTAACTTCTTGTCAACCGCCCAACACTCCAAACCATACAACGTGATTGGTCTTACCACACTCCTGTAGAACTTGACTTTTAACCTAATTGGAATTCTTTTATCACATTCCTGTGTGTGTTGATTAATTCAATGCCAATGTTTCATTTTGCGTATTTGCAACAATTCAAATTTAAAGTAAGTTTGAGCAATTTAGAAATTGTGTAGTTTTTGATTCACAGCCATAATTTTTTTCATACCAATAAAATTTAAAAAAATTTTTTAGATACCATCTTGGGACAGTAAATTATTTTTAGAAGTATTTTATGTAAAGATCAGAGCATTTCTAAAACTCCAAAAAGTATTTTTAAAATACATAAAACCACCATCTACCCTATGAAAATATACGTTAAAATTATAAGTCACATAAAGTGGATAGGTTTGGGTACAAAAATAGTAGACTAATAGACAGCCAGACCGCAATAACTTTACAAGAGGAGTCTTTAAATATAGTGAGCGTATCCAATAGTTAGGATAGTGAGCATGTCAGTCAAAACTCTGGGAATTTTTGCCCTGGAAATTCAATAGCACACATTTTTTTCTGACCATTCAACTTTAAGGGCGACAAACAAAAATTTGAGTATTATTTTATAGTGATAAGTATAAACAATAAATAAAATAAAATACAACTTTAGTATTAATTCATAACAATAAGGCTATGTATATACTTTTTTTTCAAATGAGAACTCATCGGGCGGTGGACAAAATCTGGTCAAAACGCGCGCAGTTCCTTACCACTCAAGACAGTTTCAGCCGCCTGGTTGGTTTTGCTTCTGATAACTATGCGCAATGCAATGCGGTTCTCATTTGAAAAAGAGTAGTATTAAGACATAAGTGCCAAGTGCATTTGATTCATAACAATTTATACCATACAGTGAATATTTAAAAAAAAATATAATAATATAACTATAAATGATTGGAGTCATAAATTTTAAAAAAAACAATTCTTCTACATTTTGATCTTATTCTAGATCTAGATGTACATCCAACAGTTTACAATTTATTGTTTGTAAAAAATTTGAATACACAATTCTACATCAAAAGATTAAACTATAACTTTGTTATTTGCTGTTGACTATGTTAAAATCAAGTAATAAAAAAAAATATTTATCTTTCTTGTCACCTATGTATTTGGTCATTTTCATCAATTAATGACATGTTCATATTATTGTTTAGTAATATTGTGTATTGATAACTTGTTTTAAGTTAAATTACCAAATATGCATGTGTTTTGTATGAAGATTTATCCAGTACCCATTAATGTTAGTTTAATTATCAGCAACTAACTATTTTAAGCAAGGATTTGATTTTAGTGATACTATAACATAAAAATGACAGATTGTGAGAGTATCTTATTATTTATGTTAAAACTCTCACAAACATGTTTCATTTTTAAATGTAATTTTATTTACTATAGATGTAAAACTCTTAAATCTACTTCAGACTTCATTTCTTTGTTCTAACTTGTAACTCATATTTTAACTCCAAGATATAAATTAAATTATCATTCAATCATCATCAGTGGCGGATCCAGGATTTTGATAAGGGAGGGGTCCAAAATTTTTTTAAGGGGGGGGGGGGGGGGGACTTTTTTTCCTTGAGATATATGCATAAAAACCACGTATATACCCATGGGGGGGTCCGGACCCGAAAACCCCCCCCGTGGATCCGCCACTGATCATCATTATCATGTTTTATAAGTAATAACTTACAATAACTAATAATACAGTATATATTATATGTATGTGGTATTGTTAATGTATAATTAGAAGAAATATAGTAAATAGTAATTAATCGATTTAATAAACTATGTTTGAAAAACAAAAAATAAAAAAAAATAAGTTTTAAAAACCTATGGGGCGCCTACTAAAACTAGATAAAATTTCAACTAACTATGTTTGATAAAGACAACAAAAAAAAAAAAAAAAAAATAGTACCAATATTAATATTTAGGCACCAGACAAATGTGTGTGTACGTTTATAGTGTCTGGTCAAAATGCTAATTCAAAATTAAATGCATTGTCTACAAGCTTATTACCAAAAATAATAATATTATAATATACAGTTTTAATTGAACATTAAGAAAACTTTTAAATTTTATTCAGTTAGTAAAATAAAAATGTGCAATATTTTGGTTATCTTTGTAGGAACACACATTAACAAACAGTGGAGTCTTCTAAAGGGGCAATAGGGCTCATTACATACTTACAAAGGTTTTCATAGTAACTAACAGTCCTAGAACATTAATATTAATTTTATAATACCTATAACTTCCCATTGGTACCTATATCTCCTTCATTAACTTGGTCTAGGCCCCTGATGTTTACAAAGCACCTAATCTACAGACTAACTGAAATTATCTGCACCGTAAAAGTGGCTTAGGTATTGAATTTAATATGTATGCAAATTTAAATATAATAAAAAGCCAAATACATATGGTGTATAACAATATATAATAATTTATTTGATTGATAAATGATTTGCATGATTTGCAGGTTAAGCCCTATAAAATGTATAAATACAGTGTAACATACATTTAGGACATATTGTTTAATAGACAAACCTGTTAGCTCGATTAGATTGAGGAGCAATTGGTTTATTTACATTAGGTGACTGTGCTCGAAGTGCATGAGTTATTGGCTTATCCCAAGCATTTGTTTGAGGAGGTGGTGGAGGATTGTTACTAACCATAACCACAGCATCTTTAACATAAATTTAATAATAATTATGAATTACAAATAAGTATGCTAAAGCAACAAAACTGTAATATGTCAAACCTTTGATAATGGGAGCGTTTAAGCTATCTTGGGAAATTTGAGGCTGACTTTTTTGGCGCTCATATCTCTGACCAATTTGACCAGGCTTGGCCACATTATTACTTTGGCCAGACCTGGATGGTAATTTAGACTGATCTTTGCGATTACTTTGGGTAGTTAAACGTTGATTTTTTTGTTGTGCATCGTTAGTTTTTCTTTGATCATCTTTTTTACTAGATCGGACATCTTGAGAACTTCCTAAAGTAATTAAATTTAGATTGACATGTAATTATTTAAAACATAACAGTAAATGGTATTTTAAATTCTTAAGACTGACCTCCATAATTATTTTTCGAGTCATTTGTAGAATTAGATGAAGTTAATTTCTGACCGGATTTTTCATTAGTACTACTAGATTCTTTAGACTGATCTTTTTTATCATAATTAGATCTTTTATCTCCCCTAAAATAGAATACTCATTACTATAATAATATAAAATATAATAATTTATAAAATAAATTACCTAGAAGAAGCCAAATATGTACGACTATTATGACGGCGATTACTATTTTTATGTTGAGCTTCATAGTCACTAGGTTCACTAACTGATTCCCAATTATCTTCCTGTTTTTGACTATTTAACGGTCTATTATTTTGTCTTGAACCAAATCGATTTTCACCATTTCTACGGATAGAGTCTCCAGACAGATTAGATTGTGTTTTAGATGAAGAGACTTTATTTCTAATAGAACCAGAATTTTGATTTGATTTTACATTTTTATCAACACTTTCATCAATAATATTTTTTTGACCACTGCGTACGTTTGATACTCTTGTATCATTAGAATTCAAACGGCCTCTTCCTCTTTGTTCCGACCTTTGACCATATCCACGTAATGTTGATTTTTCAGAATATCGGTCATTTTGTCTATTACTGCCTCGATTTCTGTCATCTCCTCGATTTCTATCATCACGTCGAGATGGACCTCTGGAACGTGGAGCTTCTTCATAAGACTCTGGCCATGCATTTTTTCTACTTGACCCAGACCTGGAAACTGTTCGAGAATTGATAATCTGATATGAACGTGATCCAAAATTGCAGTCAGATCTTATGCCTTTATGAAGGGATAATGAAGAAGTACCAGAATGGTTTTCTAGAGATGTTTTTTGTTCTAGAAATTTTTTTTTTAAATTAGTTTCTACTTTGAAAAATGTTCTATTTTCTCCAAGTCACAGGAGCACCTATATTGTTGACAACTACCCTTCCAAAATTAATTTTATAAGATAATAATGTTAAACTATTCTAAATTTTCTGGATTTGATAGTAACTCGTGTTTTTTAAACATTTTATTTGCTAATTAAAAACATAAATCAACAAATTGAAATGAAACTACAACTACATTAAAAGTTCTTTGGCAAATTTGAATTGTTTTCAATTTATGTCAAACATCACTTCTGCACTCCTGTTTCTTGATGCTAACTAAAAATAAATATTACACAAATTTGAATACAAGTATACCTTGCTTGTCATCCTCATTTTTTTGAATACTTTTTCCGGACTTTGTTTCTTGTTCAAGTTTGGGTTGATTTAGTTCTTGTAACATTTTATTTTTATTTGATGGTGCTAAATCCCAAACTCCAGTTTTAGCTTTGGTTGATAATTCATCACCCTAAAGTAATAATTAAGAAAATCAATGGTAATATAATGTTTTTTTATATACCTAATAATTTATTCTTAATTGTTTTAAATGCAACAAGTCAAATAATTTTTTAAGTTGTATTCAAATAGGTAATAATAAATATTGTGTACTAGAATTTCTTCTTTATTTTAATTCTGCAAATAGCAATAAATTTTATTTCTTTAAATATATCATGGTGCATTAATAGTTATCATCTAAACAATATCACATAAAATAAATGTAAAGTAAATTTAAAGTTTAAGTTTTTTATTAACTAAAATTTTAAATATATATATAGGCTATTTAATTGGTCTATAATGATATCTAATACAAATGTATAATGTTAAAACAAAAATTAGTATAAAAGTCAAAAATCTATGTTTATAATACTAAAAAGTAAAAACACACTAGCAATGATATTGTAACAGAAACAAGCTTATTAAAATTCAAGTCTATGCACAGTGATTAAAAACTGCACAAATTATATGCCTTATTTAAGAGTCAAACTCACTCATGAAAGAAAAACTATAAAATATTCTTGATAATTAGCTAGTTTTTTAAACTGTTTAAATTTTAGACATTGTTATATTATTAAGTTATTACAATTTTTTTTTGAAAGTTTATCCTCCAAACAGGTTCAAATTAATTAAAATTTTAACATTATACACAATATTAGAAAGAATGAAGATTATGTCATAAGAATTTCAATTTCATTTTTTGTTTTATATGTATATATATATATTGGAAAATTATAACTAAAAGAAGAGATAATATGATAGAACATATACTGCGACATGATAGTTTGCTGAAGCTGATTATTGATGGATATGTAGATGGTAAAACTGGAAGAGGAAGACCAAGAATGGAATAATACATTTCACAGATTATGAAGGACATGGAAATAGGTAGTTATCGAGATTTAAAGGAGCTGAGTCTTAATAGAGAAGCTTGCAAGAGCTGCGGCCAACCAATCAAGAGATTGAAGACAAAAAAAAAATATATAAATATAAAACTATAAAATTACAATTTGTAGAGTAGGTAAATGATTTACTATGCTTGTTTAAAGTTATAACTTACATTTTACTATGTACACTTGAAAACAGCGATTTGACCTAAATTCTTGTCTCAACCAGCAGAATCGCAACAATTGTTTTGATTTATCATTTAATCATAAATATTAAATACTATATATATTATCATACTAATTCTTGAAAAAGCTATGTGAATTTCCAATTAAAGAAAATTGCATTATTTAAATCCTATTTAATATACTAATATGCTATGGCACATTTAAAAATGAGTAGTTTGAAACAAATTATTAAGTAGAAAATATTTTCATAAATGTACAGTTGAATGAATTCAATAAAAACTAGTTTATATAGATTTATCTTTAAAATAAATTAACTATTAAGTATATGAAATTATACAGTTAAAACAATATGTAACGAGTAATGACTAATGTATTTTTGATTATACAACACCTTTTTTTTATATTATTATATTTACATGATAAAATTGATATACATACTTGATCATTTCTCTTGATATCTTTTCTTTCGCTTTTCACTAACTGGTTTAAATTTCGTTTAGGTTCGGTTGTCAATTCACAAGCTTCAAGTTTTTCTTGAGTTATAGGACCCGGTATGAGTTTAATATTTTTTCCCTACAAAATATAGGTATTATTTAATTATAGGAAGTAATTAAAATAGTTATTAACTTACATATTGACTTGGTGAATTTAAATCATCTTTATAGAAATCTTTACCAAGAGATTTTTGTCCCCATGAATAAGATTCGTCATCAATTTGTCTACACAAACAATTGAATTAATACATAATAGTGAAAGTTCTCTTACTTTAAAACTTACAAAACTTCTTTTTCTATTTCTTCAGGAGCTTCTAAGGAATCTCGAGAATGGTACTTAGACATTTTTTTATCATTTCTATCCCGATCATAGTTATCATCACTAGACTTTTTAGCAGTACTACCAGAGTCCTATTATAATCAAAGAAACATGTAGGTATGTTATAATAACAATAAGTATAAAGAATATTTTTGAAACTAAAAATACTAACATTTCTTTTAAAATCTCTTTTGTGATCATAATTTTTTCTAATATCATCAATTCTAATATCTTTTGGATCAAGACGAGATTTTTCTCTTCTATACCTATTTATAAACAAAAAACCAATTATTAAAATCAAAAAGACTGTGATTTAGTAGTCGATGCAGCAAATTCAATACCTACAAAAAATTACCTTGTATTATAATTTAGAAAGAAAATGTTAATAGTTAGTATATCTAAATAGCATGATATTATGTTTTAGGTTAAGTAATCACATAATACAAATTGAAAGCAATTAGATAATGAAAAAAATACCTGTCAAATTCTGAACGTTTACTATCACGTTTCAAACTAGATGATTTATTTGTATGATCATCTTCAATCCACGAATCACTTCTATACTCAGAATATCCACTACTACTCATATCACTGTCAGTACGACTTAATGTTTTAATTCCCTCTATAAAGTATTATTAAATTTATAGATTACAACATTTACAACTAGATTAATTGTTTACTTGTAGAAGCATTCAGAATTTTATTATTTGTGTCACTATTTGTTTCAAATTGCTTTTGCAGTCTTTGAGGAAAAACCTTGTTATTTGTTTCTTTATTGTCATTACTTTCATCGTTTATATCTTTTAATAACTCAAACCTGGACTTGGGCAAATTTTCTATGAACTCTTTATCCTGGAAAATAACATAAAACTAGTGATGCTACCAACTGTATGATTTTTTAATCAATCAAACTAGGGGTGTTCGGTTTGGTTTCAAATTGTCAAACCGATCTCATTATTTGTTATAGTTTGTTTCTAATATCTATCAATAAAATTCAAACAATGGACCCTAAATCTGTGTAAAAATAAAAATAAAAATAAAATGATAGTATCATATTATAATTAGTGATTAAATCTCTGCACTTTTTCCCTTCCAAGTACCATTATAGTCTATAGATCTATGAGAAAATGTACTGAAATAATGTTTCTTCAATAATCACTCAAAATTAATGTTCTTTGTTTGAATCTATTTTAATAATGAGTGAAAATAGCAAAAGTTTGAATGATTTTTGGAAATGTCATTGTCAAAAACAAATAATTAAAAAAAATGGAGGATTTTAAAGCATAAAATCTAAGAAAGAAAAGGAAGAAACAAAGTCAATTTTAAGAAAGAAAAAAAAGAAAGGGAGATAATTCTAAGTAAGTTGAGAAGTTGTTTGGAACTGTGACAATGCTTTGTAGATGGTTCTTTGGGTAGTTCAATGGTTTGGAAGTTGTGGTGTAAACCTATTATTTAATATCTGAAAACAATGATAAATCATTCAAAAATTTCAATTCTGGAGAACTTGGTAATATCTTTTTGGAAACAATTTTTTCTGGGTTTATGTTTTTTTAATAACTGTTAATGACATTGCATTTTTATTATATCCTGTTCAATTATTGTTGAAAATAAATCTTTTAAAAAGAAATCAAACTAATTGAAATGTATACTTGTTATGGGAACTCATTAACTTAAAATGTTCCAAAAAGTTTTGAAAAATGTTGTGGCAAATTTAAAATTATAAGACTTGTTCAGTATATTTGGATTCACAGAAATGAAGGTTATTTTTTTTAAAATTATTGAATTACTTTATTGATATCATTTTCACCATCCAATTTTTTGAACTTGGTGGCTTCTAATTGTTGTTGCATTTCAAAACGTTTCATTTCTTCTAGTTTTCGATCTTTAGCACGTTGTATGACTGCATCTAATTCTTTACTTACACGTTCTCTTCCTAAAGACTCATCATCGTAGTCATCTTCTTCAATATGTCGGTCTCCCTAGATTATATATTTAACTTAAAATAATTAATTTCAACAGTTAGTAAAGAAAAAAAATCTAACTTGATGTGATGAAGGTCTATAATACTGCATATATTCTGTACTATAAGGAATACCATTGATATTCATTGGCATAAACGTACCCTCCTTAAAAAAAAATTATAAGCACTTGATTTTTAAACAAATATTAAAGCAAAAGAGTATAGTACCTTTAAATTTTGAACCACATTTGATTCACAGTTTGAAGTTTTATTACTATAGAAACCTTTTACATGATCTTGTTTATTTCTAATACCTCCATTTAATGACTGTTTCTTTGATTTTTCATTTAATTGATCTTCATCATCACTGAACTCCAATTTTTTACTAAAAATAATTAATAATTATTGACATTAATTTAAATCATATGAGCTTTTAGATAATGCATTTTAAAGTTTATTCTAATGAACATTGTCAATGCAAAATAATAACAAGCATTACTTGTAATCAATTTCTCCTTGTATTGACCATCCAGCTTCTTTAGAAAGTTCATTCATTTTCTTTAAATCTTCTTCACGTATGATTGGAGGAGGTATTAGTTCCTTGATATCTGCGGATGGTTTATTCAAAGAACCATCATTTGCCATTGATAAACAAGATGTATGGTGCAGCATTTTTTCGGATTGATAAGTATATTGTTTATGATGATGTGGTACAACATTATCAGATTGATTTGAAACCATCTGGAGATGTTAACCAAACATAAAAATTAAAATCATAATACTTTAAATAGATAAAAACTATTTTTTAATGTATCTTACAAAATTAGGCAGCATATTTCTCATAACAGGATTTTTCGTCATGTTATACTGCATTTGATAAGGATTTAGGCCGACCTGGGCCCCTGCTGCCCCATTTTGGACCAAACTGTTCCGTACGCCATTTACACTGTCTGTACCTTGAAATTAAAAAAAAGGACAAATTCGTAAATTTTTACTTTAAACAATCAGTTTTAATTTTACAATTGGTTATAAAATTAGGTTAAGGTACCATATTGTAGGTCATTCTTTTGGAAATTGTGGTTTATGTTTACATTAAATTTGTAAACAATATGAACAATATTTATCATTGTCTATAAAATTATCAATTCTGGACAAGCTAAGCAAGTTCTACAAATGTCAACGTGTTGTACATTTTTAAGATCAAAATTAAGCTCAAAAACATTCTAAATTTGTAAGACTGTTTTTTTTATCTGATCCCCAATATGTAAAAAACTTTTAGTTATTTTAAAACGAGGTAAAAATACCATCAGGCCTATAGCTTGTTAAAGTAGAGCTATTGCTTAAAGTGTGAGTTCACGGATTTAAAAAAAAATTTGGTTGTTGTACATTAATTTTATACATATTGAGTTGTTAGCAGTATTTTAGTAGATTTTGTTATGGGATCATAAATTTAAACCTGTGCCTGTTACACCACACCACTTTTACAAATGCACATAATAATCACACTAATCTATGAATCTCTAACTATCCTGCTATCACTATTCCAGACAACCCACCACAGTGTCTCAAACGCAACTGGCTACGCGACCTACTTTTTAGAGTAGATTGATCAAATTAAAAAAAAAAAAAAAATATTTGAAATAATGTGTCAGTGGCCACCTTTTAAGTCAACTTGGACCATTTATTGCACATTACTAACCAATTTTCAGATTACATTATTACATTGAAATATCAATATTCAAACAAATTAATGTTAAATACCTCTGTGTATGTGATTTTCTATAATAGATGAAGCAAGAAAATTGGAAATATTTGTTAGTTAATATGACGTTAAATACTTAAATTAATACAATTTAATGAACTTGTGACGTTATTACACATCAAATATTATAATAATTAAGTAAGACAGTAAGACATATGTTACACAAAGTAGTCATTATAACAGTGTCTATAATAGCAATAAATTTAAGGTTCAAAATTTTCAAAAAATCTGAGATTTCATTTAGTTATACAACTTTAGAGTAATTTACTATAATAAACTAGTGATTAAACATTTCGGAAAAAAACTATATTTTGATTTAATTTAAAAATTATGGAGTTAGTAATGATAAATATAATAAAATACATTTGATAAACATGATAAAATACATTTGAAAACAATAACATTTAAATGTTATTATTTTATTCATTTTAATAGCACTAAATATTACTTTACATACCGGTTGATGTTTGAGAAAGAATGATTTGACCTGTAACTCCAGTAACATTGCCAACACCTTGAGGAATTTGGGGCCGACTGCCACCTTGCATCCAACTTGTTTCGGCTATAAAATTTTTTTTTTTAACATTTAAGATACTAAAAATCTATTATATTATTACTTTGTGGACGAAGAGATGGTCTCTGGTCTGTATTTGTCTGAGAAGTTGCATTTGTGATGATTATATTTTTGTGTTCTCCGCTTGAAGTAAGACTTGGAAATTCTTGTTGAAATTGCATTGAACGGTGTGCTAAATAAGTGGGAGCAACTGGAACATCCACAATTTTCTTTGCCCATGTTTTGCCATCGGCATGTGAAGGCTAATTAATAATTAAAACATGAGTTATTCCTAATAAAACTATGAATAATTAAGACATACTCGTGTTGCGGAGGTAGTCACTTGCACTGAAGTAGGATGGGACGAAACATGTTGTTGTCCCGGTACAGGCCCACTTGGGGATGGTTGTGATGTAGTCGTGGCAGTTGATGTTGGCGGTACTTCTTTGCCCGCAACCTAAAGAAAATATCTAATAAAGTCAAGATATCCAACAACTGTTGCTTACAGTGTTGAATCAAAGTTACATGTCATAGTCTACATGTATATAACAAACACAGCTATTCAAAAAAATACAAAACAATATTGTACAACTTAATAATTTTGTAATTATTTAGCGCTAAGGACATTTCAAAAGTATTAACATTTGTAAAACTGTAGATACCTATTTTAATTTTTAAACTTACCACAAGTGATTTCTCTGTGGCTTGTTTGTTTCCCCATCCTGCACCACCAATAGGGACTAAATTGATTGTAGACTCGTGGCTAGATTCGGACTTTTCACTTGGCAAATTGACAGGGTTACGTACATTACGAATAACCTTCCCGAGTGGTTGCAATCCATTTTTACGTGGTGCTATGCTTTTATGTAGGTTGCCTTCTGTAGACTCACCCTAAAACACGAATGCAAGTAAGACATTAAAAAATATATTTAATAATACTTAAACGTGAAATTAAACGCAATTTATGTTATTATAATAATTAATGGTAAAAATTGTTTTACTTACCTTATACAAACTATTTATTTTCAATGACTGGAATGAGCTCTTTCCTTTGCTTTTCTCCCCCTTCGAACTGACCCCTGACAATGTAGACATACTGTCTGCAAGGCACCATTTAGATTATACACTTGCCCGTAGAACGTACCTTTTATCTGAAATACAAATATAATAAATAATTTACAATTTTAGTTTGTATAGTATATCATAAACTATAAATGGAGACATAGACCTAGTTATTGAAGCAAACATTAGCAATGATTTATATTGGTAGTGAGTTACTTGTAGAAATTAATATTATACATATAAATAACAACCCTTTTTCTACAAAAAATTTTTGTTTTTATTTGAAACAAATACGTATTTCGGAAACTATGTTTCCATCCTCAGTGTTAACAAACTAATAGTTTGTTTTTTTAGTTTGTTAACACTGAGGATGGAAACATAGTTTCCGAAATACGTAGTTGTTTCAAATAAAAACAAAAATTTTTTGTAGAAAAAGGGTTGCTATTTATATGTATAATATTAGCAATGATTCTCTACATCAGACAAACAAATAGCTTATGTGCAGAAAGAATTGTTGCACATTAAGCAATAACGGATATTTGATATTGGCGTCTCACACCAGGGTAGTACTGATGCCTCAATTATATTACTAAATATAATATTGGTGTTGCCCCCCATGAAAAAATTAATAAATGTATAACAATATCCATTGAGTAAGTGCTGTTAGTCCGTCTAATCCAGAGACAAGTTGCTGATGCTATTGAAATGAAAAATAGCGGGCAAAACATGCTATCTATAGTACTTACATGATCTAAGGTAATTATTGATTACAGTTTATAATTTGCTCAAGTTACTAAATACATTTTAATCAATATTAAATATAGACCTTTTACACATAAGGTACGTATTAAAATATAGGTAGGTAAGTCTATGACACACCAGCCAACAACTATTATTTATAGTAATGGCGGTTTTAAAATGTTATTCATTTGTACTGCAGCCCATGAGAGAACGACTGTAATCTACACATTGGTACCAAACAATTTTCTCCCACAATAGTTCTTCCTTTCCACTACTCATCGTCGTGGTGATGAGCTGTGACGGACGACATTTCAACGACGTTCTCATATACTAGATACTTATAACTAATACTATACTAAAACTATAGAGTCATAAACCATAAATGAGTTTTATTTAGTAGGTATTCTGTAATTTGATAGTACAGTAAGTTCCCGTCACAACAAACTGCAAGGGACCAAAATTTTTTTTGTTACATCGAAAATTCGAATAAAAAGTTCTAGGGGACTTTTTTATGACTTTTGTTACAACGGGATTTTTTGTTGTGCCTGGAACTCACAGTAATATAATTCAACAAGATCAGTTTTGGAATATTTTACTAGATTTTTATTTAAGAGAAACAACCGGTGGTGATTCCGATTAGCTAAAGTAAAATAATGATTTGTTTTACGTTTGCACTGCACCATCTAAATGTCTTAGATGAAAATTACCGAGCGTTAACGTAACCGTGTACGCTAAAAACGCGAGGAGCAAACCAACTTAAAGCTGAGAACAAACGAGTAGAAGGATAATAGTAATCTTCAGGTGTTAAAACTGCAAAAGCCAATTAGAAATTCTAATCCGCAGTAAACTTATTCCAAATGTTGGATTGCGGATTGTCGGATGGAAAAATAGTCTGTAAATATTGTCAAATAAGGGGTCTAGTCGAGTAGGTCTAACACCAATGTCCACGGTGCCCGTCAAGGCCGTCTTTTAGGGTGGGCGAGCACGGCACCCGGTGGTACGAGCTCGAAATCGAAAACACACACTACAAATATTGGTGAATCTACAGAAAAGAAAAAATGATTTATGGCACTAAGTAGTCTAAAAGTCTAAGTGTCTAAAAGTCGGTTCCGTAACTGGCCGCAGACCAACGGGCGAAAGGGTGCACCACAGTGCAGAACAAGGGTTCAAGAACGACACGGTAGTTTCTCGGGGCGAGAAATAGGGCGGCGCGATAAGGGCGGTTTTACAAGCGTCCCAGGACGCCCCGCCGGATGCGAACGTTTTTGTTGCCGGCCATAAATGCACGCGGCCAGCACGCCGGCGGCGTCTCGAGACAATGACTTTCTTAGGTACACAATGACCGACCGTGGTCAGATGGGGTAAAAACGGTACTTACTTAGGTCCGTTCAAATGGGTGCACACGTAACAACAACGGTGTAAAAATCACTTAAACAAATATTCTTATTTACAAAATACGAATTAACTTTTGCGGACGACAAAAAGAAAAAAACACTTAACACGACGCGGTGAATCGAAGAATCGTCAATTTATTATCATACATCGCATCGAATACACAAAATGGCGTCTCTGGCAATGGGTGGTGGGAACCTTCGTGTTCGACGACAACACACATTTTTGCGTTGTGTGCCGCGGCTCGTCCGCCACGCCTACAATCTCGGCGCGGACGCAGTGCCGACGCGACCGGGGATTTCCTCGCCGAGCCGACGGGAATTATCAGTTTTCGACGACAAAAATCGAATTATAGACGCGGCGAACTGAGGCGGCAAAATGAATTATTTTGTTCGTACACATCGTTAAATTATAATAAATGCCCGTTTCTCCACTATTCGACAAAACCGTTCATCAAAAATCGTCGACGAGAACGGAATGTTTCGCTACTCCGGCACGCTGATAATAATGTGCGTAATAAAATAATAACGTTAT
This sequence comes from Hormaphis cornu, assembly GCA_017140985.1. NCBI lineage: Eukaryota > Metazoa > Arthropoda > Insecta > Hemiptera > Hormaphididae > Hormaphis > Hormaphis cornu. Next base: position 702,675 of record JABAOA010004355.1, on the reverse strand, counting down.
TATTATTATTGTTCTCTTTGTTTCGTCGCGTGCGCGCGGCACTGCGGCGTGTACGCGCGTTCGGTACGCGTTTTACGGACCTGCCGATTTCTTTGGCGATTTTTTCATTTTTTCATTTTTTTTTTGATCTTCTTTGATTTTTTTTTTCCTACGATGTTTCCGGCCTCGAGCCGCGATTGCCGTTACCACCCTCAGATAATGTACAGCTGGGTGTGTTACCCGTACACAGAGTAATAATAACGTTATTAATAATATACATCGTATACTACCCCGACCTGCTGCTGTATCCGTTATTGCCGCGGCCGGCAACGATAAAAAAGAAAAACATCCCGAGCGCGGGTGGTTGAGACCCGTGCGCGGTACGCGGTCGAGGGGTGGTGAGAAAAACGTTGACCCCCGGCGGCGGCCACCACCCGACCGCGACCCCCCCCCCCCCCCCCCGGCCGTCGTTCCGGCGCGCGGCCTACACGGAAGACACACGCGGTCGGACGGCCGGCCGGCACCTCCCCGCCGTGAACTGGTGCCGTTCGCTCCATATTATATTCTTGCGCTCTCCGCTATTCCCCCGACGCGACGCGCCGGGTGAACGACCTTCGCCGCGCGCGCACGCGCCTACGGTTTTTTCGATACGCCGACACGACGTTGTTATAGAGCACCGTCTAACAAAACAACTGCAGTGGCGTATTATTTACGGGGGTGCGGGAGAACAAGGGCGACGGCGGCGGCGTCCGCAGGGATTGCAGGAGGCAAAACGCATTTCGTTTCTCCGTCCTGTGCTCTATCGCACGACCCAGCCAGCTTTGGGCGAAACTCGACGACTCGCTTCGGGGCAGGTCACGAAAGTAGTAAATATCGATCGGGGACGAAAACCGATTTTCTGTTCCGAGTGACGTTCCGAAACACCTAGCCGTGGGCGGTGGTACCACTCGCTCGCGGGTTGGAAGACCTAACCCTCGTGGACGAAACTCGCTTCGGAGTAAGTCACCATTTCGTAGGTGAAACCCACTCACCATAAACTGCCGCCGTGACTTTTGGCGCTAAGATGATGATTTCAACATCTGGTATTTACAAATAAAAATCATACGGGTTCAACAAATACGAATCGCGTCGTTTTTAAAAAATCGTAGCTCACTTCAATACGATACGGCAATATTCGTTATTGTAATCGGTCGTTGACCTAAGGGAAATTTGTTGAAAAAAACAAAATTTGTAAGATTTATTTACTTAACGCCTCGGTGCAGTGAAATTCATAAACTCGTCGAATCCAGAATCGTGTGGAACCATAGTGTATCGTCGTCTACGCCCTAAAGTACTTCGTAAGAGGTCGTGTGAAACACTGTTTTTAAGTTACTCGTTAGCTAGTAACTATTAGTAATCGATGATTTTCTCCAGTGTTTGATATGGTCCACCGTCGGCTTGAGCTCGTGCAACAGCCATCACTGTTCCCTGTGCAGCAAAAACTGGGGTGAGCGCACACTGTAGCACTGTGTAGTGAACATAAAAAAAATTTTTTGGTGCGCACCGTGAGCACTCAGAGTAGAAAGTAGAACCATCGATTATTATAGACACTACTAGTGTTAATTATAGTTAACGGTAGAACGTACAAAATATACACGCACAAGTGCATCCGGTGTGGTGGAAAACGTATTAAGAAAATCGACCAAAAAAATGCAAATGGGGCAAGTGCCCCTTTTACCCGCCCTCCCCTGCGGACGCCCTTGGTGAGGAAGGCGATACAATAATTTTGGAAAATTCCTACAAATATAGGTACGTTCATTTTTTCTGCAAAAGACATTCCAAAATCCGGAGTTCCTATATATATACGCCACTGACCCAACTCTATTTTATATGGATCTTGAATACGCTGTATCTATTTTGATCGCCTCCAACCGTATTGTCACAAATTTAAATCTTTTATAACACAGGCATTAAAAGTTTATTCTACAATTTTACCTACCGGCCACTAAAATTTTAGGGGGCCACAATAGTCCTTATTTAGTTAGCCCAGAGAACTATTTTCCAAGTTTTACATTGATAATTTGTGTATCGGTACTATGTTTTAAACGTTATCAAATCAGTATAATATATTATTATGTTTATCAATTTGTACGATTGTCGACCACAGATATTATATAACATAAAAGATAGATTTACGTGTTTTTGGCTAAATTGCATAATCAAAACTATTGAAAATCATTTGCTTTTTTTTTATTATTATTATTTGGGCGACTTTTAGCAGCACATCCGATTGCGTGAGTCTAAAATCGTACATTTAAACTAACATCGAGGTCTATTCCTAATGTTTTACGTTATCTTAACAGTTGCACACCAGCTGAGATGGGGGGATTAGGGGTTTTACAGAAATGTGAGAAACTTTTTATACACGTATTTATCTGTAATCTTGCGATGTGTACCCAAAATTGCCTTTCGACACTGCGGACTTTCTTGTATACCTCGCAGGAATCGAAAACAATTAATAAATATGTTTTTTTAAATTAATTTTTCCGTTTATGTATACTTCCATTATACCTACGTATTATAAGGTTATAGTTCTTATTATACAATGGGCAACGTGTATCCTATACATAATAATCTTAGCTATGTTTTAGTTTAAATGAACAAGTTTAGCTTATTACTATATACTTAACTCTTAAGTATTATACTAATAATATTGTATGGTGTTTTATCCAAACAAAAAATAGGTATACACATCATTTTATAGTAGTTATAATATTATTCTAAATACAATAATATGATGAACGATGGTAAAACACTAAAAAATCATTAGAGCACTTTTGGTTTATAGTAAACTAAGCAAATTACCCTGCCACTAAAAATTTAATTCCTATTTAAGTAAATACGTATAATAATATAATTTACGTATAATAATATACGTAAATTCGATAACAACGTTACAATCATCATGGCATCGTCAGTACTGAACACAAACTGTATGGTAAAACGTTCGTTGTTTTGCGGCTATACAAAAACCAGGCGCGTTATAACTTTTAAATAAACCCTACTATAATGGAATTATTGTTTTTTATATTAAGTATACGTCATATAAATAGGTGTTTATTAATTTGAATTTCTATTAAGTACCTAATTTCTATGTATTTTACTCTCGCATAGTATCCGAACAACATTCATAACAACGTAATTTTAATACAAACTCTTAAGTTACCTAAGTACTCAATTCGTAGGCCACAGTGTAATTTCATTATTTGTTGTTTTTTTTATCGTAGTATTCATGAGTAGGTAACTATCTAAATACAATTTGTATCTGTTTAATATGACAATATGAAAATTCATCTATTCTGTGATATTGTTATTTTTAATTGTGATAAGTGATTACGAATGATATATAGATGATGAGGTATAAGATTTCAACAATAATAAATAGTTAGTCACACTGTAGTGCGGGTCCGTGCAGAAGACAGAATTGGCATGCAATAGTTCCGTAAGTCTTCTGCAGATTTTGACGTTCAGGGGGGAGTTCAGCCAGTGCATAGAGTCAATATCTATTTAAAAATACTCCATTAATTTGAAGTTGATCTCATAAGACGCATTGATGATTAAATTTGTTTTAGTTAAGATCATATACGTTTGTTTTTATATTAATTTTAAAATTGTATTCGTTACTTATTATAATTTATGTCAATTTCTTACATATTAATATTATAATATCAGGAATATTGGGAAATATGAAAAAAAAAAGAAAAAAGATATTTTGTAAACAAATAAACCACGTATTTCACGTGTATTTTATATGGTAAACTAGGAGTAGATAGACAGGTATAAAAACGGTGAAAATCAACTTGCAGCATGAAAAGATTTTTTATTATATTATATTTCATGTAAAGTAACCCGATTCCAACATTATTATACGTTCGAAAATAAAGGAAAAAAATTCGCCTGGAAATGAGAATACATAGCAACGTCACTCTGATATCACTGTATTTTTTTTTTTTTCAATCTTATCAAGATTGAATTAGAACAAACTACAAAATTAATTTGTTCAAAATATCTTGTCTGTTTATTGGCTTTTCATTCCGATAGTAAACAATGTTCAACCTTGTCTAGATGACTGACGGTCGCCAGTGCGGTATTTGTATATACGAGTAAGTTTTAATAATAATAATGATACAGTACAGACCACTCGGCAGCGACGTTATAATAATAATAGATTTTGCGAAACAATAACAGCTTTACAATACATAAACAATAACTCAATGTAAGCACCTACTTATAAATTATAACGCACAAAGTTTTTGGGCCATGATATTATTCATATTTTGTGTGAAATAAAAATATAAATGTATTATCTTTATTTATTTTCACTGCCGTATTGTCAGTTGTATAGACATAAGTTTTTGGGAGTTTGGCAAAAGCCTAGTTTTGCACCGACATTCGAGCCAATTATTATTTATAGTTCAAATCGGTTTAAAAAACCATTTATATTATATATATAAAAAATATAAAATTTAAATGATATATTCCTATAAAGTATATCAGGTAGTCTGCACTTGTACAGTCTGTTCTTTGCGTAGTAAATCAAGTATTTTTTTATTCATTCAGGTTTATCGACATTACAGTCCGATTTCAGTTTCAAAAAGTCGGAAATATATGAAAAAAAAAAAAAAAATTTAAACCAGCCGAGTTATAATAATTATAGCTAATTTTTTTTCTGTTATTATTGAAATAAAAACAAACCGTGACCCGGTGTTTTGTCAGTCATTTATAACGGATGAGGTTGGGAAACACTTATAATCAAGGCTGCAGGGATTTTATAGCACTTAAAATCGCATAAATATGCGCTAAAAATATAAACCGTTCGTAATTAAAAAACGGGTAAAAATGCAAACATATTTTTAAAAATTCAAAAATAGCATCAAAATCGAAATAATCTCAAAATTTGCAAAATAAAACATTAAAAATGAGATCTCTGAACCATGAAACAAATTTTAAGTTAATCATCGTATACAGCTTAAGGGACCATTGAGGTCCAACACTGCCATCACAAACTTATTCCACTCTTCTCTATTGTACGCCAAGGACTTCGTTAATAGTAATGCTATGACATCCCAGCCCTGATACAAAACGTGACAAATTTTTATTTAAAAATCGGGTAAAAATGCAAAATAAAATTTCAAAAATGTGCCGATCTCTAAACGATGAAACAAATTTTAAGTTTTTTTCTGCTTCTTTTTAAGAATTTCATAAAAATTATGCAAATGGTATAAAATTCCAGCCCTGTTTACGATGAACGAATAAATTAAAACACTATATTATAATGATTTTCATCCGGTTTAATAATAATAATAATAATAAAATAAACAATTTTTTAAGATATAACGCAAAAAAAAAAAAAAAAATGTGTGTTTGTTGTTAAAAAATAATAATTATAAAGATACAGTCAAAAAGTTGTGTTAGTTTCACAAACGATAAAGATATGTACCTAATATACGTTACAGGTAAATTATTATAATGTTATGTGCGGTTTCTCCTCCTGCGCACGGTAATCGCTCTTTAATCAACGGACAGCAGTAATGAACATCAAAATTCAAAATTAATCGTTGTGAAATAATGATACTCGCCGTACATCCCAGATTAAGACATTATAACGTTAATTATAATTTTTTTATTATCGTTATTCGATTGACCGGTATAATACGGGCGGCGAGGCTGATTTACGGTACTACGTGTACGAATTTATCTCTATTAATTTTTCCTAAAAAATACGTTTTTGACATTATTATGTGACAAATTTCGTGAACGCTGACGTCAAGTGCCGTATCGCCGATAGTTACAGCGAAACACGCGATTCACACGCGGAGTAAAAAAAAAATGGTAAAAAAATTTTTTTTTATAAAATTGTAAAAAAAAAAATAACAAAATTATTACACATTATATATACATGTATACCGTAAGAATTGTTAGAATAATATAATATTATACATACAGCGATACGATTTTATCATACGTATGACAGACACGTTTGCAAACTAATATACCTACTATACGTCATAATATTATATCGCGTACAAAACTCGACGGGTTAAATGTGTACCAAGTCTACACGTGGATTTGTGTCATGCAGTTCGATACGCTAAACGCGCCCACTACAATACGTTTTTTGTTTGGTATTTATTTTCGTGAAAAAAAAAAAAAAAAAAACTGTACGCGCAGTATAGGACGCTAATCGTGCGCTGAATTCGGTATGTTATCATATAGTGTGTTTTATTGGTCTGTACTCAAAAAAAAATAATCGATTTTTTAAATTATTTTAAAAATTACTCTCAATGCGTGTACGACACGTCGGTTGGAACAACTATTTCAGGTACACTTTGGTTACTCGTCCGCGGAGCGGCAAACTCGAGATGAAACGAATCACAGTTTTTAGCGCGCATGATCGGGGCCCTAGACGGACGCAACAGTGCGGTTTACATTCGCGTAATCGAATTCGAATAAATCACGGGGGGGAATCGTTGCGTCAGTACGGGTGTATGGCCGCGATCCCGATACGGCCGGACGGCTGTTGCAGCGACGAGCCGCCGTGACGGTGCACCACCGGATCTTGCGGCGACGGCGGTCGCTGCTGGTGGTGATGGCGCCTGTGGCCCGCGTGGTGGTGGTACGCTTCCGCGTAACTGTGCCGGTACCTGGGCGAGACGGGCGCGGCCGGCGGGTAACCGGAGCCGCCGCCGACGTCTTGACGGTGCGGTCGGTGCTGCGGCGACACGTTATAATCGTCGTAATCGTGAGCGTACGCGGCCGACCGCCGCTTGTAATCCCGGCCGGCCATCGCCGGCGGCTGCGGCAGTCGTCCGTCGTCGTCCGCGGCCGACGTCCGGCCGTCCGTCGGCGTCATCTCCTGCGTCTGCGGCGGGTGTCTGCCGTAGCCGGGCGAGCCGCGGCCGCCGCCGCCGCCGTCGTAAGCGTACGCGGCCGACCGCCGCTTGTAATCGTTGGCGCGCGACGGGTGCAGCGAGCGCGCGGGCGCAGGCGACCGCTGCGGCGGCGGCGGCGGCGGCGGCGCGTCGTCGTAACTGCTGTTGCGCGGCCGCCGTGGCGCGGCCCTGGGCGCTTCCGCGGCCGGTCGTCGCTGCGGGCTTTTGCAGTACCGGACCGCGGGCGGCGACGGCCCGTAGCCGTGCTCCGCGTATTCGTCGGCCGCCGAGTAGCTGCTGCTCCTGGGCGCCGGTCTGGGCTCGTCGTCTTGCTGTGAACGCAAAAAAAAAAATTTTCATTTTGCACGTTTCGGACTCAAATTATGTACTATGCAATTGTATTACGGTGTTGGTTTTTCCGACGTTAAGTAATCAAATGTAGTTTTTCAACGTTTTCCGGGCAAACTGCGGTTAAAACTAAGAACGTTCTGCATACTTAATAACACGCTAAAAACGTTTCGGCGAAAAGCACGCGAGAAGAAGATAGCTGAGATACACGGTTTAAAAATCGTGTATTATGTTACCAAAAACACATTTGCGCTTATTGTGTATGTACGGATTATGAAATGTGATAAAAAAAAATAATCTAAAGTTTCGAATCGTTTTGTGCATGATTGTTTCGCGTTTGTCTCTGCTTTCGATTTAAACAGTAAAAAGTATGCCTACCGCGATAATAACACGACACTCGCTCGTTCCTGCAAAGTGAGCGAAGCGAGACGAGCGCATAACGGTCAGCAGTCTTGCAGTTATACCCGCGCGCCCAAGATACTACCTACATACTGTGCCCAAGAGACGTATCGGGTTATTGTTTCTAACAATATGCAATTTGATACCGACGAATTTTATAATGTTCTCTCTGGCAGACTGTTGCCAAAAATATCCCCGCAAAAGCAACAACGGTTTATAGCCTTCAATGGTCAGTGTTCAGTAAAATTTTATATTAGGTATATATAACACGGGGCGTATCGGTAGAAGTGCAGAACTATAATATTATGGGTACGTATAGAATAATTGATATTAAGCAGGGGCTGCGCGCACCGTGAGAATGACCGACTGATCTGACGGGAGAAAAACATTTAAAAGAGAAAATTTAAATTTTCGTTTGAATCGGCTTATTGATTGTACGCACGTGTTGTACAGATCATGCTTCGACAATAGGTACGCTTTTACAAAATTGATCGAGGTTTTTTTTATGTTTTAAAATTCGTTCGAAGAGAAATAATAGAAGTTGTCCAGAGATATCGGCGCGTGCGGTTTATAACAATGTGAATATTTTGTTGTGAAAAAAAAAAAAACCATGTTTGTATCAATTTGGTTTTTTTTCTCCCGGAAACGTTCACACGTTTAAGTGAAAATCATAATGTATATTTCAACGTTCTATAGAAGAATACGTGCGTTAAGTCTGCTTACAAAATAATATTGTTTTACGATGAATATTGCTGTATAATTATTTTTACAGAAATAAGCAGGATATAATACTGCAGGTACACATCGCACACGAGCATAATAAGTTAATTGATGTTTTTTTTTTTACAGGTTTTTAGTTAGATAATCAAAATTAAAAACGTTTTATTATTTCGTCGGTTAGTCATATTTTTATTAATTGAGCAAAATTACACGCGCGTCTGCAGAACACTAGTGTATTGTAACTATTATTACCTACCTACTTTCAACTGAATAACTAGGTATTAATTAGAAACTAGAAATGCATTAACGAACAAATAACTACAAGTTATACAAACATACGATGCGGATGTAAAACGAAAAGTAGTTTGACTTCCGACCTGCACGTTTTCGTTTTATGAGTCAACTCGTTGTGTTTTTTTATACCTATTCGTATATGCTGTGCTGCAGAAGTTAAATTTTCGGACGGTTCGCGGTCACTATTGTTGAACAGAGGTCGTGTAAGTTATTTTTGCAAACCAGCGCGTTATACATAGTTGTACAAGAATTGGAAAAATAACATAGCGGGAGGAGGAGGTGGCGGTACGGTAAAAAAAATGTGTACAAAATTTGTGTATCTCTTTGTTACCTCCGAAAAAGTTTCCGAGCATAGCCAATTGGTGAATAGGCGATAGACTTTACAGAATTAATCGTGTTTAAAAATAATATACATCATATGGTTGTCAGTCCACACACCACCGTCACGCGATTTCGACACATTACGACACATGAAAATTATTAAACAGCATCTTTGAATTCGTTTTTTACGGTTAGTTTGATTATTGCCGTTATTATTTTTATACCGCGTCTTGTATTGTTGTGCACATTAAGTCAACACTGTATGTCACGCCGTTTGTTTAAAACAGGGCGCGTTGAATTATACGAATGAATAATACCTGCGCGTTCCTGGACCGTCTGGGTTTCGGGTAACCGTCGTGGCGGTAATCGCGGTCGTCCCGCTGCAGACTGTCCATCGACCGATCGTTCCTCCGGACGACGTTTCTCGGCCTACTGTCGTCGTAACTCTTGTCGTCGCGGTGCAGGACGGCCGCGCCACGACGGTCGTCATAATCTTCGTCGCCGTCGTCCTCGTCCGCGTCCTCGTCGTCGTACCGTCCGTAGTCCCGGCGGTCCGTCTCGTCGTCGGAACCGTATCCCTTTGACCAGTCACCGCGGGGGTCTCCCCTGACCGCCGCCCTTATCACCAGCTGCTGCACCGCACCGGTGTCCCTGCGCTGCCGCAGCTCCATGCACTTTCTCAGCGCCGACCTCTGCTCGTCCATGCGCTCCTTTTCCAGCATCAGGAACTTTTCCTTCGCGTCCTGGAACCGCTCCCGGGGCGTTTCCTTGGCGGGACTGCGGCTCGGGGACGGCGTCCGCTGGCGCGCGTCCACCGCGGCCGGCTTCCGCCTGTACTCGGGCACGGCCGTCGCCGTCGCCGCTTGCACGCCGGTCTCGCTTCTTCTCGGTCTCGGCTGCACCAGCGCGACGTTGCGGTCCGAATACTTTTCCCTCAGGTTCTGCGCGACGGCGTTGTGGTTCTGCCGCTTACCTACACAATTGTTACGGTCAAGCAGTTAGTCAACAGGTTATACGCGACTAAGGTTTTTTAATACAGGTAGCTGTTATACAGGAGTACACTGTGAGCATGTAGTTCGGTTCGGAGAGTTGGGCGGTCGACAGTAAAATAGAACAGATTATAGTAATACACGAGTATTGCAGAAATCAGAATGCTTAGACGGATGAGTGGAGTGTTAGATGATAAGAAACGAGTAAACGACCATGTAAGATTGGTGTGGCGTCAATTAATAGTGGATAAGATGAGGAAAAATATAGACTGAGATGGTTTGAACGTATATTATGTGACGAGGAGAAAAGAAACTGAAGCAGTAAGAGTGGTTATGAAACCGAACGTTGAAAAAATAATGATGTAGGTAGAGGAGGACCAAATAAGAGATGGATGAAAACAATTGAAAATTATACGCGGTTTGTTAATGTGTGTGTGTGTGTGTGTATAGGGATGTGAACGATCGTGATAAGTGGAGGGATAGGACGAGAGTGGCTGACCCCGAATGTTTGGGAGAAAGGTGAAGAAGAAGAAGAAGTAGTAGTTTTAATAGTTATCGAATGAAATATATTCTCCAAAAGCGCAGGAGAGCATTAGGTTATTTTCTTTTTATCCCATCAATCATATATACCTATAATTAACCATAAAATTAAAGTATGTTCATAGTAAAAAAAAAAGTTATAAAACAAAACGTTTTAAAACGATTAAAGTGTAACAATATTATATAGTTATATGTGATATATAGTGACCGTTAAACCTGGAACTTGCAGAATTACGCGGATGAATTTTATAGAAAATTTTATACAAATACAATTTTTGAATATGCACGTCAAAAAGTTGTAAAAATATTGGAAAAAACCGAAAATGAAAATATTTTCTTTTTTGAGAACGCAATATCTGCTCACGACGCACCTGCAACGTGTGTCGGACCGACTAAGTGCTGCTGCTGCTGCTCTTGTTGCCTTCCGTAGTAGAAGTCCTTTTCCGGCGAAGTCTGCACTGGGCTGCTGCTGCTGTCCACGCCGCTGTCCTGTCTCCTCACTCGGGGCAGCGGATGATCGTTCACCGAGGGTTTTGCGAACACAGGTTCTTCCAACGGACTTGCGTTCCAGTCTTCGTCTGAAAAACCATGTATAGTGACATTTAATTATGATAAATCAAAGTGTCTAGTTTAAAAAAAAAACGTATTTTTTCTATTGTATAAACAAAAACTATTGAAAAAAAAAACAACAACGTGAAAGGGTTAACTATCAAGGAATAAACACAATGTTTTTTGTATTTTGTACAGATGTGTAATATGTAAGGCAAACAACGATAACTATTAAAAAATTGACATTTTCTGTTATTGAAAACGTTGAAAGAAAAATGACAAAAAAAAAAATTACTCGAGATTATTCTTCACAAGTCAAAATTATTCCGTTTTCGTTTGTCTTTTCTCGACGTATTGAGAAAAATACCATGAAACGAACGCGATTCACGTTGTCCAAGCATACCATTGAAACGATAATTTTAAAAATATGTGTAAAAAATTTAATTTTTTACACATATTGTATGTAAATATAAGACGTATTATAATATATAGCGATACAAATCGTTAAAACGGAAATTTTCAAGTTTTTGCCTATGGTTCAGTATTGTATTAAAACTGAAAAACCTTACAAAAACTTCTTATGTAGGTCCGTATTTTTCAAGAGAAATTCAGCAACGAGCTATGCAAAGCGTAGCTATGTACGTAATATTATACCCGTAAGTGTTAAATTTTCTGTCTTTGGCTAATGGCAATCGACGACCGATTTACGGTATATTTTATTTTATACGGCTTAAATCCAGACCGAGCGTCCTGGATTTCACGCGGTGAAACATTCAAAACTATCATTACACACATTTCACTTTAATTGATCATATTTTACTACTTTTCTTCGCGCGTTACCGAAGTGGTTCAAAAGTTGAGAAAACGAACGCGTTTCTGATTCAAATAAAGAACTGCCGGTGTATATTGTAATGAATTTATGAGCATACTTATATGCATGTACTATGCAGTATGATTTAAATTTACGGTTCATCGGTGTATACTATAATATGATACTTTATGTATAACAACTTATTTTCTTTTTGAGCAATTTCGTCTGTATATTTTGCAATTATACTTATACTATGAAGCCTTTATACTACCGCGATTGCAGTAATGGATATTTTACGATTCCGGAGACTTTAACAGCCATTATAGAGAAAAAAAATCGAATTTATTATATACGTCCATACATTTTACGAATAAGTATACATAACAATATTAAGTAATAAGTAAAATGCCACGCACATTAAAACGTATTCGCATACTCCCGTCATTAATGTAGCATATTATAATTTAGATTAATAACTGCAAGGATCATACAAATAAAATACCAACATAAAAAATTATTATAAGAACATACGTTAAAATATATAAAACACGTAATAATATACAAGTTGTAGCGTATATAAACGTACTTATAATTTATATTTATAGATACGGGATATAGTATTGGATTGCATAAAAACAAAAATTTGCAGATTTTTTATTTTTTTTTTTATTTTAAAAATACGTTTATAGTATTATTATTTTATTTGTCATGATGTCTGCAATCATGCCGCAAAATTAACGCGTAAAATCGATGCCAGTTTTGATTAACCGGTTTTAACATGCGTATATTGTATATTTATAGGTATACACACGTATGAATCGCGGTTAGTGCAGTTCGCCTAGAAGACTAAAAATCCTACATTTTGACCTCAACAATCCTTTCTCTCGCAATAGTGGTTCCGTCTCCCAAAAGTGCGCTCGCGGTAAATCGACCGCGAATAAACCACCTGCGGTATAGAGATATAACGCGCTTACCTATTTTTTTTGTTTAATTTTTTTTTTTTTTTTACGCATACAAGCAGTGTGTATAAAAAACTACAAGCACTAAAAAAGCCGAAATTTGTGAGGAAATCATCGGTACACTGCAGATACCGCAAAAACGTTGTGTCGGACTATACAATATACTATATATATTAAAATATGGTTTCGTTTTAATCGTCTGTGCGGCACAATTCGCACGATTTTCTTCGTTCACGCGTAGGCACATCGGCCAAAAAGGAGGGCTGCGCATGAGAAAGAGGTCGTGTTATAAAATACGAATCGGCGGTTTGCCGCTGGAAACGAAAAAATGTTGTAAAAATCGTTCGCCAAATCGAGTTAGAAGTTATGTTTGTTTTGTATATCATATTATTGTAGGTACATGCGATATGTATACCCACGTAGCCGCGTGTAAATTATGTTTTGTTTTCGGATATCGGACGTGTGAAAAACAGGCGTTTCTTCGTTAACACAAGTTATAACTAACATTCTGCGTACAAAATTGTTTAGGTTGAATACTCATACTCAGATTTCTCAAGCTACACAATTTATGGGCGGGCGTATTATCTACATGATATATTACAATATGTACCTACTTATTCTTTTAGTTTAAGAGTTTATAATTAACAGGTATAAATCATTATTTCCACAGCGTTATCGACGTTACAACGTTATGTTCACCTATCCATATTTTTTTCTTTTCTGTGTGTATAGTTTTGTGTTGTTTTTTTTTTTTTGGTTTTTACTTATAATTACTAAAAACGCGAAGGTCGGGCGTTTGTTGTTCTCATTCACGCATTTACGGTTTCAATTGATTTTATGAAACTTCGTCGATTTCGTCTCTACATCCTATGTAGATTAGCGCAACATAGCCTACTATTTACTACCGCAAACATTCATACGATTAGTATTTTTTTCACGGTTTGTGTGCAAAAATGATTTTAACTGCAAAACTGTATAAACGTGTTAGTTAAATTAATAACAGTTAATTGTAGACGAAATATAATACATGACAAATAGTCACAATTCGCGGGTCCATCCAGTATAGTTTATACTACAACATATAACTCGACATTTCCAAAAAAAAAGGGAAAAATGTAACAAATGCAATATTATTGTACAGTTTAATACGTTTTTAATTCTGAACAGTTATATATTAAAATATTTTTGAAAATTTAAAGTAGAAATATTGCTGCAGCGAGTAGAAATAAATGTTTTTCAAACGAACAATTTCCGATTGATACGATCGTTTCGAATTGTGTACAATACGTTTTTTTTTTCCATGCCAAGCATACTAAACTCGTAATATAGAGTTTAGTTTTTGTTTTTTTCTTTCAGTATCTAATTCAGTATAAGTACCCGCGTAACTACACCTGCAGGTCAACGCCGGGTAACGATAAATAGCTATAGTAATATTACAATAATTTACCTATACGTACAGAACGCGTATTTATTTGTTTCGCAAACACGTGCTACAAGTGCATAACAAAGTCATAACATCATTAGAGGTATCTAATTATGTATTATTATTATGCGAGTAGACTATGGAATTTAATTTGAAACGAATGAAAATTCGTAGGTACACGGAGAAAGTGCACCAGACGAAGTCTAGTTTTGCTCAAGTCCTTCGGGGTTATACGCCGTTATTCCACTCGGCGTCTGTGTAACACAATAATGTATACATGACCGCCGTGTTTAATTTTGTGGGTACAATCGATATTCCAATATGTATTATACGGCACCGCGGAGAAACGTGCAGCGACTCCTATTGAAATCAGAACGAAGATAATATAACAAACATAACCGTCGTTTTCGCGTTTGGAGATTATAATAAATAGATGAACATAACATACACTTACCTATATAGCTCGCGAAATAATTACGAAATACTGGTGAGACTATATGGATATTGTGTGGAATAGCCCGTTTGAAACACGAATTAACGATGATATAGGTATTCTCGATATAATATCGAGAATGTTTCAACTCGAGTTGAACAGCGTTTTAGTGTGTTAAACGCCAAACTGCAATCCTTACGCGGCACCACGTTTTTTTTTTTTTTAGTTTTACCTATAATTATACGTGTGTGTTTCAGAATATGACGACCGTCGAGGAAAAAATGTGAGTTTGATTAGTTAACACTTAGATATTTTACGTGTTCCTTTACGATTTTTTCCCTTCATTTTGTACAGTTTGTTGTTATATACATATTATAATGTACGTATGAACAACATATTTTCGTCATACGTAAATATGTACGGTAAAAACATCACAGACAAATGCGGATGATTTAAATTTTTTCTATTATAGCTTTCTCCTTGCTGTGAAAGATCCCTGCATCGTTATTCAAAATGAAGTTTAAGATCGTGTAGTTATTACACAGCGGATTGCGTGATACGCCTGCGGACGAATGAATAGTTGTAATATAAAGTTATACACTTGCAGATTAAAATTAGACGATTGTCCAACAAAATCACGAGCCGGAATGATTATTGTATGAAAAAATAAAGAATAATTTCTCACGAATCAAAATAACCATTTAAATACCGCGCACGCGACAAATGATTGAAGGTTTTAATGAAGGCGCAGTACATAATGCGAGTACATGTATCCACTTGGGTTTTAATATTTTCAAACGTGTTGAACGGCATCCCGTGTACGATTTTCTGTGCGTATAACTAGAGATTTAGGGGGTCGATAAAGATCAAAAATAACGATTTGTGCCGTGGTAGCAATTCGAATTCATCCGGGAAACTATTTGCAGTACAGTGAACGTACCATAATAGCGTACACGCGTAAACTGTGGAGAAGTCTCCTCGCTTTCGGTCGCCTCGTTTCGCGATGGTTGAAAAGACGATTTTCATCGAATCCGAGCGGCGGCGAGGCGGCGACCTCTGACTCGCCGCACCGTCCGCGCATTTGCGTATTACTTGCGGTGTAACTACTACGATGAATCGTGCCGTGTGAAAGTCTCGTGTATGTGTATCGTATTAGTATTATTATTATTATTATTATAATACACGTTTGGCCAGCTCTCTTTGCCAGCATGTTATACTACTATTCGAAAATAATGGTCAGTCCGACGCAGTAATAACGAATAATGCAGAAGCTATGCTATGGCTATTATTCGTATAACCGACATCGTTCATTATACGACCGAATGCCGCTTATCTAAAATAGTAATATTTTATTATATATATTGCAGAAAAAAAAAAAAAAAAGCCTTTGAAAACGAATATAACGTCGGTCGGGTCGGCTGTGTGGCGGCGGCGGCGGCGGTCGCAAATTCGTTTATACTTTCTAAATGTTTTAACCGAAGCTGGTAAGATGAATATGTTGAAAAAACGCGTGCATGTTTTCTTACTATCGTTATAATATATTGTGCGTCAACGACTCGAGTACGTAGGTGAGCTAGGTACCTACTTCCATAGTACTCTTTAGCTTGTAAAGGAAAATTAGTTGTTTAGCTATGCCCAACGCGTAGTTAATAGTAAAAAAAAAAAAAGAAAAAAAGTTTTCTTATTCGCGTATTATTTGTGTTCTTCTATGCTCGACTTTAGGAGCTACGAAATTAAAAGCCTAGTAGTCTAAAACATCCCTACAAAGTATACACTCATGAGCCGTTTGTTTGAAAATCTTCCTGCGCCCCCGCGAGACGAGACTCTACGTGAATTTTTTCGCGAGTCGAACATATTTGAACAAAACCCCAAAAAATCGATAACTTTTTTACTTTAGTTAAAGTGCTTACGGCTATATCACGTGTTTCACACGTGGATATAGCCGTAAGCACTTTAACTAATATGACAATCCATGAAAGCTTTAACACATCCATAACTTTTTTACTCTTACGTTCTCGGCTCTGCAGTTTAGAATTGATGGATATATCGGGTAAAATAGTACAAATACACTATACTATTAATAGGTAAATTAGTATGATATTACCTACTGCCAGCAGCTATATACGTTTCGTTATATTTATATTTTTAATTTTTAATCTGTTCAGGTTCAGTATTTTTTGGATTAGTTGGAAGAAACGGTGTATTTTGATAACATAAAAAATCGGGTTTTCACATTTGGCAACATAGTAGTATACTCAAAACATCGGCCTTAAAAATACGTCACTGCAGATAATCCTCCTTAATTCAACCACGTTGCCAACCCCCAAATACATTGTCACCGCTGGAACTATCTATTAAATGAATTTTCGGTATTCCGCCAGTTGCGCGGTTCGCAGTAATAATTGAGTGTAAATTTTCACATTAATATAATACACTTGGGTTGATACGGCTATAGTTGACGATTTTCAAATTTTGTACAAATGAAACGAGCTGCGTTTCTACCAATTATTTTCTCTTTGGAATTTTTAAACGTCACATGATAACAATATTACCGTGTTACGTGAGCGGGCGTATTTTAAGTGGCATAATTTTTGCAGAAAAAAGTAAAAAAAAAAAACAATATACTAGGTATGTGAAACAAATAATACGCTTTCGCGTAAACCGGTCGAAGGTTTCGTCATCGTGTCATTATTTAAAAAGATAAAGGCATACCTATACGCATGACCTTATAAGTTATATAATATACACGGATAAGGCAAATTTTATTATATCCAAAAGGAATTAAGGTTAATCTGATAATTAATTACGCGTATACACTATACTGTACGGTTAAATTTTATTTTATATACGCGTTTCCCCTTTTTAACATATTAAGAGTTACAGTAAAACAATATAATTAAGATAGTGACTTCAAAATAACGATTAAACGGAAAAAAGGACAAATACAATACAAATTAAAATACTAAAAGTCACGACACGTTAAAACAAACCATCAAAACAAAGGAAGGGTCCTGGTTGGCTTTATCCGAGGCTCATTTTTTAAATAGTTTGAATCGGCAGGGAACGTGGAAGACATTTTGAAAACGAGATGTATGCGAAGGGATTTTATAATTTATTCGGGATAACGAAAACGGAGAATCTATTCGGTTAATAATTAAATCCCGAACGATTTTTAAATTTAATAGGTATTCTTCTGCGTTCAGCAAGGATAGGCAATTCAAGTGCGCTTGAAATATTGCTATAACTATGAGGTAAATGTAACAACTATTATACTAATACATTGTGTTACATTTATTGTGTGTACGGGCGTAACGAAAATTACAAAAATATGAAATAGGTCGTCCGCGTTATTACATATTATACATAGCTGACACAAATTCAGGATTTGCAGTGAATCCCCTCGGGTCGCCAGCAGCAACAGGTTGCGTACACGCGACGCAGCTCCTCGTCGCCCCAGCACGTTTTTACTAGGCCGCGGGCACAAAAATGACCTCTACACATTTTTATAATCGCTAAACGGAGAAATTTTAAAAGTGTAATGTAGTTTAACAATGTAATGTATCCTGTACACGTCTAAACTTGCCGAGCAGTAAAACAAACCGCAAGAGCATAAAATTTATGACGGCTTTGCAGCCAACTATCATACAGTGTCAATATTATAGTATTATACGAAATGTTCGTCTCCGGGTCATCGTGTTTGTTTGAATAATAATAAGCACGGTGAGTTTGTATAAATAGTTCTTAAGTGCCCGGGTACGTAGGTTGAAAAAAAAAAAAAAACTTTTTAAACGTATTAGTTTAGCCGAGGTGTGTAAAGAGGTACTCCGCAGTTCCGTGAGTAAATAAAAAGTTATAAAAATAACAGCTAGCCATTATATACATATATAAGTATGTAAGTAATATTTTTTCCGTCGTTCGGAATCCTATAACGTGAGTTAATTTTTCAAAAGAATAATTATTATATATTACTAGGTGATAATTTTAACTCTTGCAATCAACGAGTTTAAACACAACAAACAAAAAACTTGAAGGTTATCTATTATTTACAAATACGGATGTAGCGTTATGTTTGACTTTGGTAAAGTCATTCTTAAATAGTGTTTGGAAAGTAATTCTTTAAAAAAACAAATTATAGGTAGAATTCATGCAGTCAGCAAGTTTACACGGTCAAAATACACTGTAGTTACGCGTTGAATGCATTTCATATACGTAATTCTTATCAAATATATATTTCTATATTATTTGTTTTTCCTCCTCGCGAATTGGCTTGCATAAAGATTATAATGTTGTTATAGATCGAGTCACTAAAAACGACTGATTTAAACGTTTAATAGTTTTCATCGATACCATCTGTTCAGTAACAGTAATCAATAAAATAATAATACAAATCGATTTATATATAATTTTGATTGCACAAAAAACACTAAACAATTTGAATGCCAACAACAAATACATTTACTTAGAAGTTTTTGTACGACGATATTTTTTTGCTATACTAAATGGCTGACGTATAAGGATATAACTTAAAAATTTAGTTTTTCAACAGTGTTTTTACAACTATACCGCTCGTATGTTGGAGCAATATAGTATTCTGTAAGATAATGTATTTAATTGTAATAAACAATGTTGATAATAATCGAGTTCGTGTTTTGTTTTTCAAAACAAAAATTAGTATTATAAAATAAACTTTTAAGAAATCATCCAACGATTTTCTCATTTTTCTAGTACTGCGTGGTTCTAATAACTAAAAACGCCTGAATAATGCAATCAAAAAAGTCTGATTCTGTTTCGGAATTGATTTAAATCCGTTTCTGATGACAATTATTAACACTTGCTATAGTATATACTATTATCCACTAAAACGCTGTCAACGTCCGCTTAAAACAGATTACCGCATATACATCCGGACACAAATTTATATTTTTTCGTGAGTAATTTTAAACATATCCGTCCTAACCATACGACGAACATAAAATTTATAGCTGCAAAAGCCATTTGAGTAAACATGTATACAGTTTAGAGGGGTATCAATACATCGTTGTCTGTACCTGTATAATCATTGTTCGGGTTCGCGATATAATTATGTAAAAAATGTGAGAAAATGTTTTTTCTGCTCGAAAATTTCAGTAGAAAATCGTGCTACGTTACAAAACGTCGTAATTTCTGTTGCTCATTATGGGTCATTGGGTTTTGAAGATCTGCGCGCGCGTGTTGCGCAACTCGACCATTGCTAATTCATTGTTTTCGAGTCGCAAACTGCACAGCAATTTACAGGAATTCGCCTCACGATTTAACGTGCATTAAATTACCATACCAGCTCTGTCCGGGCGACGGTATAATGACGAAAAAACAAAAAGATAAATAGGTAAAAAAAATCGCGAGGACATCGACGTCATAATAATTCGGACTGAAACGAATCCGCTCGCCCTCACCGTCGATAACGGGTATTTAGCCGTATATATATATATAATGCATCAAAATTGCTAGAATGTATTGTTGGTACGTAATTATATGTTATTTATTGCGATATCGAGATTATTATATTAATTATTGGTTGGAATATCATCCTTTTGTGGAACGCTGCTCTTACGTTTGGTGCTGTTGAAACTCGAATATTGAAACCAGCATATCGTGCATTGCAAATATGAACGCATCTGCAGCCCGCCCGCCCCCCGAATTTCGGCGTGTATCTACAATATGATTTCATTCGAGAAGTGACTCTGCAGGGGGGTAAAAGAACAGTTCACGATACGCTTTAAAAAAAAAATGTACAATATGTTTTGCAAATACCCTAAAGTTTATTCATTTGATAATGTATTCAGAAGTACGGCTATTTTGGACGTCTATTATCAATTTACTTTTTACAATTTAATAACATTTTTTTTTTTTTTTGATCAAATAAGTATAAATATAATTCAATTACTCATGTTTCAAATGTGTATGCACCATTTTGAGACGAAAATTCCACAACCGTTTCGGCAAAAAACAAATTTTAGTTCACCGCGGCACCAGGGATAGGTGTCAGCGACGGTGACGGTGCGTTATGTATGAAACGCGAACGTCTTGCAACTCTGGTACTATACGGAAAGCGTATTAAAATACGTATTCGCGGCCTGTTTTTGTTTGCCAAAGCGTTGGCGGCGGTGATGTTTACAATATGATATAGCGCAGAATAATATTGATTGAACCGAAATGGTACATTTCCTTTCGATTCGGACTTTGGTTGGTCGTGTTTTTGACTCTCGGCGATCATTTCATAAGCTATGTTCTCAAATTTATTTCCATTAAGTATCAATACTGACATTATATGTGAAGTATTGTGTACCTACGTATATTCTACTGTAATGTGTTTACAAACAAATTAGTAAAAAAAATTACTTTTAAACGTCGCGTGGTATTCATCCATACCATTTTAACCGGGAATTAGAATTAAGAAATTGAAAAACCACTCGTCTAGAGCGTTTTTTCGGTTCTCTAATTTATTCAAACGTCACTATAATAAATATAGTCGAGTACCAACATTAGTTCGTGTATTATGTTACGACACTCGAGAGGTAAGAGATTTTCGATAGGGAAGGGGAAACTCGAGTTTTTCACGCGGGATACACGGTTTTTCTGAGAAGTTTTACGCAGGTATTGTACATCATAATAATATATGATATGCCTACATAACATGATTATGGTGCAGTTTTAAATAACGTGAATAATATTAAATATCGTATTGTGTGAACAGTACGATACCTATATACATAGAGTGAAGTATTATTATGATACGAGTTGGAGCGCACACAACGAATGCAACTGCAAGATCCGAAGGATAAGGTCCTTGCCAGCGGGTTACATCGAAAACCGGTTTCCTATTTGTCATCCTGTTACACCCACTATAGTCGGTATGCGGCACCGTTACCACTCGGAACCATGCAGGTAGGTACTTGGCTATACGTCATTTGTAACGTGTATGAGGTACAGCGAACGTGATAGACCCCGATGGTACACTGGTAATACAGGATGGTTTTACAATATTATATTATATATGTTCCGAACGTATCTGGATTCGTATTGTATGCAGTTTTTGTTAAATCTTAAAAGATCAAAATACGATAATAGTTGTTACATAAAGTTATAAGGATACTAACAAATTGTGTTATTTTATTGTTTATTTGAGGCGGTTCAGCTGATGTTTAAACGAATTTAAAATACATACAGGATGCTGATGAATCGCGCGGTGTTCTGACGTTGGCGTATGATTTTATCATTATTCGTTCGGTATCAACCTAGCAAACTAACACATCGAATTTTCAATTGTATCGAACATAACACTGTGGGCATTTGAATTGTTAGCAGACTATTTAGTATTTAGTACGGAATAGAGCAAAAAACAGAAGAGACATGCGGTTTTATAGGCCGTCGATCCGTCAACGTTCAACGCATTTTACAAAAAAAAAAAAATGATGACGAATGTTCGATAGACCAAAAGTGAATGTAAAACTGCAGCGGACGCTGGCTGATGCCAAAATGCGTATAGAAAATATATTGAGATGAAAAAAAAAACGTCCAAACATATGATATTCGATTAATACAGCCGACATTTATGATATTTCGATCTTCAAACTACGGACTACCTCCTAATAGAAAAAAAAAAGAATAAAAATCAATTTACAATATAAATGCTATAGATAGATGCTTGACAACAAAAGTTCATCCTGTACATACAAGGCTAGGTTTTTCTACGCGTATTTTTTATATGGGAAGACAACTCACTCTCGCCGTAATGTATGCCATATATAATATGCGGGGCGAGTGTCGATTACCAAACGTCATATTGTATCGCAACAACAATCGTGCGATGAACCCATAATCCGTAAATGCAATTACCTACCTACCTGTATATTTAACGTACTATATTCAGTACACGCTAATTTCTTTCCCAAGTAAGTACTTTTGTTATAAATTGTTCTAAACTGATAAACGCGCAAAAATCAAAATCAATTTAAATAATTCCAGTAAAACAAGAAGAACGACCGCGTGTCTAAAATCTAAATATATTGTATGATTTGATAAGATTTCCAAAAGTCTTTGGCGAGTCGATTCATTAAATGTATATTATACGGGTTACGACATTTTTTTTTTTTTTAGCGATTTAGTTGATAATCAAGCAAGGAAAAGCTCGCTACACCGTATACACTTTGAATACACGAAATTTTTGAAATTTCATGTATAATGTAGTAAACGATGAAATGATGTTTGATATTCGAGAAGTTTCGTTATTGAATAAGTAAATTCCAACAAAACGTAATACTTAATCTTTAATCTCCGTATACACGATTTATACACACAAATAACACGGTGAGATAATTTATTGTGTAGTCGTCTGACACACGCGGAGACTGTGTGTTTTTATTATATTAAATTTTAAATAAGAACGTTTTTGTTTTCACGCAGTTACCGCTATGACGCAGGTTTTTGGTGGATGGGCAGGAAGACATTTCGGTTATAATAATATACAAGAATTGAATATTCCAATTAAATATTATCTCGTGTCACAGTAAAATAAATAAACATGACGGCTGTATACAATTAAATAAATAATTTATGTAAATGCGCATAACGCGATTTTAAAATGTTACAACTTATACTTGACTGTAAAAAGTGTAACGTAATCTTTGCGTATACGCGTTATTATACGTGGTGTGTAGTTATTTTCATAGTTGGCTAACTTTCTTAGCGGGCTAGTATCGCGCACAATCTTTTAAATGTTTAGAAATTATTATTTTCACGAGCAACCGTTTTGGGTCCACGAGGGAAATGTATTCCAAAGTAGAAGAAAAGAATCTTGAGTGTATACATTTTCATTAAAAAAAAAAAAAGGAGACAGAGAAATTATTATTAAGATAAAATCAGGCGTTTCACCGAAGGACCACGGGTTCAGACGGTCGTCCCCCAACCATACACTGCACACACGTCGTCGTCATGTCGGGCGCGTCAAAACAGGCGAGTTTCGATGATAATCTTGCAATCAACGCAATAATAATGTACTATTATTACTTTTCATTTTCAATGCGTATGAACGATCTGGGTTCAAAACTAACGGCGTGCTACGCGTTAGAAAGTTGTTATAATAAAAATGGAGTCGAAAACGGTCGCGTAAAAGTAACTTTTTAACTAGATTTGTCTTCTTTAACTGTACAAAAACCCGTACAAGGCTGGACACGTCAAAAGTCAAGTTAATTAACTTGTCGACTTATTTTCTTCACGCGTTAACTTTGTCAAGTTAATCTGTAATGAAAGAAATATTTTTTTTTTTTTAAAAAAGTATTAGATGGAAAACAATTTCAAAAGAAAGTACGAAAAATTTTTTTGAAGCGATTATAATATAGTATATATTTTTTTTTTTTATGTAATATAGATACAAAACCGTACGAATTAAAAATATGAACTATTATCTTTTTATGTTTGAGTTTTTATTTTTTATTTTATAGTTAACATTTAATTTAACAGATTCAAAAAATGAAAAAAATCAACTTTTGTTTTAACTTAACGAGTCGACTTGCCAACATCCTTGCCCAAATATTATACACCCTGCGGCGCAGTCAGTTCGCGTGCGTTTGTAAGACAGGTGTAAAAATCCTCAACTGACGTAGGGAGTGTAAGCATATATCTACCGTAAAGACAGGCCGTGTACGTGTTATGCCGGGGAGAGCTATAGGGAGGGTGGTGTATACTGTGCAGCGGCAAGGAATGTAGGAACGGCTGCAGTTTTACCAAATTAAGACGGTGAAGAGTGAATGAACGTTCAAGGTCAACGAGGATGGTGTTTATGTTTTTTTTCTCAGCGAAAACTCTAAGAGGAAATATAATAATATATTCGGTCACAGTCGGTTGACTGTCGTCACCGATCTATGGGCATATAGAATAGGTAAGGTAGTATACGAATAAATTACGAAAGTAGGTATATACTATGTATCTACGTGCTCAAGCACCTCAGCGCGATCCGTCTGCAGCGAGAGAGACGATCGGAAACACCGGCTTAACACATAGGAATTATTATATTTACGAATTATAATTATTCACGATATAGGTGCCTGCCGTGACCCGCGAGATCAAATCGAATCGCATTGCATCGTTTTGAAATCGGAACAAATCTTAAATTCGTGAATATACATACTGTGACGGCCGCGGTAAAGGTATAGGTGCCTATTAAGAAACGCGAATTACCTAATAACAACGCTCGATGATAAATATTCGCTCTCACGGAATAATGTCGTTACAAAATAATAATACTGTGCGCAATGGTTCTGCGGACGGTTCTTGCGGGTGGTAATATACAGTTAAAAAAAAAAAAAATCCGTAATCAACTGCGTAATCGCCGCCGTCGAGTCATTCTGTTTACGCGTTTAACACGTTGATGGACACTATGAATTTGATGATGTTTTTTTCTTCAAAAACCATCGAAAAGATGACCGCGCTAGGTGTATCGCATCGACAATCTAGCGGAAAAAAAATTAACTAGAGTCGGCAAATTACAAAAAAAAAATTGTGTTTTTAGGTAAACTGTAAGATAAGTATAATCAGAAAAATGTCAGAAACCGGGATAAATAACGCTGCTACTGCTGAAAATTTTTGGATGATTTTTTGTGTTACTGCTATAGCAGTAACACAATATGTATAATGGAAATTTTAAAGTGACCCCCGCGACATCTATTTTCAATATTACCTACCGCGAAAACAGTACAATTTTACGACCGTCCGTCAACGTGTTGATGTATTATAATTGCACAGAAGTACTATAATATACGATTTTGGGCGAAAAAAATGAACGTTTTGAATGTCACGTAGTACGCATTGGTACTATAATTTCTTGATTTTTTTTTTTGTTAGTACAAGCAGTTTTGAATAGTAAAACAAACGGCAAAATGTGCGCGATAAAAATTTTCATAAAACTAACTACATGTGTTAAAAACATTCACGCTGTTTTAGATATTTTAGAAGAAAACTAAAAAAAAAACACGAGGTGTAGACCAAAGAACAGACGGATGGAAACAATTGAAAAATATACGCGGAGGGTTGTTAATGTGTGTAGGGGATGTGAATGATCGTGATACGTGGAGGAGTCGTAGGACCCAAGGGTGGTCGACCCCGAGTAGTTGGAAGAAAAGCGGAGAAGAAGAAGAAGAGATAGGTTAAGACCGCTTATTTTACGCGATCTAATTTTCTAATTTTCTGCACGCTTATCCGCCGCGTCTCTATTTAAGAACGCCGAATACATATAAGTGCCTCGTGTCGCACAGTTTGTAAAAAAAGTTCGCGCCACCTGTTCTGCTTTCGTATATAATGGGCCAACTCTTCGTAGGAAGTCGAATCCGCGTCGCTGCTACGAAGGAAGATCGAGCGTCGGTATATGCGTGCCGATGAGCCGCCGAGTTACGCCCGAGGCGACCCACATACCCATTGGACACAATAATGATGACGAACCTATCGAGAGGTTATACTTTTTGTGCTTGTCGTCTTTCCATTGTTTCGCGAAGACCGGCGCAAACAACGATATAACAATAATAATAACCACGGCATTATAAAAGAATACTCGCGTATATTAATAATAATAATAATATCGGGTAGGTGTTGTTGCACAATTGACGCGCGTTCTGTACCACGATCTGCATAACATGATGTTTTTCCATTGTTCTGCACCATTAGAAACGCCAAATTAATTAAGACGCGCAGGATACGAGCATATACTCATGTATAGGCAATGAATGTACAAAATATGCGAAAATAGAAATCGTTCCCTGATATCGAAACTATACTAATATGTATCTTCACGCGGGGGTTTCTTTTTTTTTAGATTGACATCACGAAACGTGTAATTATTAAACATTTTTCAAAGGACCGCCCTTAACTTGAAACACAAATCTTTTTTCGAAAACTCGATGGTTGATGATTGTTTTTTTTCTACGGGTTACATAACGCAATCAATTTTTACAGTTGTTTGTGATAATATACGGCCGATAGTTTAAAATAATTAAACAGAGCTGCTGACAACACGAATTATAAAAAAAGAAATTTAATTTGGGTTAGGTGGTTATGTGAGTCGTGATTGGTATCACCACGGAAGAAATATTTTTTAGTGACGTCTACAGCTGTGAACTATGCGTATTATGTACCAGTAACGTACCGACCTTTAAGTTCGTGGAAAGTAACTTTTTTTTTAAACGCCTTTTTTTATTCATGTGGGGTATAAAAAAAATAAAATTAGTATTTGTAACTTCCCCCAAATTTAAGGTTTGGCGTGCCACTGAATTATATAGGTACATTTAAGGTGCAGTAAGTACGATTTATATTTGGATTTTTTCAAAATTACACCCTTAAAGTGACTCAAGAGTGACCTATTTTTATCAAAAATTCGATAGGACGGGACAGCTATAGTGTACAATATTATGTTATTGAATTTCCCACTGCGCTCAAAAACAAAACAACGCGGACGGTTTCGGCGCAATAATTCGACTGTGTGTGTGTGTTTTTTTACTCAGTCAATTAAACGTCGTTAGAAAGTTGCCGCGCCGTATCACATTATACGCGTGTCCGGCTGACGTTTTACGTTTATTATCGTAGGTATGTATGTGTGTTGAAGCTGGTTGGGTGACTTAAAAAACGGGACGTGGCTATCGTCTGACCCACATACGTTTGTCATTAAAAAATAAATTTTAAAATAATACGCGTTCGCGCAGCGATTGTTTTTTTTCGCGCGAACCGAAAACGTAACGCGTAGACAGGATATCCGAAACGCAATATTATAAAAAATCCAAACGAATTCGCCCTTTTTGTGCGATTCGATGTTTTATTTTTGATTTTACGATACTTGACATATTTAAGTATAATATAATACTGTACTCTGCAGTGGCGTGCCGAGAAATTTACAAAGGGAGCTGCAGGGGATGTATAAATGTGGCAAAAATAATAACTCATTTGAATGTACTTTCCTGACATTATATCAAAATTATTATCGGTATAGTAAGTTAAGTTCAAAATTTGAACTCGTGTAGTTATAAAAGTTCAAAATTTCAACTCAGTAACTGTACAAGTAGGAAGATTCAATACTGCAAAACGCTCTAAAATAATGTTTTCATTGTGCAGGTCCTTCCCAAAAATAACTTTTTGTCGTTCATTTTTTTTTGGCTTTTATGCCTCTCCCATCCTAAATGTTTGACTCGAGTTGTGTCGATAGCCTTCAGACGTATTTTTAAGGAGTATCAAGAGCTAGAACGCCGCAAAGAGGGAATATTTAAAAAAGAACCAGAAATTCGGAATGCTGTATGTTATACGTATGCGGCGTTGAACATATTGCTGCGAGTAACCGATAGATATACGCCAACGTGTGAATACTAAACAATTTATGAATATTTATAGTGTATACCGTCAATAAATTGGCAACAGCGTTGAAATCTCGTGTTTCCAAATTATAATCGGCCAACAATTCGAGTAGGTATATACTCGCAGGTTAGGACAAAAATAAATTACGTAACCAATTTGAAATGTGTTAATTATTGTACTTAAAATACAAAATATCGAACGTGTATAGTGATTAGAGAATTTAAAATTTTACGAAAATACATCGGTACGACTATTTAGAAAACATACGTAATTTATAGATACTAATGAAAAATAAATTTCTATACACATTTCGAAATTAAATGTTTAAAAACAATTTTGAATTTGAAATTTTATAAGAATGATTTTTAATTTTAACAAGGTATACCTATATTGATTTGTAATTTTTTTTCGATACTCATAGCGTTACGCATTTCATCCGTACATTGGTTGAGAGACTTTAACGACCATTGCGAAGTACGTTGCGAAGTGTTCACATTCAGAAAAAAAACGAGAGAGATGAATAGTGGACAAAAAAAAAAAAAAAAATCAGTGTGCACTTTATTCTGTGTAAATTTTTTTTTTTATACTTTCGTATGCAGCTGCGTTAAGCACAGAATTTCGAAGTTCGATTTCAACTGGATTATATTATTATACTGTTCGCCTTGACGTTCGATCGTTCATTTTTTCTAGCTAAGATGCCATTTTTTACTTTTCTAATTCGTTTTTTGAGATTACCTACACTATAGATATACGTTCGATATTATACGTCAGAAGTATAATACAATGCCTGTGCACGCGTAGACGGAAACCAGACCACGATTTAAGTCAACATAACGTCCCTTGTGTACAACACAATGCAGGTATAGCCGCGCGATTCACAGCCTTGAGAAACGTTCTTACAACGTCCTTGTACACATACTTCTGTAATGGACAGAGCGGCAGCAAAGACCAGATGATAGTATGCCTGCAGTATGGTATACTTCACGGTGTTAAACACATACATACATACAACCACCGCAAAGAATCAAGTTCAAAGAGCGTTTCTGAATAGAAATACCGATATAGGAATTCCGAAGAAAAAAAACGTTACGTCCTACAAGTCAGTGTATGTATATTTTCCTACGTACGTCACAAATAGTATATAGTTGATCCCATTATTGTATTATTATAATATGTTTTAAACGTTAGAAAAAAAAAATCGTGCTGCATGTACATCACGCGGAATGACTTGAAATTTGCCTTTCTTGTTTATTTTAATCCGGAGCATCGATTTTCGAGTGAGCCGTGGTCCATTGCGTTGTTCAAGTATTATTATTTACGTTGGTCTTGGGAAAAATGTCCACACGTATTTCCATGTACTATAACTAGTATTAAGTATAGTAGGAATACACTCACTCTATATCATAATCAGAACTTCCAACCTAGCCCGTCGTGTAGCCTGCTCGTATTCTAGAAAATTTTAAATAATTTTAGTACTCGCCCTACATACATACGTCGCTGTACTGCTGTCACATTTATAATTAGAACGAAACGTTTTTTTTTTTTCATAAAACATTTTTAGTTCCAGCGTCAAAATAGATTATTGAATTTATTGATACACCTATACACAGGCGCAGTCAAAACGTTTTTGGAGAAATCATTTCAATTATGTATAACGTTTTAAGTGTGTAGAAACGAAACTGGTTTGTGTACAACAAGATCAAAATGGAAATTTATCAGTTGCCTACGCAAAAAAAAAAAAAACGTTTATTCGAAAACACACTTAAAATGTTAAAACAATTTATATTCTGCATACAGGTACCGTTCGGTATCCGAGAAACGATACGTCGTTGTATTTGATTCCACGCTATCGATAAACTGAATGTGTATACTCGGTTTTTTACGTGTTTGCATTTTTAAGCAGCTGCTTACACGAAATTCGGCGATGAATCGATTACGGAACGTCTATTTATAGTATGCGTTATTCACGAAATAACCGAATAAAACCAATTAAAACGAAATAACTGTACGTATTTATTTGTACGGTCGATTCGGAATTAAGTCCTTCGGATTCCTGATAATATAAGTTACGTGCTGGACTAATTTACTCAAATTCTAACGGTTTGTCGTCATTCGCGTCTTGAAAAATTCTTGTTTAGTATTCAAATCTTGTTAACATTTTTTTTTTTTTTTAGTAGTTCAACTTACGACTCTCATAAATCGTTACGATTGGTATAACGGTCAAGCATGCGCGTGATCTGTGTAGACGATTAGTAGAAAATAGGTGACGATTTGCTTATCCAGTTTAGGAAAATTTTAATAGAGAATAAACGAGTGGATTTTTAAATCGTACAAATAAACAAATAATTGTGATGACCCAAAAATGTGTGAAGCGACCCGCTGCAATCCTATCATAATGGACGCATAGGTAATAGTAATTTCGGGGACTTAAACTTTACAGAAATCGACAAAAAAAATATGGTCTCAAGGTACTATACAGTTGACAATTTTCTTTTAACAACATTAAAATACAATATTGCGAGACACAAACGTGCGCTGGTTTTTGTATTTATTGGCCGTGTCGGACAAGTTCAAGTAGACGCGCACTTTGCGAGAAAAGCGATTTTTAATTGTACAGTGAAAACGCCATTGTTTAGCTAAATATACACGGCATAGCCGTTATAAGCGTGATATTTACACGGGTTATTTAGTCTGAACTGCGTACAACAACTGAAAAAACCATTACATTTTTAAATGTATCTATAATGTACACAAAATTACGAAACCGTGGTAGTGTGCCCATACGTATAATTGTAGAGTGAACATAATAATATATTGATATATACATGAAGTTTATTTACAAAACAACAAGAAACAACTCACCAGTAATTGTTTGTATCGATTTGGAAACAAACACTACTAGGTCTTTTAACGTTTCTCGAAGCTGATTATTATATCTGCAGTGCACGAAAAACTTTTTATCATCTATATGACGTAGAAAAACGTTGAATATTTTCGGAAATTGGTTTATAGACATTTTCGCATCGTTACTGTACGATTTCTCCGACAGTTGTTTAAATGTATTGAAATTTTCACACACAATCGGAACGGTTGAAGTTTAAAAACATCGTTCAAACTAATCGAAACACATTATTCGCATGGATAAAATTTAAAATGTCAAAAAAAATTTGATCCAAATGTAAAACACATAACGATTTACCACTTGTTGGGTATTCGAATCGCCGAGCTCGCTCCGAATCGTAATTTTCGTGTAAGCAATCATCGTTCGCTTACAAATATTTAATTTAAGCGCATAAAACCCACCCAAATCTGTGACCAGCTACTATCCAAAGCGATGTTACTGTATACGACTGTTCCGAAATGCTACCAACCGGCCGATCGGTTGTCGCTATGATTTTTCAAATAATTACGATAATTTCCAAAACGAATATGATTGCAGTACACATTAAACCAGTTCTTCTTCCGGATTTTCGGGGTCCGTTTCAAGTTTGTTGTCAACGATTCCGATGAACCGCTGCAGCGTTTTTTTTTTTTTTCCTATACGGATCCAATCTTTCCGGATTATAAAAAGCGGAAAAGCGAATATTTCAATCCAAAAAAACCTATAATAGGCGTGTACCTGTGAGTTGACCGCGCGTAATTTTCCCAAACGAATTTCGTTCGACCGCATATAATACGCTCGTTACCGTTACCGTTTTTTTGATTGTGTACGTATATATATATATATATATTACATTATCAATCTACACCACAACCGGAGGTTGATTTACAAAGAAAAAAAGAATTATAATACGTCCGCGAGCTCTTTCGTCTGCGTGGATGATTTAAAAGTAATACCACTCCAGCCCGATTGCCCAACATTGAATTTCGCACTGGATTCGTGTAATACCGAAATAGATTTTTAGATACATTCGATTACAACACTCGTGTGTGATAATGAAAAATAATGCCGGTGCAGGCGATTGCGTTGTCCGAAAGATTCTGGTTCTGGTATTAATGCAAAAGAGCATCAAAGGGCCGTAGCCAAGGGTTTTAGCGTTCAACCCGCAAAAAACGTTTTTTTTTCTTGTAGTTATTTCGGTTTTTTTTTTTTATGTTTTCTAATTTTTCGTGAAAAAACATTTAACTATATCGAACACGTTTTCTATTGGCCTAACAACTGTAAAAACTTCTCCCTTCTACTCGCACAACGCGATGTGCAGATGTTAAATATAGTGTCAAAAGCCAAAGTACGGTCTTTTGAAAACATAATATTTCAGACCGTCTGTTTAGAGAAGTACGAGAATCGGTCGAAAGACAATTATTAGAAAACGTGTCCGATTCGTTTATGATTGGACATCTATTTTAAAAACCGACCGGGAGAACACATTGTGATAAAAAAAAAAATTCGATAGTCTTAGTCGGTATTTCAATTGTGTTATATTTTTTCATAACACCAAGACAGTTATCGATGTACGAATGTGTCGGAATCGGCGTACACTGCAATATAGGGATGACACACAAATATTTCCGCACGTCGAAAGTACGAATGTTTACACCCGATCGATCGGTTATATTATTAGTACTGTACAGTACTCACCGGAAGAAGAGTTATTGCAGTCGGCGTACGCGTTGTCCGGCTCGTACTGTTCCGGGCTGGGCGCGTGGTCGGACCCTATGCCGCTCGATCCGCCGCTCGATCCCTGCTGCGTTTTCGCGCCGGATCTGCGGATCTCTTGCTGCTGCTGCTTGGCACCGCCGTTGACGCCGACGATGTTTGCGCTCATGCACCGTCTGAAATCGATGCCGTTCAGGTTACCGCGGTGCCGGTGCACGGTGTCGTAGTCCCTGGGCGGCAACAGGATCGGCGCCCCGGACTTGCAGCCGCCGGTGCCCAGTTTCTTTTTCAGCTCGGCCGCCAGCGAGTCGTACAGTGCCGTCATGCGCGGGTCGCCGGGCGCGGACTCGGTCGGCGGTAGCGGCGGCGGCGGCGGCGGCGGCGACGAGTCCATTTTCCTGGACGGTTCCCGCGGAGTCCTGCCACCGGGGCTCTTGCCGGGTCTGCCGCAGGCCGTCACCGCCGGCGCCGTCTCGGCCGCGACGCACGCCTGCTCCAGCCTCAGCTCGATCTCGTCGAGTTTCTTCCGGTTTTCCGGCCGGTCCACGAGCGTGCGCAGCTGACCGGACAGCAGCGCGGCCGTCTCCACCGAGTCGCAGCGGTACACGTGAACGTGCACCGGCCACCGCGTCACCGGGTTGTACAGCAGCAGGATGACGGCCACCAGGTCCCCGTCCCGGTGCACGCACGTCACCGCGTGGTCCGGGATCAGGTGCTTGACCAGCTGGTCGCCTTTCGAGCTCTTGCAGCCGCCGGCCGGCAGCGGCCCGGACAGCGCGGCGGACACGTTGTGCACGATCTTGAGCCCGCGGTGGCTCACCTGCAGCGTGAACTTGTGCGGCGCCACCTTTTTCTCGCGTTCCGCCAGCGCCGAGACGGCCGGCAGTATGCCGTCCACGTCGCGCACGTTCTTGCACTCGTGCGCGCCCAGGAACCACACGTAGTACGAGCTCTTCTTCACGTCCTTTTTCATCTTCGCGCGCGCGCGTTCCTCGGTATACCCAAACAATTATTCCCCGCCGGGCCCGCGCTATAACATAATATTGTTAAGGTGCTACATTAAAAAAAAAAAAAAAATGACGAAATTGAAAAAACACGACCCGTATCGACGGCACCGATCGTATGACAGAAAAAGGAAAAAAAAGAAAGAAAAAAACGGAGCGATACGCGACGAGCTGACGATCGAAGAACGACTGGACAAGTGGTCGAAGTTCCAGCCGGCGTGAGCGACGCGGCTCGAGTTCGTGCGCCGCGAACGGTGGAGGTGGTACGCCGGTTGATGATGATAATATTATACCGCGGTTGGTATTTATTATTATTATTATTTTGTTTTTTTTTGAAAGGAACCAGACGGTGCTGCGCTAGCGAAAACGAGATGATGTCCTCGATGCATACATTATAATACCCGTCGTGGCGCGATGTGTTCGTTCGGCACATCTCGTAATCCATAGAGCTTTTACGCGTTTTCCGTTGAAAAAAAAAGTAACAATAATAATAATAAAAGAGAAACGAAAAACTATTTGGCGCGGAATGGTCGTGTAGGTCGCCTACGGTGTGTGTGTGGCACGGAATCGCGTAAAAGTCGAAAGTAAAAATCGTGTTAAAAAACGACGAGATAATGAAACGTTATGGCTTTGTGGGGAAAAAAAAAAGGAGAAGATGCGCGGTATGAAGTCACTGTAATATAATACGCTGTGCGGACAAAATACGTGCAGGATTCTAAAAAGGGCTGTACGCATCCGTCACAGTATTCGTAAATCGAACGCGTGTACAGCCGTTATATCGACTACCCGTTTAAAAAGCTCAAAAATCGGTTACCTTTCGTCCTGCCCTACAACTGGCAGTTCGACATCATATTTTTTCTGTACGCGCGTTCTGCGTAAAGAACGCTCTATTGTAATGATTCGTAAAGTCGTATATCGGTTGGTTTCAAATTTTCTGAATTTGGATAATACGTCTGTTACGAGACGAGGAGAAAAACATTATAGAGACGTTTGAGATGTGGGGCGCTGGAAACGCATATGCGAGGGATAAGCTGGGTGTGGAGACAAAGAAACATTAAAGATATACCTACTTACTGCAGATGATAGTCGATGAGATACGTTTATAACTCGTATAGTGACGTACAGACAAGTGAGAAGAATTTTTATTCGTAATAAAAATAATTGAAAGTTATGACAACGCGATGCACTCCCATCCGGATATTGTGGCCTACATGCCTTTAAGATATTTTGCATAACGCATGATTTGACCGTCTTTTTCCCCTACTGCAAAGAATCACTGTTGTCAAATGTTTTGGAATATTTTAGAATATCGTTATAATCGACGTCGTCTTATCATAAATTACACATAATATTGTATAGATTGTTTAACGCTTGCCGTGATGTACATGCGCGAACTATAAAAAATAGATTCAAGAGAAATTGCGATGCCGGTTCGGCGGTAGTCTTTTCGCTTTTTTAAATTGTTGTATTCGATTTTCTGCACGGCGTCTGTCTATACGCGTGGCACTTTTTTTTATTGTTTCTTAGAAAAAGAGAACACAGTATAAATCAACGCGCAGTAGGTATCAATCATTTCGTATACGATTAAATAACAACACTAATTACTGATTTAGTACAAGTACTTACTGTTGCTGCAGAAGAAAAGAGAAAAGCGTTTTTTTTTAACATTCTGATGCTCCGTGCGTTGTCGGTTTGATAAAAAAAAAAACTATTTATCGCCTGTATACGCTTACTCTGAACGAGTTTATAAAATTTTTTATTTTTACTGTCATCGGTTACAGTCCGTTGTAAAATAGTTGTCTTCTTTCGAGTTCTTTAAGTCGAGAAAGGGTTATTAAATGTACGTGTGTCTATTTACCACACCACGCTCGAGCGCGTGAAGTACAGTATGTATTTATTTCATGCAAATTGAACGTAGTTTTTCAACCGTTTGACATTTATAACAGACGCCTCCTAATCCGTTTTTCACTGTTATATTATAATACGAATATAATAAACTCACGTAATTTCGTAAACTGCACGTTCCGTTATACGCGGAAAGTGTCATCAGTTCGCAGTTGTAATAGTGTATCTAATATTAATTATGTTTTTTACAGAGCACGTTTTTTTTTTTAATGAATCGCCGGAGTCAAAACGTACACGTACGCGCGTAATTATTCGTGTTATTAAAAAAAATCTCCGTAAAATATTGCGTAACAACGATGTCGCGAATTCCCGTTCTAAAAGTTTTTCGACGTTTCGAAACAATTAGGTTTATGTCGTCTATTATAACGTCGTTTTTTATACTTATATTGCAGAAAAAAAAAATAAAAATTATCTTAAACACAATGTGTTAAATTACAGTAACAGCGAATGATTGCTATCTGAACGAACGTTATGTTGTCATTAGAAGAGAGAAAAGAATTTGAGAGAACAACAGCGTATATAATAGATACTGTACTGAGTAAAACAATATTCTCCACGCCTTTGTGCGTGTAAAACTGTTCGTCTATACTTCGTTCTATTTGATTATTGAGAATGTTACGAAAACAAAAGTTTTACTCCGTTTGTTTTTACTCTTCTCGAATACTGCGCGATTATTGTTTTCGAATAATACGAACAATAATAATTTACAAATAAATGTCTTAGATTTTAATAAGTACACGCCTAACATTAATGTACCGACATCGGTTGCAGTTAATTTTGTTTAGTTTCACGATTTTTGATATAAGTATTCAACGTAATGTAGACTTTTGGGTTTCTAGTCAGAGCGATGTGATTTTTGACGAATGGTCACATAAATAAAACGAGTAAATGTTTTACATACTGATATGGAGAAGAGATAGGTCGCGTGGTATTTCGTTTTCTACGATTTAGAATGTTTAAAATAAATTAATTTTTTTTTTCTCTCGTGTCTTCGTGTTCTACTATTGTTAGAAAATGAAAAATGTTGGCCCCTTTTAATGATTATATAGGTACACGCGCGGCATATCATGATGTATTTTGGTTATCTGATGAAACGTACAAAAAACTTTTCTCTTATTTATTTATTTTTTCCATTTGCAGGGCACTGCTGCAATCTCTGCTCGCTCTACACTGCAATATTAATAGTACGTGAACAAACTAGTCATGTTTCAAAACGAATTTCACGATCGTAAGCAAGAATCTTGAGTTGTACAATAACGTACTTGCACGCATAACATAATTAAATGAAATTAAAAAGTCACTTGTACGTATGCCACTTGTTTTTAATCGTTTAAAAACACGTCACGCGTACATATTGCGAGCCGAACCGTTCACGACGCGTTTGAAAACCCGTCCGAATTCGGTTTGGTTCGCGTTACGTTAGAGTTTTAGAGCTTTAAAAAGTTCTAGTCAAATAATCTAAAAATAGTGAGCGGTTCGCTAATAATCCGTCTCTCACATTTGAGCAATGCAAAATACAGAAACCATACAGACAATAGTTGAATAAAATTGATTTTTAATTACATATCGATGTTATTATAATAAGAATTTTCTGTTTAAAAATTGATTTCGATTCTATTTTGTTCCTAAGAATAGGCCGCCGCGCACGAACACCGAAATATACTTGCTTGTTCCTACAGAGTTCTCTTACGTTAAACACTTCCGGTTCCCGTTTATAACTTAAAACAAACCGAACTACTAAAAAAAAAAAAAAAACACTTAAATTATCAAATCAACTTTAACAAATTTTGTCAATCAATAACAAGTTCTTGCTTTCTAAAATAAATGACGACATTTACGTTCATTTGCGTTGGTTTCTGTATTACGCTCGCGTCGTTTCCGACTCTATTATCAACACGACGATGTGGACGAGTCGCCCACCGGAAAAATGAGTGCAGTCACCCAACTGGTTCACTCGATTTCCCGGGTAAAATTATCATTGTTTTCTGAATAATAAAAGTAGTTGAGTTGACAACAGTTAACGTCACACCGAGTTAATGTTTACAATATTAAATACAACTGAAACATTAATTAATCGGTTGTTCTCAAAATCGAAAATGTTAAACGAGCTGTTGTTATTTTTGACGCGAACGTTCGCAAAAAACGAACAATATGACTTTCTGTTGCGTGACGCGAGCTTGCCTGTTTGGATTTCGGATAAAAATATTATATTGTTTTATGTACTGTATTGGCACTAATTATAATTGTTATATTATACTATAATTGATTATGTAATTACTGCTGGTATTACGACTGCCTACGTGATCGTTTTACTTTTTGGCAGAATCGAGATAGTCTATAATTATGTAAAATTCGTCTGCAGTAAATATAAAAATGATTTTTTTTTTATTATTGCTATCGAAAAGCGCATAAGTGTCTCGTATAATAAGTTTTATTGTTTTGGAACTACGCATATTATTTTTCTCGCTTAGTTGGAAGTGATTAAAATAATGTTATTTTTACTAAAAAAAAAAAAAGAAAAAAAAACCGTTAAATACCTTTATGCTTTTATGCAACATAAGATGTTTAAAACATCAAATTGAATTAAAATATAAGTACTTATAACATTCAATCAATATATTTTACCATTAAATTAAATTTTCTTACAGAACCGAAAAATATTAAAAACCAATCAGAAATCGAATGTCCAATTTTCAGAAAATGGCCGTAGTAACGTTTAGAAAATTCTGAAACTCGTACCTACGTTCATTTAATGAATATTAATGTAAAAACGACGCACGAGGACGTATTATATAATTTGAACAATTATTTTAAGAGTCATGTTGTACAATATTAGGACCGGTTTTTCAATAGTTTGTAATTTGTCAACGAAATTACCATTACCATTGTTCAAAAATAACACCAAATTAGATCCAAATTTTTTTCTAAACGTACATCACAGATTTGACGAATTTTTCCCAAATTTTCAGGTAAAAATAAAAGTTAACAAAACTATAACATATTTTAGTCACTGTTCTTTATTGTGATAAATATATGTTGCAGCCAATCTTGTATTACATTCTCCTATGGAAAATTGTAGTTTTATTAAACTAAAACGCAAACAAACATTTATTTTTAAATATAAATTTTTAAAAATTTCAACTTTAACTCAAAATTTTTTGAAATATTTCAAAATTTGTAACCGCATACTCGTAATATATTACTTTTTTTTAATCGTTGTTGGAAAATTTCAAGTTTTTTCAATCGTTATTTTGTACATATTATTTACAATCGTTTAAGAGGGAACGCTTTAAAAATCGCGTCAGAGATAAGGTCTCACTTCAATTTAACCACTGAGGGATCTTCTTATTATTTTTAGGGAAACGTATATAACTGTACAACATCATTGTTTTTTTTTCCCCCAATTAATTGTAGAGGAAAGCACCGCCGTATCGAAATCACAATTCTTCGTCGACCGATCGAAAATGAAAAAACAAAAACATAACAATTATATGTACTGTTATAAGGACGTATGACTGCGGCGATTTTCACGTGTATCGATGAAACGGATTGACGGCGGGCGGACGATTTCTCGCTCAACGACGACGCGCGTTCAGAGGAATGGTTTTGCGCGGCGAGAGTTTATTACTGCACGTTTTACACTTTTACACGGTTTTTTGCTCTCGTCTAGCACTCGGCTGTGTAATAATAATAATAATGCATCGTGGGGGCATTTATAATACTTGTGTATATTATACATTTATATTATATCCACTGTAGCAAAAAAAAGTAATTGCCTTCGATTCGCCGTCTGGGTTGTGTATAATATATACTACAGGATGTATTTTTTTTTTGCAAGCGATTTTCCATGTTTCTTACCATTTTTTTTTTTTCGTCTCCAACACACAAATTATAAAACGATAGAAGATGCATTTTCGTAAGCACGTTATTTAATTTTTTTTTTTTTTTTGCTAACCGTGACTGGTAAAATCCAAAACGGTCCTTAAACGCGTGATTCCTATAACAATTACAGACATGTACAAACTATATTGTAGTCGCTTCATTGATGGGTGTACATTACGTGCTCTAAAAACAAAGGACGTTTCGAAAGTGACGTCGTAAATGACACGGAGACTCTCGAAAAGAATCGTTTGCCCGATGTGCTGTAACCGAGTGTTTGCAGGATGCATTTCGATACGACTTCGTGGACGTAATAAGCTTGCGGGAGCATCTATGTGTTTAAAGATGGACAAAGAACACGGTACGGTTATAAGCTTCTCGCGTTTATAGTCTCATCGGAAGTCTCGTTTGCTGCGGACGGTTAAAAAAATAAGTCCATCAAGATATATACGTACTTTTAATAACCTTCTTTAATATTTTTTTTAAAAAAAAAGCGTGGAAACCTATAAAAGTCGTCGTCTTGATACAAAAAAAAACTCTAAAAGTTTTATTTTTCCATACTGTAAAACGTTTATAGTTGTTTGAAATTATACGTGTCGGAGAGTTAATATTGTACGAAACACAACAGAGAGATCAAAAGTGAAAAAATTAAAATCACCCTGTTAATCGTGTAAATAGTATTTAGACTCGCGTCAATCGTCGTCATTTTGTACACGTCCTGCAGCCGTCAACTTATTTCTGGACCTTCGACAGAAATGTGTTACTGTTTCCACACGTACAATACACGTGAACATTATAGATACGATATATATATATAGGTAAGCAAGAATGCTCGCAATTTTATATTTTTTTTATGCCTGCTGCTGCAACTTATCGGTGCATTAAGTATTACACAACAACGTAACCTGCTGCAACAGGGGCGTATACTCCATCAAAAATGATCAACAAATTGCAGACTGTAAATTGCAACTCATGCTCCAGATTTTGGGCGATTTTGGGCCCTGCGCAATCGATTAGCTGCACCTATAATAGGATAGGTATGTACATAGCTGTTGCAGCCTGTATACCTACCGTTATTTTTGGCGAGAAAACGATTTGAGGTTATTGAAAATCGTTTTTTGGGTACGTTAAATCGGTACACATATTATTACGCGGATTTTAGTCATGGAACGCGATTAAAACAATATTCTGTGTGTTACTATTACTGTTGTTACACTGTAATATTTGAATCTTGGGGATAAAAGCAAATGAAAAACCAAAAAATATAATTAACACACAAAGTATATTAAAATGTGAATAGTAATATGTATTCTAAAGAATTTTTTTTTACAATACAGTCGAATCAAACTGAAAATATATATCGAACGTAATGTAAAACAAAACGTATGTACTTACCTATTATATAATAAAGTGCCTATATAATAATAACTTCCCGCTCGATCGAATGGTGATTATTTGACGTGTATGGGCTACTTCTACATTTTTCAAATCAAAATTTGACCTTTGTTTTGTTATAGTGTAAATTCAAAGCGATTTAAATGATGGAATAATTTAATTTATAACACTTTTCCTTTGCACTTAAGAGACGACCAATTCAGAACAGCGCCACGTATCATATTCACAACGATACAAAAACGTTATAAACATATTTTTTAATAATTTTGTTTTTTATAAATGTCGAACGCGTTTTATAATGTTAATTTTTTTTTTGTTTTCGGTTCCATAGGGTGGTGTGCGCACGCGCGCAAAAGCGATCGGCGTCGCCTCTCGAGAGTCTGAAGAAGTGCCGAGGAGAAACGTCTTTTCTTGCAGTTGAAATTTAATTTAAATAGACTTTCACCGCGAAAATTTCTTGGGCACCGCGCAACAGGAAATTAAAAATCGATGTCCAGACGTTTGATACACGCGGTACCGCGAAGTGTGTACGCCTCTGGGCTCAGCTGATCGCTATTTTCGGTCACAGTAACGGATCTGCGGGTCGCGTTAAAACATTTCAATCAACGGGTTGCGCACGAGAACGATCTAGGGGTTTTTGTCGTATTTGTTGATGATTAATATCGCTGTTACATTGCCGAAATTATTATAATTGTTTCGTCGTCGAGGCGCCACACGCGTATGTTATTCGCGTTCTACCTCGAAAATATCGAGTGCATTTAATAATGCAGGTGCTTATTATTATTGTTGTCGCTCTGAAACGATACGGTTTAACCTACATTCGGCGCCGTGCCGAGGTTGGCCGACGAATTAACGTACATCATAATAATGCGTACGAAACGACCTTGATTGTTTGACTCCGTGACGGATTCTGTGGGTATTCAATAATGCCGATGACGAGTAACGGCCGTACATAGTTTGTACATAACAGTATTATACTGTACCTATTATTTAGACTCGGCGTAGTACGTATAATATGATACCGCACATGAGAAATATTTGCGCCCGGCGACAAGTCCTTCTAGGACAACGAAACGCGTACGTCATATTGTCATGTCACGACAGCTCGTACGAAAAAAAAACGAAAAAAAAACAATGTCACGGAAATATTCCGATCGGGCGTTGTCATCCCGTGGCAGGAGCGAAAGATCAGGATCTACGATACCGCACACACGTCACTGCATATCCGATTTCGCCGATCGAAACAATGTACTGGCGGCGGTATACGTGAGACGATTGACTAAATCGCCGTGACGAGCTAAACATTGTGTAAATGCTAAATCGTTTTGAAATTTTAGGTTTTTTTTTTTTTAATCATTTCGCGATCAAATTAATTTTCGTTTCAATATTCCGTTCAAATCAAACTAACAACTCGCCTGCAATAGCTACGGTAAATTTGGTCTCGGATATACATGCACATACATATACTAGTATATTGTAGTTTAAACCGACAATTGATTGGAGGATGCATTTTTTTTTTTTTTAAGACACCAGTATTTTTTTCTTCTCTTATTTTTGACGCACCAACGCAGTTAGTCAGTATTTCACCATTCTGGATGGATACACGACACCGTTTTCGCACGATTTAACGCCACCGCGTACAAACAATAATAATACGCGTTTCAACGGATCATGACGACCATACATATATATGTTTTATTCTAATATTATTACGGGCCGATGCATCAGTGTTTGTACGCACAAAAAGCGGTAAACGTGTTTTGATCGTTTTTACACCGAATTCCGAGGCGAGTGAGGAGCGGGCGAGACTGAGAACATAATATACGTTATAAGAAATATTATAATACCGAGCTTGAAACGTACATACATGAGCACCCGAGGCTATTGGGTTACCTAAACGACGGTTAGAGAAAATATCTCGTCAACATCGCATTAAGCACTCGGAAGATACGCCTTTAGGTGTTTATAATACCCGCACGATCTCGTATAATATAACGTACTACAAGCACTACCTACTTATATTATTATAGGCCATAATTATTGTTTTCCTTGGTAATATTTAAGTACGTTCTGATACAGGTTCACACGTTGATAACCATGTAATAGGTATACTTACAATATTGAACTATACCCGTCCGTAAAATCAATCAAACATAACAGCAATAATATTGTGTGTCCGATCGTGCGAAACTGCACTGACCCCAGAAAACTTTGTCAAAAGTCATACGTTCAGTATTATAATATAGGTAATACTATTGATTACTAAAATATATAATATACAATCAATGGTAACACGGACGACTGCAGTGAAAAATAAGTAGGTACAAAAATGATTATATCTATTTTAAATTGTGTGCAGCGAATCGAGGATATTTTTATTTTGTAAGTACTTTCGGAATACTCGAACTACCTAATTAAATGTCTCAGTATAGACTATTTTAATCTTCTAAATAAGCTGCAGGTATCCATTTTACTTTAGGCACCTATTTACGTACAAAAATTCTAAATTAAAATACATATCGCTAATATTTTGATCCGACCTAATTCGCAGTACGTAGGTTTAGTAACAACTATAGTATATACACTATGATATGATGGTTAAAGATTCCAGGCTCGCGCAAATACCCGGACGAAAAAGTAACCCACAGACCACTGCACATAATGTATTATCAGTAGTAGTGACACATTTTTTATTTTTATATTTTTAAATACCAAGAAAATCAATTGAAAGTGTACGTATACAATGCAGTGTATGGCTGACATTACAATCGACCCGGTAAAAGCGAAAATCGTCAGTTGGCCTTACACGTATAAATTAAATTAATCATAATGCCCTGCGGATAGTATCCGAACATGTTGTTTTTTAAATGTCACAAGTGTTATTATATTTTGAGGTCACACAATCGTAAACGATAATCTTCTTTTAAAATAATAGTAACTGATAAATGATCTCAAAGCGAATGAGATTACTGTACTCGTAAAACAAACATTCAGGAAAGTAGAAATTGTAGAACAAAAATAATATTTTAGCCTATATATATAAAACGTGAATCGTGGGCATATATACGGCATATAAATACGTAATAGTCGAACCGTTCGAAAACCATAAAAAATACTCAAAGTAGTCTCAATCATAGATGTACAATATAATAATATTATTATTACATAAAACTGTAGTCCCGATATTATTATCTAGGTTGTAGAAGTTATAATACCAAATGCGAAGTAGTAAAGTCATCTTTAAAATTAAAATTATCGTACATTTAGTGCCGATGAGAGCTGGATATACACTTATCTCTGGGCGATGTGAATTGTTTCGTCAGAAAAATAGTGTTTTAAAAGAAATAAATTTGTGTATTTCTTATAATACCTACATATTA
This sequence comes from Hormaphis cornu, assembly GCA_017140985.1. Classification (NCBI taxonomy): domain Eukaryota; kingdom Metazoa; phylum Arthropoda; class Insecta; order Hemiptera; family Hormaphididae; genus Hormaphis; species Hormaphis cornu. Next base: position 658,471 of record JABAOA010004355.1, on the reverse strand, counting down.
TATAATTTCTATAGGGTTTACGACTATACTAAATAACGCCGTAAGGAACATAATATTATTTTTTTTCTACATTTTAACATTTAAAAAACAATATTACAATAACAACGATAGGAACCAAAAATATTATATTTTTTTTATAGTCAGTCACCTCTTGTTGTATCTACCTACGCCTCTGCAGTTCACCAACAACGAAATCGTTGAAAAATATGATGCGTACCTGTATAAACATTAAAAAATGATTCTCGGAAAACATAATCTTTACCAACGCGTTAAGCCTACCTAATAAGGTGTACCGTACAGAATGTTTCGATTAAATTGTGTTTTGAAAAATGTGTACAACAACAATATTACGAACTACACAGAAAAAGGAGGAGGACAGAATGATAAAGACGAATACATTGGTACCTATACCTACTATCATTATAAATAATTCTCGACGGCTTGTTGTATAGTCGTATACACAAATAGTATTATATACATACACAACACGTGTACATGGATCGTTAATTTCGCCGCTGATTAATCGATTTGTCTGTGTTTTAGTGTCAAAAACTTTATAAAAACTAAAACTTACGATTATTATTATCGACGCGAACGTAGGTACCAGTTACTTACACCAGATATACCAGGTATTATACGGGCACGTACCGCATCAATTAGAAAAGCTGATTATCTATTTTTTTTCTATTCTGCAATAACAAACGTTTGAAAAAAACGATTATCGGTTAAAAAAAAAAAAACGTAGGTAGGCATTTCAAGCGCGATTTCCCTTTGCGTGATTACAGTATTATAATAGTACAGTTTGCACACACACACACACACACACACACACACGAAACGTTATTGTAATCAAGCCTATTATTAAAGTGTTTGTTATGGATTTATAACAACGATGTATGTTATATGCTCACAAATTGTATATGTATGCAAACTGTGAGCAGGGAACCCGATGAAAAAATTTCGTGATTAAAACCTTAGGCGTACATATACCATACATATATAAGGAAACACATATTATACGCAGTGCAACTTTCTCCACTACACACAAAACATAATAATAATAATAATGGTTAATAAACCTTTGGGCGTATTTTTATTAATGAGTACACGCATATGTATGAGTAAGTGATAGGTCGTATAATATAGATGTTATAAATACCGTTTGCGCGAAAATAACAGCAAATGTGCAGTCTGTATATAGGTACTACTCGTAGTGTGTCTGTGTACTGTATAGGTGTACATACAGTATTTATATTAGTACCAGTGCTTGAAAGGAACGGGTTTCTTTGATTCTGTTCACTCTTTAGGAACGAACCAGGAATTGGATATCTAAAGGAACGCACCTAATGGAATTTCGCTCATTTTTAGGAGGAACGATTTTTCGTTCTTTTTTTATGTTTACTCATTTAAATGAGTAAATAATTTTTAGTTGTACATTTTTCAATTTCTGTCCAAAATTGTATTTGGTCGTCGCTTGTTACTGTACTTACAGTAGCAGAGACAGCGGCACCGCGGATTATAAGATCTACTTGTTACTACAATTAATAATAGTGCTTATGCATATTTTTGTAATTTGTGGCATAAAAAAAAAAAATAAATAATAAAACTAATAAATCCTTTCGATTTATTAGTTAAATATTTTTAGACAGAAAAATTCAAACAAACATTACAAACTTCAGTAAATATTTTTCATACACTTGTATGAAACTCATCCCAACAAGTCTGTCCCCAGTGTTGTGGACGTCATATGTTTGGAACATTATAGATTCTTTAGGATAGGTACGCGTGCTCATTGAGTCTGGAATATTTTAAAATTTATCACGAGCGAAAATTTACGGTTTATTTTCTGAGGAACGTAAAATATACTTTAGTTTGTAACGAGCCTGGAATTAGTTTATTAGTTTAACAAGATGAACGTAAACTAGAACTAATTACTTTTTAAAAAGGAACTTTCTAAGTGCTGGTATCTACATACGTATCACTCGCTATATATTATACTCTACAAGTTTGTGGGACACGGACACTTGCATTTGATTTTCATTACGAAATTATGTGTGGCTGAGAAAAAACTCTGCATTCTTTGCCAAACACGTCTATATTTTAAACGTATTTTGATAATTAATGGAAAACATATACTTATATAGTATACAAGTAAACGCGTTTCGCGTCGTAAATTATATTATTTTAGTGTTTACAACAGGTAAGGTGCATATGCAGTTAGAAAAAAAATACTACCGTATAATAAGGATACTTTGCACTTTAGGGGGTAAATTTGTACCAAAGTGTTTTTTTCGTTTTTTACTTATCTAACTCGGAAACCTTATATTGAACGTCAAAACTTTATAGATTTCCCGACAAAAATATCTAGGGTTTTAATTATTTTTTGTACATGTATTTGTACCGTGATTTGGTTTCATATTATGCCTAAGTAATTATAAACAAAAAAATTAAGTTTTTACAAGTCATTCGAAAGTATATATAGCTGGCTATCACATTATATATCAGTTTCGTGTAATTTATTAAAAGTAATACAATTAAATAATGAATATCAACATAATTATGGATAATTAAAAATATATTAAGAAATCATGCACGTTATATGGAAATAAATATTTTATAATAACAAACGGGTATAATGAGTAATATAATATACATATAGCCACTAATATACCGTAACGCGTTATTAAAACAAAATTATTATTACTAAAAAATAATGAAATCATAATATGTAACGCGTAACTTTCATCAATCATTTAGCCTGCATGTTACCACCATGCTGGTTTAGGTGAATCATTATAAATTACAATATATTATGTATATATAAACTAATAAATACGCTTAACGTGTTTTAATTAACGTGATTTTCATCTCGTCTGTTCGTTTTTGTTTTGAAAAAAAAAATTAACAAATTCTTGTTGATGGACAATTTGATCAAACCATAGTATATAAAGACACCAACCTAACCTAACGTAACCAGAACGTTATGAGTACATATATTACTTACGTGTGTTGTATAACTTTTGCATAAATGTAGGTATAATTGTACAAAATACTTTAGGTATTATGTTTAAGTTTCATTTGATAAAAATTAAAACAAATACAACTAATATATAGTTGAAAATACAATGCTTTTACGTTTTCAAGTAAAAAAAAATTGTTGTTGATCGTTTCAATAATAATCAGTATAGACATCTATAATATGAGACAATCAAGTTTTGACTTAGCCTTTTAGTGATATGTACCTACATAAAACGCGAAAGTGCCGTACAAACAATTTATATTTATAATTGCACATTAATAATAATATTTAAATGGTTATATTGGATCAAATCGGTATAACTGTATAAATTGAATTACTTAACCATAAATTAAAAAAATAAAATTATTCCGTTCACGAACTTAGCATAGCTGTTGAAACCATATGTATTTTGAAAACATTCTAATATCTGACCTGAAATTTTTATCGAGAATGTATAGACTAATATACTTATTAAGTACATACACGTAAAATGATTACTTAACGATGTATACTGCAGTGAATTACCCCTGCAAGCATGCAAGATGACTTAAACGTAATAATTTTTAAACTGTGACACCTTATATTGTTTTGCTTAGTGTTCTGCAACTATTGTTGGTCCATATGCATTAAAACTGTGCGTAAATTTGTAAAATTACAAAATAATATAGCTCGACGAACACGGCCAAATTTATAGTTTTCTTCTTTGCGAGGTCGTTTGAATAAATGTTAGCGGACCGTCAGTCTGATCGAACCCTAGGCATTTTTCATAATTACGAGTATTAGCAAAATAATAGTATTACCGTTCGATAGAGAATCAATAAAATAAAATATTATATACTGTTTTTGGGAGATCGCTAAAAACTAGTTTTCCTAATTCCACGTAGGGTCCGTCTGCCGCCAACCTGCAATTATTTACTAGCGATTTAATCATATATTATTTTTCGTAATTACGTCGATATACGTAATTCATAAACTGAAACAAATTGACTACGCCCACAAATATTGTTGATTTTACCATGATTTTCTCAATTCTAGACAAAATACTTCGACATAGAATTTTTTAGTTTTAGAATCAATATACTCATCGATGATCTATTATGTTATACTTATGCACATCAACTATAGCACAGAAATACACGAATGGTGTAAAGTTTAGTGTTATGAATTTTCGTTCTTCTAATCACTTAGTGTACAAATAAAATTCTGAGTGGAATCAGAAACGTTTAAAATTTATACTGCATTCGCCATACACGCAAAACAGTTTGCAGAAATATCACCATAAAATAACATTATATGGAGTGTTTAATACGGTACAATAACAAGTAACAACGGTCATACTGCATACATCAACACTGTTCTCTGTTTGTATCAAATCTTATATAATAGTAAAGAGCTAATAAAATGAGTATTTTTTAAAGCTTTGAACTCACTCTACGAATCCCTCGAAGACAGAAACATCATAATCTGGCTCCTGCAGCTCATAAAACGAATTTCATTCGTTTTTAATACACCGCGTACACCGCGGATATCTTCAAAAATATAAAAAATATTTTTTATATAAAAGAAGCACCGTGTTCTCACTTTGGATAATGCTAAAACGTATACGTGCAATCTATAAAATTATCAAATTATCAACATGCAGAAATACCACGAAAACGAATTTATCTAACGGTTTTTTTTTCGCCATAATATTTGCACAGTGATCGAAAATTAGATCAATGAATTTAAATCGAGTAAAAAAAAAAAAAAGAAGTTTTTACGGATCATATATAACCTGCAGCCGCATCATTACCGTTTACTATAGTCCCCACACAGATTTGATATCGATATAATGTGTAAGTCGGTGATTATAACGTAGGTACCTATAAAATGCTGTGACCTACAGACTGCTGGTGTCGGTACGATAGACATTGAATTTTTTATATCTTGTTTATACCGCTCGAAACTAATCGTAATTAATCTCTGTAACGTCGATTCTATTATTTGTCTGCAACAATTACTTTCTTAGAGGTTCTTTAAAGGAAAATTTTGTTACGAAAAATAAACATACGTAACACTTTCAACTTTCAAAATGTTTTAAAACATAACATTTTTTACAAGTTGAATTAAGTCCCATGTATATCGATACAACCATTTATAGCGGTTATATAGAAGTTATAGTTATGTTATATAACTTAAGTTAAGTTATATAGAAATTCACCCGCAAAAAACGTGTTCTGTAGAAAAATTTCAACCAAATATATACGACTAAAATATCTTAGTCGATAAAAGACAGCTTCCTATTCTGAACATTTCAGTTAAATAGCCGAAGAGCTGACCAAAGCTTTTGAAAAGCGTTCTCTATTTATTCTTATCTTAGAAAAGCACTAACAAACCGAGGCTAACGCGCTGAAATTCGTCGGCGAACAATGTTTTATTTTTTTTCGTTCAAAATTAACAAACGATTAAACTACGATATAGCCACCTAAACATATTTTATTTCCAATTAAGGTCTCTCGCGTCTATTGATTCGAGGTTTTCACATATTTGATAGAGTCTGTTCGCTTGATACGTCGTATGTCAGGTGTGAACGCTCAGACCGACGTGTTTCATGGCAGAGAAGTCGTAAACTACATTCGAAACTAGGGAAAAAATAGTTGAGTCTTGGGCCAAGCCATTGAACCTTGCTGCACCTGGAACGTCACCGGCAAATGGCAATAAACTGAATACAGAATTAATGCATACCTATGTATAATGACCACCAATAGTGCAATATACAGGGTAAATTTTTTTTCAGTAAAGTAAGAGACTAAGTAGGTATATTACCTATAGCCGTAGATCAAAACGCTTATATACAGAGATTTAAAATTTAGGAAAAGAACTTACTTATTTTAGCATGTATGAACAAAAACAATAACTCCGAAAAATCTAAATGTTTAAAACAATTTAGGTACAAAAAACATTGATTCAATCGTATATCTTAATAAATATATACTATACTGTCAAGTACCTATGAAATTAATAACAATGTTTAATATTTAAAAAAATTAAAAAAACATGAAACTGCGTTGTCCGTCCAGTTATAGTCAGTTGTCTATCAATTAATACTACATAATAACGTTTCTATAACATTCTCTAGAAATTTCGCTTTTAATTTTTATTTGTAATGATATTTAAATCTATAATTTCAAGTTATACAAATTCGTAGAGAATCAGCAATTCAAACAACTTCCCATCCGGTGTATTGTCTTGGTGAAAATCGAAAAAATAATCAATGTGCAGTACATATTCATAATATATAGTTCCCAGCTGTAGTAAAGACAATAATACTAAATATTGAGTAAACATCGTGTTATATATATATATACTGTTATATAATCGCTATGTAATATTGTTATGTAGTATAGGCTGTATCTGCCACTTGTTGATTATTTTGACAAAATACGTTACATATACAGTGTTGTAAAAACAAACAACAACGAAACATCAGAATGAAGTTAAACACAAAAAATACAAACTTATTTTTAAATTTGTGACCGTTTCTGTCAACGTTTTAACAACATATCTGTGTTGTTTTTTTTTTAAAATATTACATTGAGTGTGATGGATACGCAAAAATGTAGTATGTATGTACCTACTGCAAAAGTGTACAGAGTGAATCACATAATATTATTATACACCTATTGTTACATAATAACAGTGCAAAACAAAAATTTTCCAAAAAAAAATATCGTTTGTTATCGGTTAAGAATACATAAATAGCCGTCTAATGATGAGAAAAAATCACCCTGTATGTCCAAGTATATGTTGTCATACAGGTCGTGACTCGGAATTCGCAAGTATGTCGTTCTAGTACGTACAAAAAAAATAATATCTTACGCAGGATACAATAATATATAATACGGTGCTAGAGGATTATATTATTATATCGTTATTATAATATTAATATGGTCAATTGCCAAGTAACATTTCAAAAAAATAATGCGTGTAGTATGGCGTACGATGACAAAACATTATTCAATAACGATACGATGTTGCGGTTTAAGAAATGTTGCTCGCGATCCGTGGAATAGATATAAATTTATATAGTTATAAGCTCGCATGTCGTTTATTGTATAAAAATCAATTTCAAGTAGGTATATTGAAAAATTGGATCATATGAGTATTGCACTATGACTATAATATCCCTCTATCGCGTGTGTGTGTGTTGAATATTATGTTAAGTTTGGTAAATGGAAAAACGTGTTTTTTTTCTCAGAAAATAACGATTTTGAGTGAGCTCAGTGAGTAGAACGCTCGACAAGTAGTAAATTTTTAAGTTTAGAAACTAAAAACTTGTTTTATCACGTTTTTACGTTTGACTCATTTTATTATTTCAATAATGTGAAGTTATAGTGAAAAAAAATTTAAAAAACCATTTATAGTAATATTATATTATGTTTATAAGCTATTGTACCTATAAAAATTTCTAGTCTCTAAATTGAAAATAAATGATTTTGTGAAACGAAAACTGCGAAAAATGTTCCAGGAACAGTCTTAAGCCCGATTACGATTTCAAATATAAGTGCGCATTAAAGACATTAAACCCGTTCCAATTATGTGTGAATTCTTTAAGTACCTATTATAATTTGAACAGCACTTTTTTTTCACAAAATTTTTCTTCTGCCTTTTTGAATCATAACTCGAAAAATAATTAAAATTGTTTTTAAAAAAAAGTTTCAAATAAAATATACCATTTTAGTCCAATTTAAGTCCTACCTATTTTACGGTATAGTGATTGTATGGAAATATCGGAGAAATTATTCTATATTACCCAAAAAAAAAGCGTTCGGTAAGAAAAAAAATAGATGATAGCTGCAGCAAAATCAATTCGCTACGCTCAAAAACTAAAAAAATAAAATAATACAGATTAAAAAAAATAATAATTCTAAAACGTGCATGTACTCCGAAAATAATGCGCGAGGTTCGTTATACCTCGCGTTAAACCATTGACCCGGTCAATATTGGTTTAAAGGATGAGAAAAACAGTTTAATATATAGTCAAACTTCAAAGTGTTCACAAAACGAGTGTTTTTATAATGACTAGCTGGCAGGTAGAAGTTTTAACCTCGACGAGGGAAAATTTAAATAAAAAACAACACACCGCGGATACAACGTTTTCGTGTTTTTTGTGTTCCTGGATATTTTATGATTCTGAGTGAACCGTTTGTATATACTCGTATATACGTATATTGTATTTAATGTATCACTGCTACTCATTTTTGATCAAAAATACGCTCAGAAAATACAAGAGAACTCTTGCTTTCCTTCTCGGATTCTATTTAGTATACCTATGCGAATATATTATTTTGGGGAAAAAACAAAAAACATTCAAAATGGCAAACGACGGCTATTATTTATAATAATCGCCATCGTATTTTAATCCGTGCGTTATTAAGGTCATTATTTTTAAATGTAAACGCGGTGATCGTATTCGATATGAAATTGTTGCTTTCGTGGTTCATAGAGTACCTATATATATATAT